>JAKRZM010000395.1:520664-674803 GCA_036379175.1 Heliconius cydno galanthus
CTACCATTTGTTGACAATAGATAGCGTTACATGTGTCTATTTCTACTATCTCAAATATGAACTTCTTAAAAACTTAAATACTTATATCTTTTGATAGAGTGAAGCGATTACAATGAAATAAATACTAAAACCTTCTCTGAGTTACTTTTTTATATATAAAAGTTGCTTAAATGTGTTGTTTACTTTTTATATGATACGTGTTCACATAAAGAGACAAACAGACAAACCGACAAACAGACAAAAAATACCAAAAATGCTGGAAATGGATTCTGTTAGTTATTCTTTAACACCCTGGCTAATTTTTTTAAAAATATTTTCAATGTACAAAAACGACTTTTCTACAGATTTATTATAAGTATAGATATAGATTATTCCTCTCGTGTGACAGTGTTAGTAAATAAATCAATGTGGAAAGTACAAGTGGAATGGGATCTAATTGGACAATTATGTCAAAAATTAAAAAAAACATGTCAACATATAAATGAGCAAAAGTAATTAAAAAAAAATTAAGTGTGGTAATTTTTTTTTACAATCCTGTCTTAAATGGTGAATCTAAAAATTTATGTACGGCTATTTATTTTTAGGAATAGTATTTTTTTAATATAATATTTTTGAAACAGGTTCTATCAACTTAATTGTGGTACCACTGGGTTGTGCCTTGTCCGGCGTGGTCACATCACCGATGGGTCGAAGGCGTGCCATGCAAATAGTCAACTTGCCCTTTTTCGTAGCCTGGTTGATCTTTCATTTTTCAACTCACACTGCTCACCTTTATGGCGCTCTTGTCCTCACTGGATTAGCAGGAGGATTGCTTGAAGCACCAGTAAGTAAGTTCTCCATTTTCGTATATAATTACCAAATGTCTTATAAATGTTATCTATTTTTGGAAAAAAACAATACATATTTAATATTATTATTATTTAAAATTTCTTTGAAATAATAGCAGGAAGATAAATCTGTAATGAAAATTTCATTATTTACTTCAAAAACGTCACTAGATATATGTATTGATATTAATTTTAGATACAAATTTTAAGTTGAAAAATTTCTACATTATATAATTAGATAAAAAGAAAAAAATGTTATTTTTCTTTATTTGAAAACCTTATGGGAGTGTTGCCACACAAAATTGTGATGCCTTTCCATTTCAGTGTTGGCCTTTTTCGTAACTTCTCAATTTAAACGCGACACTTGTTAGATTACACTTCTTGCTCGACTGGTTCTGGTTTCCTTTATTTAAATTTTAAGCGGACTGTTTCAAAATCTAGTATCCTTTCCCATGCATACATGCATGCATAAAATACCCGAATTTTTTTCCTCCGTTCGAAATTTCGATAATTATCGGTTATTTAGATTTTAGACATATTTCCAAAAATTGGAGTAAAGTAATTATTTATTAATTAATAGAAAATTGAACGTGAAAGTGCAAAGCGCTTCTCTATAAACAGCTTCTCGCTGTATCAATCCATAGCAGGGTAGGCAGAGAGAACCTAGTGTTAAGACACTGTATATTCCACTTTGCGCCGATTTTTTCGAGGCGGAACTCAACACTGGGCTTTTGCCTTGGTGACAAAACAAAGAAATAAAAATATAAATAAATAATAATTCATTCCTCTGAATGGGGATCGAACCCACAATCGTCGTGTTACTGTGCCACGACGGTCTCAATAAATTGTTCTTAAACATTGACACTGATAAGACACTCGACAGACGTTTCCTGAAAGACACTTCCTTTTCCCATTTTCCACCGGATTCTGAACGCATTACGTGTTGAATTGCTGAACTCAACGCCGCGTTTTGTCTCGACACCAGAGCGAAGAAATTAAATATTAGATAAATTTTCATTTCCTCAAGTAGGAATCGAACGGCGACTCCACAACTTATATTAATATATTTTTAAAGGTTCTTACATACGTAGCTGAGATCACACAGCCTCACCTTCGTGGAGCACTAACGGCCACCAGCTCCATGTGCATTATCATAGGCGTGTTCACGCAATTTCTCTTCGGCTTACTGATGTACTGGCGGACTGTAGCCCTCGTTAATATCATATTTACGGTAAGGTCAATGAAAAATCTTACTGTATTTATAATAAATATTTATAAGTTATTTATTTGTATAGTTCATAATATAGCAGCCGTGATGAAGTCATGATATTTTCTTAAATGCCCATGATGTTTGTTCATGTTTGTTTTTAAATTATTTGTCTATTTTTTATTAATTTAATTTCACGTTGTATCTTGCACGTAGAGGTAGTAAGAGGGAACCTGGGAACCTAGTAATAAGACTCTCCTTTTCCATTCAAACTTCCGATTTCCGCTGCCCACTTTCCACCGAATTCTAGAGGCATAGCATGTTCAGTGGTAGAACTCTACGCCGTGCCTTGCCTTGTTACTAGAGCGAGGAAATTTCATTCCGCCGAGTGGAAATCGAACCAACAACCTTCGCGTGTACAGTCACACCCTTGTGCCACCGGGCCATGAAGGTCTTAAGTGTTATTTATAGAAGATATTATAGATATTATATAAAAGACAAATATCTATTACAGTAGGTACTGTATGAATATAATCTGTAGTTCACAGTGCCTCGACGCTATGATCCCTTTCATAGCTGAAAAGGACTGAAAAAAAAAAGAAAACTTAACGATTAAAAAAAAGAAAAAAGAGTACTCTATAGAATTTTTCTTTGTATAAGCAAAAAAAAAAACTTAGAGCACTCTTTTTTACCTAATACCTACTTCCTTGTCTATCTGTGCATGCATTAAGTATGCTAAGTAACATATACCTTATTTATTTGTATTTTATAGAAATATTAAGTTAAAAACTCGTTTTTGAAAAATTTACAAAAATTTCAGGTATTTGCAGTGGTTGCACTTTTTTTCGTTCCGGAGTCGCCTCATTGGCTTGTATCTAGGATACGACACGATGAAGCAAGGAAGGTAATAATAATTGAATGAAATGGATTAGGTAAAGAAATAGATAAATAAAAAGTATCATTGAATTTTTTGTAGTATTTTTATACTATTAAACAAGTCACTGGCGCGACAGATTTTGACGCCGTTTTTCGTTGATGTCGTATAATCGTATTGCACCCAATGGTTATAGGTTCGTTGAAATAGCTCGAAAGGAGGGTCTCTCCAGGTCTCTCCAAAGAGATCCCTGGCTTATGTTTACAAAAGCTAATTAATGTATATGACAAACTCTAACATTATATTCATCTATTCCATCGAATGAGAAGTGCAAAAATTTAAAAGAATGTTAAACAGTGCTCTATAAGTGCGGCCCCCCGTTTGCCCCGTCATTGACAATATTATCTAAAACATATTTTTAAACAATTTTTATCAGGCTGTTGATATTATTTTTTTAATTAATTTCAATGTAATTGAATTGGTATTGAAATAGTCAGAACGCGTGGTCATTTATGTGGGAAAATAATCAGTAAAATAAATGTATCTGTCGACATTAAAATAGTTAATTAGGTATTTTTTTTGGAGTAGTATTTAGTATTTATATATAACTAGCGGACGCGCGCAGCTTCGCTTGCCTATTTAAGGGTGAATTCTAATAATCCATGAAACATGTGTTCAATGAAATATTTTTAAGGCTAAATTTCAAATTTTATAAAAATCGGTGGCGATTTAAAGATTTTTCCATACAAACTTTCAACCCTTTATTTGCACCTTTAGGAGAAGAATTCTAGAAAACCATGAAACATGTGTTTAATTATATACGTTTAAGAGTCTGAATTTCAAATTTTATGAAAATTGGTGNTCCAAATTTAACGTTTCTACGCACAGCGGTTAAGGCTGTGCGTGCGTCTTACCTCAGTCAGTGAGGACAAGTCCTTTTTATATATATAGATAGGGTACAGGTACACTTTACGGTGTACTAATTATAATTAATATTTTATACTATGTATTCTTTTTTTTAATTATTTTTAAGCTTAATTGAGTTTGCAATTTTTTTATTAAACATATTATTTGTTGGTGGACCTTTAGAGTCTGCAGTGGCTTCGAGGTTGGACTAGTCCTCAAGCAGTTGAAAACGAATTAAGAGACATACAAGCTTTATATAAAATAAAAAAAGGTATTAAAAGATTTGTATTTTTTTTCTACACTCATTTATGTTATTTAATTAGGAGTAGAAACTATTATAGTTAAACTATTTTAATTCCAACAGAATCGGATGACCGGGACGAGACTATTTCAGAAAAACTATCAGTATATCTTGACAGGAGTTTTCTAATACCTTATTTTTTAGTTTCCTACAGTTTTTTTGTTGGTCACTTTAGTGGAATGACTACATTGCAGGTCAGTACGTGTTGTTTATAGAAAAATAAAAATGTTATTGTATATTTGTTTTGTGTCACGCTGTCCCTCACATAGCAGGGTAGACAGAGTGACCCTAGTGTTAAGACACTACGGTGTCTTACGGAGGTATTGCGTGTTGAGCGGCGGAACTTAACCCCGCGTTTTGCCTCTATACCAGAGCGAATATTAAATATTTCATTGTCTCGAAATCGAACCAGGAATCAAACCCGCAACCTTTCGCGTTTACAGTCTACTTGGGCCCCTGCGCCAGTCAAAATTTATTTTTTGTAAATTCTAAACAAGATTCGCCATAACTTAGCAAATCAATTAATAATGCAGTTTTTTTTTTCAGACATACGCAGTTTCTATATTCCAGATGCTGCAAGCGCCAATAGATAAATACTACGCTACGCTTATTCTAGGAATTTTACAAATAATCGGCTCTGGAACTTGCGTACTTCTGGTCCATTACACCGGGAAGAGGCCGTTAACTTTCTTTTCAACGGCGGCCGCAGGAATATGTTGCCTTTTAGTCGCCGGATACGAGGGTTATATTAAAACTGTAAGGGTTATATTAAAAAAAAATCTCTTACACATTTGTTCCGCGCCATCTAGGTTCACGTACATATAAATAAATAAAATAATTAAGGTTACAGTCAACAACTGTATAAGTACATTTAGATAATATATAATATTTGTGTTTTATAATTTTTTTATAAAACATTTAATATAGGTTGAAGACAAGCTGTGGGTTCGATTCCCACTTGAAGAAATGAAATATTTAATATTTACATTTCCTCGCTCTCATCGTATCTCATGAGGCGAAGCGCGGCGTTCAGTTCCGCCATTTAAGATGCAATGCTTCCAGAATTCGGCGGACAATGGAAAACGGAAACGTCTCAGTGGGACTGGGGGGTCTAAACACTGGGTTCCCAAGATCCCATTGCCTACACTCCTATGAGCGGCATACAGGGCGAAGCTAAATAATACCACCTTATTCCACACCTAGGGACGATAAATGTGTTTTAGAAAACACTAAAAAACACTGCAATACAATAAATTGTACGTCGTTGGAAATCGTCTTGGAAGCTACGACGGTTTCCAAGAGGAGCGGGTTTAAATCACTCTACGGTTAAATTTATAAATGTTTTCTAAATAAAAAAATATTATATATTATAATAAAATAAAAATAAAAATATGCCATAAATATTTAAACATTACAAAATTGTAATATTATTATTTTTTTTAGCACCTCTTATCGGACAATGAATTATCTTCAAGCTATAAAAACGAGACTGTTGGGGCTAACGGTGCCGAATTGGTAATGTTGGCTTTCTTACATTTTTAATATAATCTTTTCATATTTTGTTTTGAGAAACCATTCGTGACGCAGGTGTACAAAGTGACTGTAAACGCGCCAGGTTGTCGGTTCGATTCCTACCCGAAGAATTTAAATACTAAATATGTTCATATCTTCGCTCTGGTGTCGAGGCTTATTTTTAAGTTAAAGATCATTAATATTGTTATAATTTATGAATGTACTCTTAAATAAAAATACATTTATCCCTTTTACAGAATAACCCTTATGCTTGGATTCCAACTGCCTTGCTAATGTCGTTAGCTCTCGTCACTCACACTGGAATCAGACTCCTGCCTTGGATCTTAATTGGAGAAGTAAGTAGTTTTTGTTTTACTTAATAATGTTATTTTCTTATTTTATTGCTATTGTTATTTTATTGCTTAATAAAACTTATCAAAGTTTCATCAGATCTTCAAAGTTCGTTTATGTTCTTTGTACAGATTTGTTGTTTTGTTTTATTATAATATGTGGTACGACTAGAGCCGAAATAACAAAGAATACTAAAATTCTATTTTATTTTATACATACATTACATACACGGTATATCTTTTTCGCCGCGTCCACTGTCATCAACCTCTTCATATATGCCATCCCCCGGATGGCATATATGAAGAGCTTCCTCATGCTTTTTACGTGATCTTCTTCCAGTATCTTTGATACTGTGTTTTCAAAGGTCAACCGAGGTCTATTTTATTTCAGTCCTTTAAATCTATTACGTTTTATTACATTTGTATATTGAAAATAATATTGGTAACATATTTGTACCTTTTTCTCTTAGGTATTTAGTGCAAAAACAAGATCTGGAGCAGCCGGCCTCGCCAGCGCCATTGGATATATATTCGGGTTTCTAACAAATAAGATGTATATCAATATGGTTGATACTCTTTCTATCTGGGGCACGTATGGCTTCTATGGAATTGTATGGTAGGTATAGTATTCTTTTAGTTCATTTTACAAATAAAAGAGCAATTACTGTTAGATTAGGTACGATAAGAGTACCTACTTATTTTATAATTATAACAATTTATCGTAACTGTTTACAGTTTGACTGGATGCATAGTATTGTACTTCATATTGCCAGAAACTGAAGGGAAAAGGCTGAAAGACATTGAAAATCATTTTGCCGGCATTAAAAGATTAACTAACGAAGTATACAGGTCCAAAGTAAGTATTGTCTTATTGAGATTCGAAACAATTAATAAGCTACCTGCTGCAATTATTTTGCTGATTTCTTATCTAATCAGAAAAATAATATTAGATTTTATTTTTGTATAGATACATTATTATAATCTATTATTAACTTGGATTTTTCAGAAGAAGCAGACGTTAGAGCTATCAAAAGTTCGAAATCTACACGGAACAGATAATCCATCGTTTGAAAGGGATAATACGATTACATAATGGAAACAATGAGTCTTATTTTATTGTAAATAACCGACGTGATTCAATACCGACCATTTTTATAAGCAAACAATATCGTAAGATATTCAATTGATGCTAAATAAATTTATCGTGTCAATTAAAATTGTTGTTGCACAAGAACTTTAAAAAAAATAATAAATATATATTGTAAGTATTAGGGTAATACAAATTAAATTATAATTATCTTGCCTAATTTAGAAATAACAGCAGCTGTTTTAAATTTTACCTGTGATTGTAAGCATAAATATAGATATAAGCCGTGCCCACTTCAGAATAGTTTTGTACCCCCCAAGAAATTTTACTAACGAAAAATTTGCCCCGAAAATATAAAGATGAAGGTTCACAAAGAAGATATCAGTAAAGTCCAGGAACACTTAAGAAAAAGTTTAGCTTAGGCCTCTGTAACTGTAATTACTCTGTATCTATATAATTCCGAAAAATTAATTAAGTTTTTCGGAATTATAATTTTTTATGACAAAGTTTAATCTAAGGATACAACTTCGTAATGTTCCAATAATTAACATTATTATATATTTTAACATAATTATAAAATTAAGATTGCATGTAAAAATTCTAGATAGTATAAAATGCATAAAGGTGTAATAATAAGCAAGTATAATAAAGAACGAAGAATCATATAATAGATAATATCGCGGACCGTTTCGTCATTAATGTAGTTGATAGTTCCTCAGAATCCTCCGAATTCTAATAAATAATTGAATAACAGATATATTTCGTTTTATTAACCTCATAGTTAACCTTTTAGTAAAACGTGTGCATAAATAAATTAAATAGAAATAAAAAAATAGGTAAAAGTTTGAGAAACAAAATGTTTTGTTTACATTTTGTCTCATGCCATAATGAATGGAGTATAATGTTATATGACCTTGTTTGTTTTATTTAAAATATTACATATTTAATATTTAATATTGGACAATTCTTTAATAAATAAATTTTTAGTTGAAACCTATTGCCTAGTTTACAAAAATTGTGTGTACCTACGTCGCGTCGTTGGGAAAGAACTCTGACCATATAGGTATTATGTATACTAGGTGCAAAAAATATTTATTACTCCCTACCCTAGTTGGTTAAGTTAATAGTATTATAGGCAGAAGGAACCTAATCTTAAGACTCTTCCGTTCTCCACTTTCCGCCGAATTCTGCAATGCGTGTTGAGTGACGGAATTCAACACCGCGCTTTGTCTCGACACCAAAGCAATTATCAGTCCTGTTACGAGAAAATATAAGAAAAAACAAAAACTTATAGTAATAATAAAATAATAATAATAATAAGAACAAAAAAAGAAAGCAAAAACCCTCACGTCTAAATTAATTTAATCTGTAGTATAGAATTACAGATAAATATTTTTACACAATAATATAATAATATTTTTATAAAAATACGTGGTGGTAGTAGAAAAAAATATTGTAAATATATCAGTTATACGTAAGTGCAGTTGACATGCAGAATTTAAACAAAACGAAAGAACTTTTAAAGTCGTTTAGGACGTGTGCCTGTTATTTTTAGTGCAGTTTTGTTTTGGAATAGTGTTTTGTGGCAATTTGGAACTCTTCAAACTTCGAATATAGACTCGACTCGATGCCTGGTGAGTGGTGCCGTCAAAAGTTATAACATGAATATTACTATCTCTCGTCCAACACCAAAGCACTGCCTCGCCTGATAAGTGCAACCTGCCTCTGCAGGGTTTTGAATGCCGAGAGGGTGAAAGTCTTAAAGTTGTTCTGTTTAACAACTTTAAAACTTTGACCCTCTCGGCATCTCGCCAAAGAAGATGTTGTTATAAGTGAAGAAGATTTGTTCAACTCTTACTGGAATTTCTTCATCCTCAAATTAATCATAGAGATAAGTGTATCTCTTTAAGTTGTAGTAAAAGGAGAATTGCTCAAAAAATTAATAAATATTACTTTTTCATAGAGAATAACACTAGCCGGCGGGTATCGTAACTTAATATTTCATAACTTTTAGAAAATTCACTTAATAAGCTTTTCAATTTATTTAATTAAAAAAATTTTGACGAAAAAAAAAGATATCTACTTTTTAACCGACTTCTGTAAGAAAAGGAGGTTATCAATTCGACTATATTTTTTTTTTTATTATTATTATTTTTTTTTTCTATTTAATACGATTGAAATACTTGCTAAGTAATATAATTATTATAAATGTAATATAATTTATATAATTCAACACTGATATAAATTTAAGTAAATTATTTTTTTTATATTTACGAACAATTACTAATAATATAAATTTACGTACATTACATTACACAAATCCAGTACATGTCTCCTTTTCAGTTTGAACCTTAGGTAAAGGTATCGGTTGAGATTTTTTCTAATTCTTTCCTTATTTCTTTCTTTAACCACTTGCGTATATTCCATAGAATATTCCATCCTACCGTATAATATTGTAGGTTTTCTAGATGATTCATGATTGTATGCTTAATGACTTCAGACAGTGACTTCCTTTCGCTCCTCTTTAATAGAAATACTTATAGCCCATTTTTAAAAGCTTTTGTTTAATATATATACCATAGATATACCACTCATCATACATAAATACGATCTTATTACATTTCAATATTTAATATGTAGTACATGGCAAAGCTGTGTAAAAACATGTTGTTTTAAATAACCTTGCAATATTATTTAATATTAGCGGGCCCGTGCGGCTACGCCCGCTTGTTTATTTAAGAAAATCATAAGTTTTGATTATGCGGTGAATTTCATACAAAATGAAAGAAAAGCGATACATAAATGCTGATATCTTTTGACTGCGTTGTATTAGAAAATTCATTTCTATGTTCCAAAGAATATCTAATATTAATTTCAGATTACAAAAAAAGTGATTCTATAAGTGTTCCATTTCTTTCCTTTTGAGGTACATAACTCTAAAGCTGGATTAATTATTTTATTTTGGTTATGCATTAAATATATCATAATTAAAGTGTTTTTGCAATTGATTTAATTTTCGTATTTAATAGAAAAATGTTTATAAAAAGTTTATGTCTAGGTAAAACGTAACTCGCGCGCACACTGTAAACGTAATTTTGCCGTCATAAATTCCAATTCAGCAAAAATTCCGGGTTAACACATAAATTATATATTCCTCTACAAATCTCTATCCATCATTGAGAAATTTCAAGCATTAAGCTAAGTACGTGGCTACTTTAGAAGTTGTCAACTTACATTGAGAATCCTAAATTTTGAAATCTCGAGTTTTTTTTATCATCATACAAATAATACTTTACAAGCAATATCAAACACGAAATATTGAAAAGTAAACATTTAAACCAATTCAATATGACAGTTAAGTATAAAATAACTCTTTTACGAAGTAGCAATTTTGTCTTTAAGTTGATGTAACTTTTTTATTGTATCAAAAACATAAAGGCTTTATGTTACTCCAAAACTCTCCTTATATTTTGGTGTTAGTCCCACAATAATCGGTTCAGCTTGTCTGGAGGTTAGCCCGGATAAACATGCACTTAAAAACACGGTTATGTTGATATTACAGACATACTTATTATTATATTATTTACTAGCATACGAATGTTTATTTAAATGTATTTAAGAAAAAACCGCCCAAGCGCGAGTCGGACTCGTCAACAGAGGAGTCTGCACCAATTTCAGGATTGTGATTAGGAAATACCTCATAGGTTTTGATGATGCGGCGAATAAAATTAACTTAAGTCTACGGGAAGTACTACTATAAACGGTAAATTTCATACAAAAGGAAGCAAAAAAGATGTATAAATGCTCATATCTTTGATAGCGTTGTATTAGAAGCTTAATTTTTGTGCTGCAAAAACCTGTAATCCTGAATATCTAGTATCAGACCATTAGGTCTTTACAGACGGACAATAAAGTGACCCTATATGGGTTCCGTTTTATTCCTTTTGAGGCACAAAACCTTAAAATGGATTAATTATTTTAGTTTGCATAACGCATTAAATAAATTATAATTTAAGTGTTTTGGAAATTAATTTGTTTTTTATATTTAATTCTCTCAACTCAAAGCCACGCATTGCCTTGTTATCAAAGCGGAGAAATGAAAATACTAAATCAAAACAAATTAATCAGCCTCGCGCTGTCCCGCATCACCTATCCCGCACACAGCAGGGTACGCAGAGGGAACCTAGTGTTAAGGCACTCTGTTCCCCACTTTCCGCCGAATTCTGGAATCATTGCGCGTTGAGTAGCGGAACTAAACGCCACGCTATGCCTCGACACCAGAGCAAAGAAAACGAAAATATAAATGTAAATAATTTAATAAATTATAAAAAATATAGAAATAAATAAACTAATAACATAATTATTTAAAAGACTATTTACTTTATAAATTTATTTAAGCAATTAGGTAATAATTTAATTAATTAAATTAATTTATGACACAGCAATTTACATATAACATTCCATTACATACACAAATTTATGCTTAATATATTTTTCAGCGTTAAATTTGTTTTCAATCTATTTCATAATACAAAAATAGTACCGGACGTTTCATATTTCGTCCACTTCGTGCAAATTTCATAATTGGTTTATCACTCGGTATTTTTACACTAGGTATATTTTTTATAATTATTGTCAATATCTGTTTTTTTACTCTTTTGACAATGAATACAAAGGTTTTGGCTCATAGACCTATGTTAAAATTAAATAAAATTAAATCAGCTTCACGCTGTATCCCGCACATAGCAGGGTAGGCAGAGAGAACCTAATACTAACTAACCTGTTAAGACACTTCGTTCCCCACTTTCTGCCGTATTCTGGAGGTATTGCGTGTTGAGTGGGAGAACTCAAAGCCGCGCTTTGCCTCGACACCAGAGCGAAGAAATGGAAATACATATAAACGTAAATAAATATTTCACTTCCTCGCGTGGGGATCGAACCCACAACCGTCGCGTTACAGTCACACTCTTGTGCCGCTGCGCCACATCGGTCTTAATTCGTTTCGTTCTATTCATATTTGCCCAAAAATATCGCTCGCCTACTAGACGTCGTGAAGCTTTTATACCTGCATGATTTAAATTATGCAAGATATCAAAAATATTTTTTCTAAATTTTTTTGGTAAGTATGGTCTCATATGACTCGAAGAACTCTCACAATAAATCATCTCCTCAGAACCTGGTAAACATACCTTTTTAAGCTTTACATTATTGGTTGCTGTCTTTATTAATTCTAATAACTCCTTATCATGTTGTTGTTCTGAAGCGATTTCGGAGTAATCTTTTATGGTTGGTTAATTTTAAATTTTTTAAAAATATATTATTGTTGCAATTATAATATTTTTTCACTTTTTAATATTATTTAATAGTAACAATTCAACAGCAATATTTACAAAATTAAGTGTTAAATAGTAATAATATAGCGATAACAGTGAAAAATTAGTTTGTTTATTGGTTATCCGCCATTTTGTACTGTCGTTTGTTTAGTGACTGGCTCTCTTTCCTAGTGATGCTGTATATTTCTTCTGCAAACATATAGTGCGACTTTGCATGTGGTGTACAATGTTTTTGCTAGAAACGTTGTGTTAAACACAAATGGGGTTTAAATTGATCTCGTGCTAGTTGCCAAATTGACATCGGTTTGACTCTACATATTGCCAGATGTGTCCTACAATCGTTTACGGCTATTTAACGTGCCTCCTCGAGTGGTATACTTGTTGCGAGACCTATGCTGCCGAGAATATGAGTGACTTGTACATAGAGTTAGGGAGGACTTGAACTTAGAGTAAGGTAGAGTTAGAAACTTGACACTGAAGCACAAGTTTTGGGTTAGATCCCCGGTTTGGAGAGCCGCACTATCATAAATATTTGACAGTGCACCTCACACGGAAACTTTTACATAAAAAAAACCGTGTGAGATGTAAATTTTATAATTGTTTATTACATAATGGAGAGTAAAGGTAAGGAGCACCATCTCATATGAGGATTCAGCTGAAAAGATGTCCCTCCGATTTATTTTTGCGTTTATACAAATACATGTAAAATAAATAATATAAATACTTTAGAATAACGTTTTAATAAAAATAACTTTTAATTATAACATCAATAGAGAAAATAAAGATTATATTCGCATCTACGATACGCAATCTCTACCTTTTTAAGCTCTGTATCTTAAAAAAAAAAATTACAACTGACACTTGACAAACCAAGCATTGCATGCGTGACGTGAATAGTAGACGTGAACGATCGAATGACAGTTTTAAATATTTAAAAAATATATTCTAATATTATTGTTGCAAATATAATATTTTTACACTTTTTAATATTATTTAATAGTAACAATTCAACAGCAATATTTACAAAATTAAGTGTTAAATAGTAATAATATCGCGATAACAGTGACAAATCAGTTTGTTTATTGGTTAACATCCGCCATTTTGTACTGTCGTTTGTTTAGTGACTGGCTCTCTTTCCTAGTGATGCTATACATTTCTTCTGCAAACATATATTGTGACTTTGCATGTGGTGTACAATGTTTTTGCTAGAAACGTTGTGTTAAACACAAATGGGGTTTAAATTGATCTCGTGCTAGTTGTCAAATTGACATCGGTTTGACTCTACATATTGCCGGATGTGTCCTACAATCGGTTAGGGCTATTTAACGTGCCACCTCGAGTGGTATACGTGTTGCGAGACCTATGCTGCCGAGAATATGAGTGGTAACGGCAATCAGGTGCCACTGGCGCCAAGTCAGCGAGGCCCCGGACCGTATCCTTTTAAGATTTGGTTTATAAAAACATTATTTACGTAATATAAGTCTATTCAGCATCTCGTCATGCCGCATTTGCGAAAGTTTTGGATTTACAGATATTATGTTTTCTGGTTTTGAATATTCTTTTTAGATATAAAAAAATCTGAAATTCAAATTACTTTCTTTTGCACCCACATTTATGAATTAACAAAGTTTTGCCAACTTTTTTGTGTAAATTTATATATAATGTTGCATTCAATAGTTAAATAACTTGTGTTTATGTTTTGTAGTTAATACCAAACCCTTTCGTTCTTTGTTGTAAGATATTTCTTCTGTATGTGTATAAGTTTTACATATTATTTGTGCTAATATTAATCTAGACTGTATTTACAAAATTGGGAAATGATTGATTTAACTAACTGTAGTAAGTCTACAGTTAGTTAAATCAATCTACTATTATATATTTAATTTAGACCCTTACCCCCAGTTCTAGGTGCATCTTTTAATTGCCTTAGCGAAGAATTATAATTAAATCTGCGAAAATTACATTTCATTATTGATTAATATTTATAAAGACTATAATTCTAAATATGCGTAAACATGCCATGACTATAAGAAAAAATAAAAAAAAGAAAAAATTAATCAAAACCATCGGCATCACTAAAAGATATCTATATATTTAAAATGTTATTTTGGCTAAATTATTTTTTTAATAATTCTTCTTACTAAGTATTTTAATACAGATTCAGTTTAAAGTTTAAAATAATTAAGAAGATAATCCGCAAAAGGCCTTTTATTAGGTAAGTAATGTTATGCCTATTTATTTTTGGTGTTAGTGTTATTTTTTTCTTTATGGAATTAAACTTCTTCCTTATCAAATTTTACTGATGTAGTGAACTAGAAATATTTTCAAGTGAGTATTGGGGGGCTGGCTTCCAATGGTTTAATGTTAATGTGGCATGATACTTGAATAATTTATGAACTCGTTGTGTATTTATTTGTAGAGTTAATTAGTATTAAAATTCAATCAAGAAAAAAAATGTATAGGAATTGCCATATTTTGTTGACTTTATTTAGCTTTAACTTGTCTTTTTGTGCAAGGGTTTAAATATTTTTTGTTAGTTAAAATTTTGGTGTGGACACCATACTATTCTGGGATAGACATGGACTATACCCCCACATTTTTAAACACATACATAATAAATTAAAAGCATAAAATCTTTTTTAGAAAAAGCTTTTATTTGCACTCTAAAAAGGAGAAATAGAGTTTTATTTTTAAATTTAAACTATCAACTGATAACCTCACTATACACAATTTATATGATCATAAAAGCTTGTCGCGCGATTTACTTGTATAAATAAACTAGGACGACAGTACTACCTTGCGTATTGCGTACTGTACAAAAAGCACAAAAAACTTCAATAGCGCTACAATATATTGCATTTAAAGTGATGCCACATATTTTTTCTAATTATTCTCGGCAAGCCCTTTCATTTGATACCATTATTGCAGAAGAACATAAATATTAACTATTCCGCCATCTTAGATGTTCCGCCATATTGGATTTAGAATAATGTCACGTTATTTTAGTTACTCTTAACGAGCCCTTCCATTTGGCATCAATATTGTAGAAGTAGACTAAAAATAACTATTCGGCTATCTTGGATGGCCCGCCATATTGGCTTTAGAATGATGTCACATTATTTTTCGAGTTACTCTCAACGAGCCCTTTCATTTGATATCCATATCGTAGAAGTACATTAAAAATAAATGCAATTCGCCATTCGCCATCTTGGATGATCCGCCATATTAGATTTAGAATGACGTCACACATTTTATCATGCATTGTCATCCAAACTAATAGTGGATACACAATTTCAGCTCAATCAGTTGAAGATATCTACTTCAAAATTGAGCTCAAAGATTTCACCTGAACTAACATACATACATTGCAAGTTAAATAAAAGTTTTTAATATAATTCTGTCATTTATTATTTTACATAAACTATTTGATTATTTGAAAAAAATGTTTTGTAACCATAACAAATTCTTTCTACCCTTAAGACTAAGCAAAAATTATGTTCAATGTGAATTAATGTCCATTAATATGATTACTGATTATAAAATATATATTTTTTAAATAATTTAATTTCATTTTCAGTAGCAAAATATTTTCATTTATCATGGAATTTCTTGTTATATTTAATATTTGTATATTAAGGTAACTGTATATTGTAATATGGAAACCCTAAATACACTAACATAACATTTATATAGCCTAAAAACGGAATTAAAAATCTATCAAATTCCATTATGAAAACTTTACTATATTGTATTTCAATGTCACAATGGACGCAAGGAAATTCCTTGTTTTTTTACTATATACGCTCGTAGGGTTGGTTGTCGTCCGCCGACGAACTAAGCACGCCATACAAAACTGTAGTGAGCGGGCTGCGACATACGTTTGTCTCTTTCTCTCAATTTCAACCCCTCCTTCCCTTACACATAAAACGAAATGGAATGTTCAGCGGACTCTACATCGAATAGACTATTTTCCAATTTGTAATTTTAAATTAGTTTTAGTATATAGTACAATATAATAAGCAACCGAATAGTGCAGTAGCATAAATGAGTGATAATCAATCGTTCAAACGTGAAAGTGACGTGGTTGCTATATTTTTGCAGCGTTAGCACGGGGCGATGTAGCGCGCGGCTCCTTATCGATTTTCTCTATGCTGCATTAAATGACTACTTATATCGTGAATGCGGACCGCAAATATTTTAGCAGTATGCCTTACGTTTACGCGTTTTATGATAGGAACCACCGTTTAGAATAGTATTTTTTATATTTTGCGGTGCTTATTTACCGCTCGTCGCGTCGCTAGTTACATGCAATATATAAATGTTAACATGAAGCAATAAATATTTATATTTTTTAACAATTATAAAATATTATGTAGAGTTAAACTTATGCCGTTGGTTGTGTCTCCATTGTTCTGGGAATGGTTAAACATTTGGCTAATACAATTTCTGAAGAGTGTATACCATGAAATTATGATGGTGGCCCTAAGAGGTGGTAATGGTTCACTGGGCGCTGCATCGCACGGATGTGGTATTAATGGCGGGCGACAGAATTCACTTGATTTGACGCACCGTTTACAAACATCGCTAGGCATGCAGCATAGTAGCGCGGCGCAAGCGGTGGGCCACCACGCTAACCACGTCAACCACACCAATCACGTGAATCACGTCAGCCAAGGGAATCAAATCAACGTCCCGTCTTTGGGCAGCGTGTCACTTTTGATGCAACAGCAAAGTCCCGCTAACCTGAAGCACGAACAGAATACACGTTACTCTAATTCCAATTGTATGCTGCCCTCGCATCACTACAGATTATTGTCGCAAACGAGTGAGTATCAATAAATTGATTTTGGATATGTAGCGAAACTGGTTCGATAAACATTTTCAATAAAAGAAGTGCCTTCACTTACTTGTATATTCTGTTCTGTTCTTTGTTAATAACGTTCTGGATAGTTCATGTCAATAATTAAATATATTTATGAATTGCAGTTCTTAAATTTAACTACCAGATGTCGAGCTTTTCTTGTTGTGTTTATATTTTCTTATATCATATTAGTGGGCGTGCGCATCGCCTGCTTATTAGCACCCTTAGGGGTGAATTCTCGATTCACGTTTTCAATGAAATATAATTGAAACACGTGTTCAATGAAATATTTTTAAGAGTCTGTATTTAATTTTTTATTAAAAACGGTGGCAATTTAAAGATTTTTCCATACAAACTTTCAACCCCTTATTTGTACCCTTGGGGATTGAATTCTAAAAAACCATGAAACATGTTTAAAAGTCTGATTTTCAAATTTTTATAACAATCGGTGCTGATTTAATAAATTTTCCACACAAACTTTCAACACCTATTTCACCCCTTTAGAGTTAAAATTTTTCAAAATCCCTTCTTAGTGAGTGTGGATTTTACGTTTCTACCATCAGCGGTTACGGCTGTGCGTGCGTCTTACCTCAGTCAGTGGGAACATGTCATTTTATATATAAATATATAGATAAGATAAAAAAACTGGCAATACTTTGTTATTTTATTTATAATAATATATTCTATATTGCTAATATATTATTTTTAGCGATAACAATGAATTAACCCTTTTATTATAAACACATATTGTCATTATTATCCCGCTGATTTTCTTAGCGATCGTCAGATATCCTCGAGCATCCACGCCACACAGTGAGTTGAATTGGCATCACATAGGTGAAGTATATTTTTATTGTTTTTTTTTAAATTTTATTTTTAGATATAATTTAAATTAAAAACAGTGGACCACACGAATCTTATAAACACACACTTCAATCAATTGTTAAAGGTGTGAAGCTTTATATGTAAGCTTCAATGTAGCGTAGCGTTATATGCGTTACCTGCTTCCTCCTCACTTTTAAGTGTAAATAAAATTATTAACTTACAGTAAAAGTTTATTTTATAAATTTAATTCTCATACCAATGTTCATTTTATAGTTTATTATGTATTTTAAAATGACTTCGAATTGACTAATTGAAGAGTTAGACCACTTTCACACTAACTGCTCTATCGCAAACCATATCTTATAAGGCATACATGTCTTTAACTGTTATATACTAGTTAGTTCTGATTGCAAACACAAGTGTGTTTTATCAATAATTAACTTATATTATAATCGTTATTCCTGGTCCACTTGACCAAACCAATATGAACACTTGTTTTACGATTTTTTTTTGTATTTTTCAGGGCCAGAATGTTATCATCCATCAGGGGCCGCAGGCGGCGCCTACATGTCAGCCGCGAGCGGTGCACAAGGGTCTGCTCAAAGTATGCGGGCGCAACCCGCGCCGCAGCCTTCGGCGCCATCCGCGCCGCAACAAGATATTTCAAAAACAACAATGGTAAATATACTATGGTATATTTATAACATCTAAAATAATCTATCTAAAATAATATCTTTTAGTTTTAAGTTTATAAAGTATATATCTTTAAATAACTGTTAATCTAGATAAGAACTTCAAGCACTTATTTAAAACGATAAGTGCAATGTGTAAGATAAGCATTTTATATATACATATTATGTTTATATATTTATAGTGAACATCGTATCTAGTATATACTAAGCTAATATTATATTACATGTTTTCTTAAATATTAAAAAAAATCAGCTTCATACACACACACAGCAGGGTAGAAGACACTCCCATCTCCACTTTCTGCTGAATTTTGGAGGCATTGCGTGTTGAGTGGCAGAACTCAACGCCGAGCTTTGCCTCGATACCAGAGTGAAGAAATGGAAATATAAACGTAAATAAATATTTCACTTCCTCGAGTGGGGATCGTTTATAAAAGTCATCCATATATTTTTATGTTAGTCAATAATAAGAAATATTGGATTTATTTATTAATATTTTAGGAAACCTAATTTGGTGACCACTTATCCATTTTGGTAAACGTTTCGGATTTTATTGGTATTAAGATAGGTTTATTTATGGGTGACGTTTAAACATAGGTCTTTTTAAAATATAACCTATATATTAGACCTTATAGGAGTTGGATATTAATAATTCACAAAATTTATCTTACGAATAGACTAAACTAAATACACAATTACTACTTTTTCATATTTCTTGGATATTTTTTTTATTGTGTATTAATATAAAAACGAATGTGCAAAAAATATGTCAAACTGTAAAGTACGAGGGGTATTCAAAAAGTAATATTCTCCTAAGTTTTGTTTTGTATCACTTACAATTAAGAGTATAATAAAGCTGTAACCTGACAACTTCGTTCATATTACAACTTCTTAAGATAAGCACAGTAGGTCAGTCACGTCACTGCCCTCCTCTTAATCTCAGTTAAATAAATCAACTATGTCTTTTTTTTATGGTATATTAATTATCTATATATATAATATTTTATTATTGAAGAATGATTAACATTAATATAACAACAAAATAATATTATTACAATGGAGCCTTTACATTTACTTTTAGTAAAATAATAAGTAACTTATTCCAGGCGGGTCAGAGCTACGTGTCACAACAAAACCAAGCGCCGCCGTCGCGTCCACAATATCAAAATTTCCAGTACAGAGCATCGCAACACGGCAACAGACCTAGCACTCACCCGAGGTATTTAATTATATATACCTTACCTATATATACCTTATATTTAATTATATATACCTTACCTATATACCTTATATTTAATTATATAAACCTTACCTATATACCTTATATTTAATTATATATTTTTTAAGCTTGACGTCGTGTTTCGCAAGCTAGTGTTTTAGACACTTCCCCGTACACCGCTCAATTTTCAAGAGTAATAATCTGTCAAAAAAAGATTTAATTACATGTTTAGTGGCGACCCAAACTGCCGACTACTTCATAAAATGGTCGATCTTGTTTGATCAAATCCGTAGCGTACGCCCCCCCAGACCAACACCATAAAAGTTCTTATGTAAAACTAGGGGCGCGATTATAAAAGTAAGAAATTATAATTTGGTTTTAGGTTCAATTTCTTTTTGCAGTCATATATTTCAAAAAAACGTTCTATTCTATTGAAATCTGTATTATAAAATTCACCCAAATTTTTACAACTTTTTTCAATTATCCTTCGTCTATTAGAAATCCAAATTGGAAATTGAGGTCACTTAATTGTGTAAGTAGTGTACATATTTCTTATCGGATACGCTTTTCATACGAGAAATTAAATTTTTTTGCACGAAGACCAATATTTCTAGCCAATTCTCCGGATATTTTGTAGCGTCTTCTTACACGTATTGTTGTATCCAATTTTATACAAAGACTTTTCATTGACTTCGCTTTTTCTCAGAGCTTCTCTTAAATGATTCAAGATCATGGAACACGCAAGCACAAAGTATCTAACCAAAATATACGTTACGTAACACTAACAAAATGGAAAGAAAAAGTCAAGTGTTAAGAAGTTATTTCTTACTAAGATAAATTTACAAAAACGGGTTTTTTCCGCGTTTTTTTAGTTTGAGATAAATATCCTATACGATATTTAAATAAATCTAAACATGTTCA
Organism: Heliconius cydno galanthus; assembly: GCA_036379175.1. NCBI lineage: Eukaryota > Metazoa > Arthropoda > Insecta > Lepidoptera > Nymphalidae > Heliconius > Heliconius cydno. Next base: position 541,580 of record JAKRZM010000395.1, read on the forward strand.
GAACATTTTTCTAAATCTAAAAATGTAAGTAGTTGATTAAATACATATATTTAAATAGTTATGACAGAGGACTATTTGGCGCCCCTTTATGAGTGGCGCCCGGGCCATGATGCCCCCCCTTGCCCATCCTCACTACGTCACTGAATCCTATAATAAACACGATATTAAATAAACACTAAAAGCGCGAATAAAAGAAAGCAAAGAAGTTAAATTTCCAATATTTTGTTATTAAATATTGAAGAAAATATTTATTTGCTTAAAGTACCTAATACTCATATATACAACTTAAAATATTATGTTCTTATTTTATATCTATAGAACTTATCTTATTTTTTTATTAAATCTTTAGTATGTTGTTTGTAGATGAAAATGAAATGTTAAATTGTTTGTTAATGAAATATTAGTGACCCGGTGAACCTCACGGCCGCTTGAGCTTTATTATTTTTTAACTAATATGAATTACTTTCGAGTTGTAATAACATCATCATTTTAAAAACTTCAGCCAATTCAATATCCAGTTTTACCATTTGAATTTATGAACCGATTTAAATAAAACAGACACAAAATGTTAAGGTAAGTTAAAAATTTAAATAAATGTCCCGAATACGATATTCGATCATTTTACAATATGACGAAAATTTAACAAAATATGCACAGAAGTTTATTATGCTTTTACATTTTACATATCCGTTTTAAATGAAATAGTTTTTAATGTTTTTTTTTTGAAGTACATATAATTTAAGGCGATATTTATTGGTTCAAAGCAAATGTTTATTTAACAACCACACAAAGTGCTTATTAAGATTTATAATATTTATAATATAAGATTATAAATATAATATAATATAAGATTTATAATATTAAGATTTATAATAAATATTCAAGTAGTATCAATATAATATCATAAATTATTAATCATTAATATATTCTTTGGAAACCGTCCAAGCGCTCTGACTTTTAAACTTTTAAAGCTTCACGCTGCATCTTGAGTAAGCAGAGGTAACTTAGTGTAAAAAAAACCACTCCGTTCTCCACGCACCAATCAACCCACAATTATCACGCTTACGGTCAGACGATGAGCCGCTGCGTCACGACGGCCTTGCTTAATATTTAGTTATATAGTGTTTTCAACTTTCTTACAGACAACAACAGCCATACATGGGTGGTGCGGGCGCAACAGCAGCGGGTCCGGTTATGTATCACCCCACACTAGTCTTCCAGCACCCTATGGGTATCCCACAGACTTACCAGCAGCCCAGATCTAGTACACCTGGGTAAATTATTATTTCTACATATTTTTAAAATTAACATTTTTAAATTTTAGGTATGTAAAATGTAAATAGAGTAAAACAGATTTCATTCATCACATTGTGATATAATTTTCCTTTTACATCAGTTGCCTCTGTTTAATAATTTTAATATTCATAATTAAAACAAATTATGTATGTATTAAACCGAAATTATGTATGTACAATATATCTTTTAAGGTGATGTGGTGATTTATTTAAGAACAAACAAACATATATAATTTTATAAATCAATAACATTTTTTCTTAATATATATTCCATGTATGTTTCCAGTAGTTTCAGTTTATTAATGTACTATACTATGTAATACACATAGTATAGTACAATTCAAAATTTATCTAAATAGTAAAAAAAGGCCAAAAATATTTAAATTCATATATTCTGTCGCTATTTCGATATAAAAACAGAGAAATATGTGTGTGTGTTGTGTTTGTGTCTGTGCTACAGTCTGTTTTGTTATACTGAATATAAACATACACAATGGTTCAGTACAGATAGTATTTAGGTAAAAAAAACTATAACTATGAATAATATTTTATTAGAAAACATATAAAAATTTGAACAAAGCAATAGTAGTTTTTGTAATGCAAAAGGCATACATACATTTTATACAATTGTCACAAATTATTTTAGTATTTCTGTAGGAAGATTTTTATAAATATTTGCTATTAAAAGATAATTTATTGCTTAGAATTATGATTTGGTGAGACAGAACTCTGTTAAATATTTATAATTTTTTTATTGTTATTCCACATTTAGGAAAGAATATAAATCAATTCTGCTTCATACTTGCATTCAGATTTTAATTCTGACAAACTAGTGTTGGTGCAAGGGCAAGCTAGTCATTATAATAACCTAGCGATTAATGTTTAAATTCCTACTGTATTGTAATATTCTTTTACACGCTTACATTTTGGTGCTGCCAACAGGAAATCACAATTTATGGACCACGGGTGACGCAATTTACTCTTGCACTACTTAATATTTCATTTTTAAATGCTAACTATACAATAAGATATATATATATATACAAATTTTATCAAAATATAATTAAAAATATTTTCTTTAATGCAGGTTTTATCCATATATGGCGCCGTATATTGGTTACACCACTCCTACAGGTCACACCTCACCCTGTAAGTAGTAGTAATATTTTATACATATATAAAGCGTTGTAGTGCCTGTGGGGCTATGACCCACATATAATCCCAATATTTTACAGTTAATGACTATTTAATCACAGTTTTATAAACTTTGATACTAATATTGTGTGATTGAAATATTTTAGACAAATATAGATATATTTGTATATACCATTATGATGCAGGCATTATATTCATGATAACATTTTTTTTTAGAAAAGGATTGATAATTGAATAACAGAATTATTTCCCATATTAAATAATAAACTATACTTAGCAAGTAAATATATCTGTTTGTCTTACAATATTTTCGATTGACTGTTAACATGTTGATTGTGGATGTGTGTTATCTGCTCTTGCAATTGAAGTATTTTTTTAATTAACACTGTTAAAGTTAATGATTTCGGAAATGTTGAAAAAAGATCTTTATTGTTGTTACAGACCGCGTCTAGTGTTTGGTTAAAATATATAAAAAAAAAAACTACGTTCTCGTATCGAGTTTTTTCAATTTATGCGGGAAACAGCGAAAATCTTTCACAATTTTTGTACAGATAAACCAGAATGTGCTTGCCAAATGACAGTTATTAGTTAAGTTCGGTTATACTACTACTATAAAATAATCACAGTATTAATTAATTCGTAAATTTATAACATATTTTTTTTAAGATTTACTTAATTTCAAATTATAGAATGTTTATAATACATCTCACAATTTTTGAATAAATGTGACAAAATTATAATAGATATTTTAATTTTAAATAGAAAACTATGTTACATTTTGAATTTTAATGGTAGGTGGTTAAACTTCGTTTTTATTTATGACAATGCATTGGAAACTCTTACGGTACGTTTCGCCCAACAGATTACTACCCGTCGAACGGTCAGCAAATAGGCGGTGGCAGTGTGGGGGGCACCGGCCGCGGCAGTTCGGGGGCGCTGGTACCGCAACAGCCCGCCGCGCCGGCCGCCCCCAACGCCCTGCCGCACCAGCCGCAACAGTCGCACTTACATCCACCTATAGCTGGTAAGCTATCATATGTTAATAACCTCACGTTAACTTACCTTTTAAGGAAAAAAGGAAGCCTTATAAGATCACTTTGTTGTCCGTCTGTATGTCTCCCTGTCTGTCAAGAGCTTTTATCCCAGGAACGCTTGGAGATATAGAGCTGGAATTCAAATCTACGGTCCCTTGAATACCTGAATCTAAATTGTATTTCTGCATTTACTTAAAAAAAGATATGGCCGTTTATATGGCAAATAACGCGTATTTCGTCACTATGAAGGGAATCAAGATTAATAGGGTACTTCCTATTAATCTAGAATTATGAAATTTGGCAGCTAGCATCTACGGTAGTACTAGTTCAGGGAAAAATCTGAAAACTATAGACATTATACGTGGTTAAATCTTTAGTATAATATCTTTAAAAGAGGGTATTAAAGCCGCTAGTTAAAGTGAAGTATCAAATGAAAGGTATTGGTGTGAATATTTTTTTTACTCTTCCCCGTCCGTGTCACAATTAATTACAAATTAATAACAGCCACCCTTCCCCCCATCTAAGAATATGAGGTGTGTGAAAATATGTAAATATTTTGCAATTTTTCATCTAGAAATTATTAAACGCAAAAATGTGTTAATATTGTATTTTAAAATGTACTTAGGCTCCCATCCTACAACTTATCACACAATGTCTCACACTTCATCGACCCTGTACGTAACTCCATTTATGAATGGACGACCTCTAAGAGAAATTGAGAAATGTTGTAGTCCATTTAAACATGCTTATATCAGCTTCAAATGTATTTATAGATCAATATTTAATTTCGCATTGTTATTTGCTCGTGTTCGAATCCGATTATAACACAATATTTACATAGTAACTTGATGTCTGTAGCAGAACGACCAGAGCGACATAATACTTTTAATTGTTTTTTTAGCTTTTTAAATTATTTAACAAAGTTTTTTTTAAATAACACTACTAACATTTTTTTATTTATTTTCAGGTATAAGACAAACTCCCCCTCCAAAACGTACTTCCCACAGATTAGCTATTATTAATCCTTTAACTAGTAAGTAAATAAAATTCTAATTTGGAATATAAAAAAATATTAAAAAAGTAATGTATTATCACATTACTTTTTTTTATATTGTAAAAATAAACATAACATATATTTAGTAAATCTAAAACAAAAATTGGTTTTGTTTGTTTCAGAACAAGATATATTCTCGGAAATTAATTCTAGTGATAGTCAAAATGTTAGTGGTGAATCTAGTGAACGACAGACACCTCAACCGGTATGTATAATAATAATAAAGCCTTTTATTTCCAACTTAAAGAACAAATTTAGTTAGTAAAAAATTGTTAGCAACACAAATACTTTAAAGCTAATTGGGTAGTAAAGCTAGTTTTATTATTGTTTTGCATTATTTTGTTGGACCCCTCTTTGGGTGTAGGCCTCCTCCAGCTTGTCCTATTCTTTCCTTTTTCTTGCCTTGAGCAGCCAGTCCTTGCCTGCAATATCTACAATATCATCTCTCCATCTCCTGTATGGCCTACCAGGATTTCTTTTGCCAGTAGGATCTTTTCACCTAGTTGCCCGGAGCGTCCGTCGATCGTCTTTATATCGAGCCACTTGTCCTTCCCATTTCCACTTTAGCTCAAGAGCCATGGTAAGTGCGGCCTAAGCATATTGAGAGCTGTTGTTCCCTTCTGACCACAGGGTCAGAGGGGAACAATACATTGTTTAAAGTTTCGTAATTTGTGATCATTGCGGGGTTATTGGTCATTATAAAGTCTATTTCGTTCCTTGTAGCTTGATCAGGTGATATCCACGTCCTTTTTTTATTTGGTCTTTTCTTGAAGAAAGTATTCATTATCTTTAGATTATAATCTATTAGTTTTACTCCTCGTTCATTGCGTTCCCCGTAGCCGTAATGGCCCATGACAAGGTTTTCTTCTTTCTTTGGGTGTCCTATTTTTGCATTTTAAATCACCCATGACTATTATCTTATCATCTGCCAAGTCGTGTGCTTCTTTTATGTCGTTGTAGTACTTCTTCTTCACTTGATCTGATCTTGATTTTCAATAATAAATTGCAAAAGTGCTACTCTCCGAGATTCCTATAAAATTTTTGATCAATTTTTTACTTTCTTTTTAATGAAAAATCCCACACTGTAGCAGATGTAGTTTTCATATTCCTCAATATTGCAGAAGATTGGGCTGTAATATTGAGCAACTGGTATGTATATTGTTTTAAAATAAATGTGCACATAACAAGGCAAATATTTTGAATAAAACAGTGTTTCTAGATTTAAATATTTTCTGTACTTACTTAGTTATTTATGTTATAATTTATATATAAATATATTTTGTCCAGGAACCAGTAAGTAGTGCCGTTGAGGAGTTTACGAGAAGAGTAAGCGAAGTTGCCAATCAACCATCTGCGAGTGAAAGTGCTAAATTGAACTTTGTTTCTAAGAATGTAGAAGTGCCTGCTACGACTGCATGCTCCAACAATCAACCTCATTCAAATGCAATAAGTACTATTAATAATAATATAGTAAAGTCTGAAATATTAAATGATAACGAAAGTAAAAATTTAGGAAGTGAAATAATAGAATCCAACGAAACGCCGGTAGTGTCTGCTATATCGGACAGTCCTATTGTAGTGCCTAAAATGCCTATCAATGTTAAGCAAATTCAGAAAAATATGGATCTAATACAGCCTTTAGCCGTAGATAATAAGAATTTACAAAATAATAAGCAACCAAAACAAAACAAAAACAAACCAGTTGTGCCTCAAGACGAAATAGAAAAGCAATCAGATAATTCGAATTCTATAGTTCCTCAAACAGTACACATTGAAGCGAGTGTCACGCCAGAATCGATACAATCTTCTGCGACACTGGCGTCGCCCCTTACTGTATCGATGTGTTCGTCTACACTCACGTCCATAGGTCATAACCAGTCCGAGTCCACCCCTGCCAACTCAACCTCTGTTAACTCCCCCGCGCTTTCTCCCGCTCCCGCTCCTGCCCCCGATCCCGCCTCCGCTCCCGCCTCTGCCCCAACAATGACCCCCGCGCCACAGCCCCAGCGTATAAGGGAACCTAGAGACAGAATGAGATCAGAAGATAAGGAAAAAGTAATTACCAAAGCAAACTCAACGGAGAACGTGCCTCAACCTAATGGACCAACATCATTTGGTGAGTACATTATTTTCTCTACTGCACATAATGCAACAAAAGACATTATGAAATTTAATAAAAAAAATTAAATTTAAAAATATACATCAAGGCAAAGCTAGTTGTGGATACAAGGAGCGTTAGAATGTGTATGGACCAGGTACAGAGCATTGGGGAAATCTATAGGGATGGAAGCACCCAGTGAATCGCGACTTTCTCAGGGAGCGAGTTGTCTGTCGGTCTCAGTAGATTCCGTTTTAAACTTCGTTGAGCGCGTATGTCGCATCCGGTGGACATCTATGTGATCTAGCTCTAGACTGATGACTATCACCAGGTTTGGGCTGATTAGTGCATTTGGAAGAGGTTTTTATTAATTATTTCCCAATTTTTTTTCGTTTTATTGGAAAAAAGGTAATATGAACACACATTTGCTTTATTAGCTGTTGAATGAATAGTCTAGCTTCTTTATTAAATAATTCCATTGAACTACAGGCCTATATGACCAGCCTCTTGATGAAACAGCTAGACAAATGACTTGGACCTACATTTATTACCTGGCCTGATTATTTAAACTTAGAAATAATGACAAAAGTGAATGAGTATTTAAACTTAGAAATAATGACAAAAGCTTGTGAGGTGGCCGTTAGCCGCGATTTGCGTGTTTCACTAATGCGGTTATTATCGTACAATTTTTTTCTTGTATAACTTTGGGAAAATCTCAAAAGGATAAAGACTATCGGTTAGATATGTTAAAACTATTGAATCTGTGTGTGATTACTACCACACATTTTTTGTATTATTATGAGACAATCATATTACATTATATGTTTTAATTGTATAGTAATAATGAATGTCTGTTTTATATAATAATTTATATTTAAAAATGTAAAATTGATTCACTAATTTAATAAAATTATATCATGAATGTCCGTGATGAATGCCTCTTGTAAAAGACGGGCCACACCACCACAACAAACTGATAAAAAAATATCACTTCCCTGTAATAGAGGTTTTATGATTTATCTAAGCGGTTCCGAGTGAATTTCAACTTGTAAATTTTTTTTTATACTCAGTTTAATATTCATTATTTGAAACACGCTCGTACTTAAGCATCAAGTAATGTATTTTTCTAAATACTATGGAGTTATTAATTTAACCTAAAAATAATGTAATCAATTTTAATTTTCAGTTCAGTTCTTTATTTGTTTCTTTATCTTTATATAATTTGAATTTTTACTATATTCTGCGCTACGATACTTCAAAATTTTTTCAACATAACTACTTACGGCAACACTGATAAATCCATAGATAAACTGTATGGATACTCGTCTCCATTAATTTTAATATCAAAACAGTACATAAAAAATAAAATGCTAATATACACATAATTATATATTAAAGAACTTATACTATATTTCTATTTTATATATAACTATATTTCTATTCTATATATTTTTCTTTTTTGAACATAAAATTGTCGTAGTATGAAAAGTTAAAAATATAGTCTAAGTATGAAAATCGTAAACAGAATAAATGTAGAATATTATATCTTGTAAAATAATATTTTTTATTTATTTAACAGCTAGTTAAACTGTAAATTAAAATATGTACGAATTAATTGAAATTACATTAAAAAAATATAGTCGATTCGGTACTTGCGCACAACACTAGTTGCATTATGTCGCCTGTCCGCATGGAACGATCCAACATGGCGGCTTTTACTTCACAGTCACTCTGAGCATGGCTGCGGTTTAAATAGTTTTTCTTTACCTTTTTTACAACTTAATGAACTTTTAGGATTTTTAGATTAATTTTTATGTAAGTTTTTAAAAATAAGTAAAGTGACTATCACTTTCACAATCACAGTGAAACAAGTGCTAAAATTCATTCTAGATCCTTAAGTGACCTTTTGAATAGACTTTCTTTTACCATATTGCTGCGTCGACGTAACTATCTGGGACTTTCGGAGTTTTGTTCTAAATTTACGGATTTGCAACCTGTGATATAATCAAGCTATCAGTGCCACATATTTTTTATTTAGTGTAATAATCGCAGGTACAGTGTAGATAGAACTCCCACGTGGAAATACCTCACGTCTCTATTTATAGATTTCGATCTTGGTTCATAAAAAGTTATAGGTGACATTAAAAATGTAGAAAAAGTCATAATATATATCAAGATCCGTAATAATTAGCATGTTATAAATCTTTTGCTATTAATATCGCTGCACTTCGCGTTCGATACTGTGAGTTTATAGATGGAACAGCCATTTTGCATATTATAATAATTTCATATAATGCACTTAAATACGTAATAAATTTAGTTACCTAATTAATTAAATAGAGTTTAAATCAATATCTTTATACGTAGCCTTTTTTGTTGATAACGTTTCTACCTCCGAAATATGTAAATTTCGATCTCATACTATGAGACTTGTATAAATGTATATGTATGAATACATTATAATTGTTGGTGACAGTGATACTTACAATATGTATTTAGAACAGTGCATTATGTGTTATAACTGCTGTTTTCTCAATTTTATCAATAAATAGTAAATTTAAGCAAGAACATAAAAAGTGAAAGTGAATGCTTAACCATAAATAAAAAAATATACTTTAGTCACATGGGTGTTATTGTTACTAAGTTTGATTTTATCTCTCATGCTGATATTTATTTAAAGAGTTTACATAATTTACTAATTGCTTTTTTAAGATATTACAGTTTGTTTACACATAAGAATATAATTAATTATAGTTATTACAAATTTAGTTTAATGCCAATTACTTCTTTGTACTAATTAATAATCATTAATACTAATGATTTGAAGGGACCAAATTATAATGGGAGTTTATTTTTACAGAGATTAGTTCAGTTGATAGTTTACTGGACACTATCAATCCTTCAACTAGTCAAGTAATTAAAAATATTGGTATAGAAATAAAAGAATCAAAGCAATTGTCAGAAAAACTTGAGACTGAATTACCCAATTCAGTCTCAGTTGACAAGGAACCTGAGGTTGTGATAAACAGAGAGCCAACATTCCCTGTCAAAACTGCCCCCACTGCCACTGAACTTTTATCAGCTAGCATCGAAAAGGTTGCTAAAGAGCAATCCGTAAGTGAATTATCAATAAAAAAAGAAGAATCAAGTGCAATTCAAGCTCAAGCTAAACTTACTCAAAGCATAGCCAGTGTAGCAAGAAACCACCCTGAATCTAAGATGAAAGATATTAATCTTAATAATAAGACATCAGGTTTGTAAGCAAAGTTTATTCATTATAATCTAGTAGTTTATCTTTAGCAAAAATATTATAATTTTTAAATTTACTTTCAGCTCCAGATACTGCCAATGGAAACCCCACTGAAGTAACTAAGGTTGAGACTGTTAAAGATGAAGTTACTAAAAACGAAAAAGCAATAAAAAATACAAAAAATAATAATAAGAAATCAAACAAAATGTCCAACAATGAACTGAACTTAAACAAAACTGAATCATATGAAAACGGTAAAGATGAGACTGATAAAATAAATAAGGAACAAGAAAATAGCCTTTCTCAAGAGGAAGACCCTTCAGAGAAAGAAAAACCTACTGCATCTTCAACTTCTGCGTTTGTCCCCAAGTACAAATATTCAAATGGTTTGTATTTTATTTTACTAATAGTAAGGTGCTTGCAGCTTCCCGAGCGTGAACTACCCTATTATATATTTACTAGTGAGCCTGTGCGGGGCTACACCCCCTTGAAATAGAAATATTAAAGGAATTGAAAACTAAAGATTCAGTCAATTCAGTAAAACAGTTGTATAAAATAACTGTTACAGCAATTAGCAAATTTGTCAAACTAAATACTTCAAATTGTTATAACTTTTTTATTTATAAACTGATTGTAATAAAATAAACCCTATATGTTTTCGGAAGCTTTCCAGAATCGAATAGTGAAAACCGCATCTAAATCGGTTAGGTCGATTCTGAGATTAGCGATAACAAACGCACAGACAGACAGACAAACAGACAAAAATTTTAAAATTAATGATTTGGGTTCTATTAGGTTAATAAAGGTTCCGAATAACATTTTTTTTTAAATATCTTCCAAGTACAGACACCGACCCTCTTATGATTTTATTATAGATTTATATCTAAATTACTTTTGTGATTTCATAACAATATCATTTCAAACACTATATCTATATTGAAAACTAAAGTTTTTCCAAAACAGCCAATTTAATAAGAAAATGTAGCAATTTTGTTGCACTACATACTTTATATTGATATAACTTTTTTATTTATGAATTAATTAAAATAAAATACACTAAATGTTAAGGAAAGTCTGCCAAAAAACAATAGTGATTAGCATACACAAAGACAAAGAGAAAATTTAAACTCTTTCTTTTTTTCTTTCTTTTACATTGTACAGTGATTTCTTACAATTTTATTATATGAAGATTTTATTATATTGTTTTGTTAAAAAGAAGCATTCAATGGATTTTTGCACATAAACCTAAACCTGGGTTGCAAGCTCATCCCTTGCCATGCTACCCTCAGTGTATTCATAGATTGCTAATTAGTGTTTATTCCTACAGATCAATGGTCCCCAGTGAATAAGTCTGGCAAGAAATATTATGATATTGGACTGTTAATGCAAATTAAAGATGATCCTCTTTCTAAGGATAAACCAAATGCAGCATTACTGGAAATCTGCAATGTTATCAAGGTTTTTGAATTACTTTTTGGCTCGCTGAGCCATTTTGTATTCTTTACTCAAGTGCAATTGTAATAACTTTTATTTCTTTGCCCTCAGTCACCTGTTCAAGAAACAATGACATTCAGCTCTTTTTCACGTCCCATGAATGATTCTCTTTTCCCTACTTTCTTGAAGAATTCTGGATCTATCAGAAGTAACATACCAAGGGAGCCAAACAAAAAGGAAGGCAGAATTATGACTCCAGGTCAGCAATATTCAGCAGAATATAAAAAAATATCAATAATTTAATTTTTATGTAACATAATACTCTTTAGAAATATTATTAACAATTATTTTCGATCAGGTAAAGGCAGTGTGAAATTGACTTCATCCAACAGTTCTCACAAGAATGTTATACATGTATCCTTATCTCTGAGAGAAGATGTGAAATTAAACCAAACAAAAGATGCTTGGAGACCAGCTCGTTTTAAAAAGGATAATCTTACTGAAGAAGAATTTAAAACACAGGTGAATATTGGCAAAGATCAAATGAAAATATTGAATATTTATATTTAAGGATTACTCTAAAATATATTAATCCAATTTTATTTTTCAGGATTTATACAAACAATTCCGTGGTATACTAAATAAGTTGACACCTCAAAAATTCGATACATTATTAGATAAAGTAAAATCATTGGATATCAATACTCAAAGTCGGTTAGAGGGTGTCATTGACTTAGTTTTTGAAAAAGCTATAGATGAGCCAAACTTTTCTGAAGCCTATGCTGCTATGTGCAGTAAACTTTCAATGTTAAAGGTACTAAATTAAACACATTTTAAAAAAGAAAAGTAAAATAATCTTTAAATATTTATTAATTGTTACAAAAAACATTTTTATAGGTACCAGCAGACAACGCTCCTGACCAATGTGTCAATTTTCGAATGTTAATTATTAGCAGATGTCAGAAACAATTTGTTACGAATAAGGTTGATGAGCAAGTTTTAAAATTAGAAAAAGATATAAATGAATGTACAGATCCTGTAAGTAAACTAACTAAATACTTTACTGTACTGTAGTTTTTACTAAATAATAAATAATAAGTGGCATATATATTTTTAGACTAAGAAGAAAGAGCTTCATCTTATGCTTGAAGAAGAAAATAGGCGTGTCAGAATGAGATCTGTTGGAAATGTCAGATTTATAGGTAAATAAATATGTTTTTGATATTTTAAATATTCGTGTCGTACAATATTGGCAATGCGATTTCACAGAACCCATGAAATAAAATATAATTTGCTCTTTGAACCTGCATATATGTATTGGAGGCGGTCAATAAATGTGAAAATGCACCTTGCGAACTACATGCACATTTGCAGCATGCATGACCTTGTGTTTTAAACAGGACTTGTTTTGTGCGAAGGAACATTATGCTGATACTGCATATATTATATCCTTATTTATATTTTCATCTTTATTTGCTTTGCCATCATAAATTATTTTATTCACATATTTTATTATTTGCTATCCTAATGTTATATATCTCCTATACTTTTCAACAAGAACCTGCATTAATCATAATAGCAAAATTTTTTGGACTGCAATTGTCTTGTGTTTTTTTTTGTGTAATAAATATTCAGTGTTAAACTTTTCGCCTCATTAGTCTCTCATATGAGAGACTAATAGTCTTAGTCAAAAATATTAGTCTTAACCTGTAAGTTTTCAAGTTTAAAAAAATACTCTTTAAGTTATTTGTTTACATATAATCATTTCCAATAATAATTGAAACTGGCTGATCTGGCTTTTTTTTATTTAGCTGTGTCCCATTACAGTAAACATAGAAAGTATTTATATTATGATACCTTGTATATTTTCTTGTGTATATTATTGAAATTTACTGTAAAGACTGTTGTTGTAGACCAGCTATTTTTACGAGTTTATCCATGCATCTTTTCTTTTGCCGTTCTCATTGGTTTTTTCTGCAGTTTTTTCTATTTATATAATATTGTCAAGAATACTACAAAACATTGAAATTTTTAAATGGTTTGAATTAATATTACATAATAAAAAATTATTATTAAAACAATTGTTACGTATATATAATTTTCTTTGCAACATGAAATTCTGAATTTTAATGTTAATAACATTTTTTCAAGTAATAATGTCTTCCGTCATCAGTGTATTTATAAAAAAAAGTATAGTTTCAAGCGAATTTTGAAAGTTGTCTTACAAACTACTGTTATTTGCGAAAAACAAAATGATGTGTCAAAATTATGCAAGAAATAAATTTTGTATAATTACTTTCAGGTGAGCTGTATAAATTAAAGATGCTGACATCGAAAATTATGGTGTATTGTATGACATACTTAATAGATAAGCTAGAAGAAGAAAAATTGGAATGTCTTTGCAAATTGCTTACTACTATTGGCGAGCAGGTTGAAAGTGAAGTGAAAGAGCAACTTGAAAATGTGTTTAAGAAAATGCAAGAGATTGTGGACCGCAAATCAAACAAAATCAGTAGCAGAGTTCGTTTCATGATCCAAGATGTCATTGAACTCAAGAAAAGAAAATGGGTGGCCAAAAATGTTGTAGATTCCCAACCTAAAATGATGGACCAGATTCAAAAAGAAGCTGAACAACATCAAAGACATATTGAGGTAATATTTGTTATATATTACACAATTGATATGTTTCAAAACTTTGATTAATATTTTTTGCTAAACTTTCTTTTATTAAATGTACATAGTTGATGAATGCGTCGCCAATGGGCGGCGGTGGAGGTTTCCGACGTGAGGACAGTGGTCGCGGCAAGCGTGGAGGTGAGAGACGCCAGGGTTCAAACTCCTTTATGGACAACCAGTGGAAGACCTCGCGCAGTAACTATGTTGTTGACACTTCGAAATTAAAGGCTGTCACACAGAAGGTAGTAATTGTATATTTATATAATTTTGTAATTGTGTAATTGTATATTGTGAAGTCTGGAAATATGAATGTTAAATGTAAAATATTTTCAATAAGCTCATATGTTACATAAAATGAATCTTTTTATTTCCAGAGTCTTAGTAACATAAAATTGGCCCCAACAAACTTTGCCTGGAATCAAGGCTCAGGGACAAAGACTCCAGCTCAAATAAGCAGCAACTCAATGATTAGTATTTCCAAAAATATGTATAGTGTGCTTGAAAATGTCCAAGCTGATCCTACATCTCTCAGAGGTAGGTTTAATTAGTACTTTGATGATATTGCATACAATAGGTATCGACGTAATCTTTGGCTTAGTTAGTTTAATAATTCATTTGGTGTTATAGTTATTTTTTATATACTTCATTTATTTATGTCATTACTAAATTGTCTTAAATTAGTAAGTAGATTTTAGTATAAAAATATATTTTGTGTATGTATTATTATATTAGTGTATCAGTAATGGTAATGCTCATAACTTAATTCAATTTTAGCAAACAAGGATCTTACACCAAGCAACCAACATTCAAAGTCGATTGAGAGATCGACATTCAATTCCAGAGGTGATTTCAGTGAGTGATATAATTATTATTGGCTTAAAACTAAATGTAAATGTCTCATTATGCTCGTACATTCCTTTGTTAGACATTCCTTTGTCCTTTTTGAATATCACAGTCACTTTTTGCTATATTGGATAATATGCATTACTGAATATAAATGTTAATATTATAGTTCAGAATTGCGAAATTCCAAAAAAAACCACTTATCTTCTCTAAAGTACTTTATATGAAGTATCCTTTACATAGCAGATATATTAAAAAATATACATTAATTAATTGCACAGACAGTGGCAGTGGAAGTCGTTCAGGGTCTATGGGACAGACGCGCTCCAATTCAAGTAGCAGAGGTTCTAATGTTACCCCGGCACCTGCCCCCGAACCAGTGCCCTCTGCACCTGTGGTTCAAGAGCCCCTCCCTGAGGCCAAAAAGAAGTCTGTCAAAACTATCATCATGGACATTATTGTTGATCCCAATGATGAAGAACTGATTACGGAAATTAAACAAACCTTCCCTGCTCAGTATCATGCAGCGGTGGTCACTGAAGTACTTAATGTTGCCCTTGAAAAGTAAGTTTTTAGCTACTACATGATAAACACTATTTTACTTTATTTTGATATTATACACTACCTTCATCCATACAGGTCAGCAAAGGAAACTATGGCAATTGCGAAAGCACTTCACCACCTTGTTTCAACTGGGACTATATCATCTGACAATTTATTAGCAGGATTAAATGAAATCTTGGAGTTTGCACCAGATCTATATATAGATATTCCTATGTTATATGATTACTTAGGAAAGTTTATATCACCTCATATTGAAAAGAGGGTATGATACAATTTTTATAGATTTTTTTACTTAAACATTTTATTTGTAACTAATAGTAATTACCGATTTACTTAAAATGTCATTTCCTTTTCAGCATATCACATTTGTACAGATATTTAGGTTGTGTGAACAAATTGTCAAAGCAAATCATGGACATATGCTGCTTAAAGCCATTATTAAAGAATTGAAAGAAAGCATGGGACCTTTCTTTGTTAAAACAAAGTGGCAGGAATCCAACTTGGAATTCAAACAGTGGATGGATGAAGAACAGGTAAGTTTGTAAAATAAATTAAAATATTGATTGTTATAAACATTGATTGTAATACGAGAGATCTTCAAAACATAATAATAAAACAGGTTCCTAAATGGATAGAAGATAATAAATTAGAATTTATGGAGAGAGATGACGCCATCGAAGACACGAAAAAAATCATAACACCGAGTGAAACACAATGCAAACTATTCCAACTCATGAATGCTGATGAGAGTTGTGATTGCATCCGAGGATGGGTGCAGGTACGACGTAACAATAAAAACAAACATTAATATTTTAATGTAACATAATTATGGCATATATTTCTAACTCATTACACAAACTCATCATAAAAAACCCCTTTGTGGCACAGTAGCACAGCATTTTGAATTTTTTGGTACAAATTACAACTTTTGTGCAGCTCCCACATGCTTATCCAGACCCCTAGTTACTTTGGCAGTTTATAAAATTAAAGACTTATAATAAAAAGAGCCTTTATTTTCTCTGACCTGTTTTTAACATACTAGCAACTAACATTTTACAATATATATATTCTAAGAAACTATTGGGAATATTAAATAAAGTAGGAAAGATAATGAATTAAAACAAGCCTACTGGCAATATGATTCGTTCATTTGAATGATTGAATGGATGGATTAATAAGTGACTCGCGCTTTGCTTAGATTGACGTTTTTTTTTCTTAGCCCTAGTACATACACTTGGTCCGTACTTTTTTTACTTTATTATATCCAATTTTCTTAAGAAGCTTAGCCGCAGCTTCGCCTGCGTGTTTGTGTTGTTGCTGTTACCTCTTACTCTTATCTTACATTGTAGCTCACAAATCTAATACTAATAATACTAATATATTATACTAATTAACATCTCGATTTTGTGGAGGTTATGAGATTATGAGAGATGATGAAGAGATTATGAGTCTGATATAAGACTCATAAATTATCAATATCTAAATCTTAATATCCTATATCAAATAACATTTAAATAAAAATATAAACAAAACAAAATCGTCTTTACGATGTTGCCCGCACAGAGCAGCGTAGGAAGAGGAAAATAGTGTTCTAAGACACTCTGTTCTCCACTTTCCGTTGAATTCTAAAAGGCACTGCGTGTGTGGCGGAATTCAACGCCGCGCAATCTCTACATTAAATATAAATAATTACTTCTCTACATTAAGTATTGAATCACGGTCAAATGACCGAAATGTGTGAATTCGGTTATCGGCCTATACACGGTTCATGATTGATTGTCATGTAAGATGGCTGCCACCGTTCATTTGATAGTGATTGGTTGTATATGATCGCCGATCACTTGATTTGGTCATTGCGTTCTTAGTGATAGAATCAATCACGCGCTTCTCATGATTACAATCAATTGTTTCGGTCAATCATAATCGACACAAGCCTACCAGCCAGTAATTAAATTCGTCCTTATATAACCTCTATGGTCATTATTTATTTATTTATTTATTTATAAGGCCTACCAACAATTGATACAATTATTCCATGTCATTAAAGAAAAAATACAAAGTAAATCATTTCTAATTGCTCAATCATTTACAGGTTGGCTCCATATGCAATAATAATATTAACGATAATGTAACAATTCTAATTGCTTAAACAATATATAATAATAAGGTATTTAATAAAACACCATATACATACAAAACAAAATTAATATATTAAAAAAAATATGAGTTCACATACTAATTACAATAGGTGTTTAGTACATAGCAAATAAAAAGAAATATAAATGAACAATGGACTTCACCATACAACAAATGCCTGTAAGCATTTATATAGAATTTAAACTTTAAATACAAACAATAATTAAAACTATTTCATATAACCTAAAAACTATAATTAAAAATGTTAATCCTACAACACTTAACCACTCTGGGGTCTCTTTCACCTTTATATCACCAATACACATTTATATATGGATTATATAAATATTAATAGAAAAATCACCAATAGATATTTTATACAATCTCTTACTATGGAGCAATTCGAAGTTGAAAACAAAACCCTTGCCTTATCCGCTCCTTCCAAGCCCGCGACGCCGTGTCGCGTGGAGCTCAAATTCCAAGCAAAATATATTATCCTTTCTGATAATTAATTCTGTGTCGCACTAAAACGACGCCACTTATTAAAAGTTAAAGTATCACGCCCCCGGCACCACGCCAAGCGAATCCGCCATCCTCCACTCAATTTGTATGATTCAATTATGCATATATCGTATGTATATTTATATCACAATATTGTTTTATACTTAAAACTTCACTCTTTAAGAAAATAATTAAAATAGCTTTACAATTCAACACAATACGACAGTCGCCATTACTCGAGACGCCATCTTTTTTTAAAAGCTTTTATTTCGGCTTACCCCCGATAACATTTATTTTTTAATAAAATATAAAAATGTTATAGAATAAATATATGTTTAAACCACTAGTAAGTTACATGTTACAATAACAACAAACAATAACTTAAAAATAATACAACACAAACAATAATAAATTACACATGCTACACACAAGTTATACATTATTAAGGTAAAAAACTGTTTCATATATGCATTAATAAATTATGCACTTATTTTATTTTGTTGTACAAGAACGAAAACAAATTAATACGAAGTAAAAGGCACTTATTAATAAATTAATTTTAAACTTAAATTGATGGTACAATCAATTAAAAATTCAATATAATTTAAATAAAATTAATCCAATATAAGAACAAATAAACAAAAGGGTACTAAATTTCCTAAAAAAAAATTTTTTCAAAAATTTTCTTACAATACAATTACAATTATTAATTTTTTTTAGAAGATTTGTACATTTTTTTTATTTTTTTTATAATAATTACTACTTTTATTTATAATAACTAGTATCAGCTAGCAGGTCAGGCTGTCCTGCGACATAGGCCTCCTCAAGTTCCCTCCACTTGTGCCGGTCTAGTGCTGTCCCGTCTCCACTTTTTTGGCAGGTTGTCTTCCCATCTTTTAATCTGCCTCCCTCTCCGTCTTTTTCCGTTTCTTGGGTACCATTCGGAGACTTTTTTTGTCCACGTGCCTGCTTATGATTTCATCATGTGGCCAGTCCATTTCCATTTCAGAGTTCGTTTTTTTACTTTGACATCTGATACTTTGGTTGATTTGATGTTTTTGATTTGATGATTTGATTTGACCTGACCTGATTTTTGTTGCTTAAAAATCAGGTCAGGTCTTATCTTTCAATCTCAGGCCCATCATACACATTTCCATTTCACTTTGGCATACTCCCAGGTTGTGTTCAATTTTCTGTGATAATGGCCAAGTCTGATAGCCGTAGGTGAGGCATGGGAAGATACATGTGTTAAATATTTTAGATTTTTCTGAAATGGGCACTGATTTATTTTTCATTATTTCTCGGAAGGACCAGTACCTTTGCCAAGTGTTGTTTATTTGTTATCTACTTCTATTAGATTATGGGTTACTAATTAAAACGATTACTTGGGATACACTTATTTATTCTCCTCAAGTTATTCAGTATAGCCATTTGCAAGAACACTTAGTAACAATAGACAAAAATTATAGACCAATGCCACAGATAATTTTGCTACTTAATATGAAATAGTTGAATCAAATTTTCTAATATCTAATACTACCACTAATATTTAACTTTAACTATAAACAAAAAATCTACCCAAATCATATAAAATTTGATCTCTTAGATATGCAAAAGTTTGAGTAGGTAATGCTTTAGTTAAAATGTCTGCTAATTGACAATTACTTGGAACATAATTAATTTTGATTAAACCCAGCTCAACCTTTTCCCTTACAAATTTATATTTAATTTATGATAAACAGGATTGTTACCTAATTTAATTGCACTCTGATTATCTATATTTAATGTAGTACAATCATAACTTTCACCTATATCAGACAGTAACTGCTGTAACCACAATATCTTTGACTATTTTGAACTAAGTTACATGTATTTGGAACCACTGTTTTTATATTCAACTCATATAAATTGTTTTCTTTAATATTTGCACTCATCACCAATTTATTATTTTTTATAAATCAGGCCACTTGAACAAGTCTTGAACAACTTGAAGAGTCTTTCTTTACAATAGTATAGAATTTTTCATTATCACCCCTTCAGAGAATAAATTCTTCCTAAACTTGGAACATACAACACATCATTCAGTTCACTAGTCTCCCACTGTTCATTGACATATCTCTGTATCAATATTTTTCCAATGCCAAATACTTCCACAGATTGTTTATTTCCCAACGTCAATGAGTTCTAGTTACATTCAGAGAGTTCCAAAAAGAAATCATTTCTAAAAGTCATATGGGCAGAGGCACCACTATCTAAAATCCAAGTATTTTCTTCAATATTATGTGAATTATTCTCCACATAAAAAGCTAACATATCTGCACCTTCTTGCTGAGGTTTTCTATTGTAGGATTTTTTTTAGCCTGACATTCTCTAGCAAAATGTCCTCGCTTGCAACAATTATAGCTCTCACTCGGTACATGTTTACTTTGATTTGACTTTGTTTGCCATCCTTTATTGACAACAAGGAGAGCTGTCTGCTGCTCCTCTTCACCTGCTAAACTCGCTTCTTCATCTAATAAACGTGCAGTTAGATTAACAATAGTTTGTTGTTTTGGCTCCAATGACATCCATGCTTGTCGCAGTGCTCTATACTTAGAAGGCAAAGTTCCTAGTATTTTTGTTATGATCGCCGTATCGCTGATAGCTTCACCACTTTCTTTTAATTGTTTAACTAAAGTTTCCACTTTTGAGATGTGTTGAGCTATACTGACTGACATTTTGTACTTATAAGATTTTTCATGTATTAACATTTTACACAATTCACTTTTTTGTTCATAAATTGATTCTTATTTTGACATAATTTCCAAAGCAGTTTCGCAATGTTCTATTAGAGTAATTTGTCCATTGAAGAAGTTATGACGAACATTGCCATGCCATCACTTTTTAGCCAATCTGTACAATGTCCTTGTGGTACTTTAACAAGTAATTTAATAATGCAAACAGGACAACCTTGGCGCATCGTCCAACGAGGAGTGGTTCATGCGTGCACATATTCAAGCGATATGTGAGCACGCGCTCTACGGGAACGACGGCCGCGACGTGTTGCACTTCAGCCACGACCGCATGAATAAATACTCGTCGCTTATTAACGAGTTCGGCGAGACCCGCGAGCAGCGCGAGGCCAGCTGCCTCTTCGGCATACAGCAGTTAATACATAGACTGGAACATCCACAAGGTATTAGGATTGCTTTATTTATACAGTGGAATTATTTAATATTTTCTAATTTACTGCACAAACTTTTGTATTTTCTTTTCTTATTAAAAAGATAATTACGATTTAAAAAATTATGATCAGCAAGTCAAGTTACTATATCAATTTATTTATGCTTGGATGTGTATCTTTAAAGAATAGTGAGATATAAACAATTCACTACGTTTTTATTAAAAAAAAGTTAAGATTAACATTTATTTTACATTGTTTCAGGATTAACACTAGATATATTCCAATACTTACATGAACAGTATATAATTAGTGTTGAAGGATTCATAGCATGGGAAGTATCTGAAAAGGAGCCCGAGGGAAAAGGTATTTATTCTATTATAGCTTGTGTTTAGGATCAGTGGCGTAGCTAGGGGGGTGCGATCGGTGCGGTCGCACCGGGCATCAAAAGGAAAGTGGCATCAAAGTCGACGATTATTTTCTTTAAAGGTAGCCAATGTCACATTTTAGTGTCTCTGACACTTGATTTACGTGAGAGTAGAAGACACTTTGTTTTTTTTTTTAGACCTTAGACCATTTTAAAGGGCATCAAGTCCCCTAAGCCGCACCGGGCAGCAGATGCCCTAGCTACGCCACTGTTTAGGCTATTTTAGTGACCGACCGAAGTTTCGGTTTTGTAATATTTATATAGCTAAATACCTAGGAAACTGTACAATTTCGGACCATGCTATATAGGTTAAAATTAGTTTGAAATGGCATCCTCTATTGACTGTTTCAGTTTACCTTCAGTCACCCGTATATTAAAAGGTTTTGGTTCCTGTTGAAACTGAGACCAAGGCCAAAGGTTCGATTTCGACTGGAAACCTTGTTTCGGTCTGACACTAGTATATTTATGAATTCATTCAGCATGTTGTTTGTTTGCTTGCAGCCGTAATGCTGAAGGCGCTGACGTCGTTCTTCACGAACATCAAGGAAGCGGATAACGAGGAGTCCTGCAGTGAAGACTGACACGTCGCAGAGGCAGTGCGTGCCGCTGACTTTACCTCCACAATTGACCACCACGAATCCCTCCCCCTCCTATATATTTTTATATACTAGAATACTAACCTACCTGTCTTCTCAACTTTTCTTCAACTTGTTGAAGCCTCCGAAGCGTCTTTTCTCGCTATATAATTTCCTCGAACACTCTTAGATTATATTTTAATGCTTAACGTAACGAGCTAGATAATGTTGTATTATATTTGTTATGGTATAGATATTTATCGGAGTTCACATTTTTAAATCGATGTGATGTTATCGATTGGTACGGTGTTTTATTTTTTAAATAATTGAACGTATTCATTTATTTTTGAAATAATGAAATTTATTTTTTAAATGAAATAATGAAATTTATTTTTTAAATAATTGAATTTATTTATTTATTTTTTAAATAATTGAACGTGATCGAATAATATCTTGATTCGGGAATAGTGGGAAATTTTTAGGTTTTCTATTGTTATAACTTATAAAAAAACTGTCGATTCTTCGAGACGGGACGGGCATTTGGCCGATCGAAAAGGGATCAGTAATAATTGTAATATTGATATACATTTGCGACTACTGCGCTAGAGTCCCTTGGCAGAGATCGGCCAGCCCGCAGCGTGCCCGCGCCGACTCGACGCCTCGTCAACATCTCACTGGTTCAAGATATAACCACCCCATTGTTCGAGTCCGCTTGCAGTTCCTCAATGTGATGGAATCTGTATTTGATATATTCGCTAATAGTTTGTACGTGTATTGCTATATTACATTGTTATATATATTTCCAATATGGTGATTTTTATACATGCGACTGCGAAATAATCATAGTTATATTTACACGACAAATGTCTATATAGACGTGGACTGTACAATTTATATTCGTTATCGGTTATGGAAATCGCTCCGTGCAGCGGATAAAGTAATATACTAAAATCTAAATAGTTATAATTTATTTTGGTATAAAGATAAAAGTATGTATGGATTTATTGTTAAAATTGTAAGGTCTATGGGCTTCCGGCGTGGTCGGTAGTCTTCATGCTCTTCGTAGGTACAGGCCCACGTTATGTAGCAACAGTAATTATAACATCGATCCACGACGATATGTTAGATGTTAAACAGATGGCGATAGATAATTTTATATACATATATAAATTACGAACGTTTTCGATACGAGGCTGATTTGGCGCGTTGTTGGCCGCCGCGCTCCGTGGCGGCGCCCTAGCTAATTGCAGATGCTGCCGAGCGATACTGCACGGACAATCGACTTCATTGAGAGATGTTGACAGATTTTTATTATATTTAAATATTGTATATCGATTTGTTTTCATTTTATATAGATATAGACGGCTAATTTTTTTTAATAAAGTCAAATGTAAAAAAATATATTTTAGTTTGACACATTTAATAACCTACTGCGGTCTTCATTTGGGCTTGCGATGCCTGCAATGGAAACGCTCTCGATCAATTGTGAAGTGTAACTAGGGTCGTAGGGATCCACTTAACGCTGAACTGGCAGCAGAGCAGTCCCATTCTTCCCACTTTGCACCGAGCTCCCGGACCGACGGTAGCTCGTCGAGGGCGTGAGTAAACTAAAATTAGGTTCATCTACATTGAATACGTGAAAAATTTAACAGTAAAATGCGTTTATTATTTTTTGCTTTGTTAAGATTATTTGTTATCACCACAATTTCAGTTTGCACCACTTGAATAGTATTAATAATATTCATTCAAAGAAATAGATGGAGAAATCTCAAAGACACCTCATGACCACGACCACTCCGACAGGAGCAGCTAAGAAGAATAATCTTATTCTTCTTAGTTGTACGCTCCTTATTACAAAGAAAGTGTTAAATGAATCTTCATTTGACACTTTATTTGTAATATCTCGGCTTTTTACATTTTCTCAACTCCTCCCGCTGCAGAGTTTATTTTCATTATTTCAGCCAAATCTGATACGTGGAAATTTTAATAAATAATAAATGAAATTTATTGTATATTTCTTTTCGCTTTGTTAAGATTATTTGTTATCACCAGTACTTCAGTATGCACTTGAATATAAATGACATGTTTTACTTCTTTTTAATATAATTACTTTATTGTTTATTCTTTTAACATTTTTTTAATAATATTGATTGTAATATTCTCAGCTTTTACCATTGTCTCAAATCTGTGGTGATCTGGCGAGTCATTCCCGCACCCTTTCCCCTGCTGCTGAGTTGATTTTAATTATTTTAGCTATCCTTGTCAGTTAATATGTATGTTATGTAAATAAACTTTATATGAAGAAATATAATCTTTATTTATTATACTCCTGTTGTTTGATGTCTTATAAATAATACACGTACGAATTAGATTAAAAATTGAAAATCATATTTTGTTTGTACTTATATCTTTTATTTCTGATATTGCTTCTAATTTCAGTGTTGACAAAATGTTTAGCTTTTATAAATGTCGACAACGAAATTGATGTTATAAAATTGCATTATTTGTTCAAATTCTTCTTTTAGTCTGGCGGCGACTTTGCGCCAGTATTTTGTTTTAGTTGCATCATCTTGTATTTGGATGTGTAGATGCTTTAATTCTGTATTTTTTTAAACAGATTATATTTAAAAAAGTTATTTTGTATATATTAGGTGTCTCTTAAAATATTATAACCTAAAAATATATTACATTACTAAAAAATATAATATATACTATATACCTCAAAAAATATCTAAAATAATGGTGGGACTTTTATTTTAACTTCATTTAGAGAGTTTTACATATGTGCAGGATTTGATCACGTACACAAACGTTGCAATCAAATGTTTAACGTTAATATTTAATACATTCTGATTCGATTTTTTTCTTTATTTTTATGGATAATATGAATTGCCTTAAAAGTCATCTTATATATGGCAAGTGATAAAATGAATCTTCGATAATATAACGATACAAGAAAGAATATTATATAACTTTTATATGTCTGTAAATGGTTTGAATACTACGTGAGCAGAAAAAAAATATATTGTGGAAAACCTGAAAACTAAATGAAACAACGAAATAAATATCGATGCCGGGCTCAGAAGGACCTAATAGAAAAAAAAGGATGGAATGGACGTACACAAGTTTTTAATTATCAAAGTATTGGCAGGTAACTTATAAATCAAGAGAATGCGCTACCAAAGAAAAGATTATTTTTGTCACATTCGTGAAAATATTTGTCTAACTGGTCCGAATTATCAGTTAAATATATTGGTGCTGTTGTAAACAATCTATACGAGTATGTATCTGCTGTCATTCTTACAAAATATATTGTGCCTTATCGAATTCTTAATATATATAGAGTAACTTTCGTGTTCAGCAAAAGTGAAAAGGAAAACAGTCAAATTATATACATATTGCACATAAAATTGTCATTATGTATATTATTTCAAATAAATGAGTTTATTACATATTTTGTTTAAATTCTTTCTCTGACTGATATTTTATTTGAATATCTATTATAAATTATTAGAATCGCTAGACCGCTTAACTACTTACTGTCACAGACTCCACATGCCACCATCATCAGAGCTTTATGGAGGTCTTTGCAATTTATTCGACCCGTGTATACCAAACGGGTTAAGTGTGGCATAATTTCTATCACTCGTCGTAACGAAATATGAGGAGTTCGCCATTGATGAATGCTTAATGTTACTATAAAGAAAATGAAAAACTAAATATATAATGTTTGATATTAAAAAAATAAATATATAGACATTAATTTACAAACGTTAACTAACCAAGAGTGGGGGCGTAGCGATAGGCTATAAGGCGCACGAAGCAGCTGATATCAGAATCTTGTCGCTGAGCAAAACCCAGGAAAATGCTGTGTTGCAAGTGAACTTCACGTAACGGCATGCTGGGTGCCAAAAATCGCTGGACATGATCGTAGTCACGTATAAGAACTAAAAATATTTTTATTTATACAGCAAAATATTAGATGGGGAGCCGATGATGTCATAGATACCTATTGGGTTGCGAAGCTTAGATGGTAACAAAAAAAATGTCACATAATACATATCTTTTGACCGGTGGGGTGAGCGGTATAGATTTTCAAAAATGTAAAGAGGCTGTTGCATGGACATACTCGAGCGCGTCTAATATTGATTTCATTAATTTCCTACGTATTCCTAAAAATGTGAATATGTTAATCTGTTTCCATGATGGAGCTGGTCGTACGTAAGAGTTAAAAATGAAAAAAAAAATGGTTGAGCGCGTCAGATTTTCTAAGGGGGTGTAAGTGAACCTGAAAAAAATCTCTTGTATAATATTCTCACGTGTTAGACGTGACGCAAGCTCGCACGAATGTTACAATGAGAAAAAACAATTTCGTCACTTTTTCGTGAATTTTATTTTTTTTAAAATAACATAACTGAGATGTGTACCCTCCAAACGTACACACTCCTCGAATCTGAACCTCAAATTCTTAAACACTCGCTGGCACATCGCTCGTGGGATAGCGGATATTTCCTCGCAAATGTTATTCTTGAGCTGGGCAATTGTCGTCAGTTTATTAGCATAAACGCGGCTCTTGAGGTACCCCCAACGAAAAAAATCCAGTGGCGTGAGATCTGGGCTCCGAGGAGGCCACGGAATGTCCCCTCGACGCGATATCAGTTGTCCAGTAAACATTTCGTTTCCAACTGCTAAGGACTCATTGGATGTATGAGATGTCGCGCAGTCTTGTTGAAACCAGGTCCTGCTGTTGTAGGCTTCAAAATTATGCAGTTGTGGGAAGAAAAAGGTTATGTAACATGTCTGTATAGCAATCAGAATTTACTATTACGGTTTGGCCGTACGGACGTCGCGACTTCGCTTACAGTTTCTTTCGTTCTTATTGACCTTGGACGTCCCGCAGGTTCATGATTCGGTGTCGAACCCATAGATTCAAACTTATTGACCATTGAAACATCTGATAACATTTTGACATTGATTTAAATCATGTAAACTAAACTCAGAGCGAAATAGACACCGCGCAATAGTGCACGAATCGCCATTTTTGTAATAAGAACCAAGCTACCTATCCCCTCCATCCACGCCCCGCTCCCGCGTCCCTCTCACGATCAATTTGATTTTGAAATTCGTACGCCTTTCTGGCCCAGCCTGTATAAGGGGCTCATATTTGGTGGAAGTACAAGACCGAATACAAGGAATTCCCAGTGTATTAATTAATCTGCCGCGCTCGAGTAAATCCCGAAAGTCCCCTCTTCGGTTGCCATACTATATGTTTAAAATTATCGTATAATAGTGTTAATTACAAAATAAAATCACAAAATGATTTTTTTAATGATACAACATTTCATGCTTAATAAAATAATAATAAATAAAATATTTATCTAAATATTCTCATTATTTCATTTTCTGTTGAGAAATTAAATAAATCACTTACAAAAAGTCATGAATAAATATAGATCTGGGCAAGCGACAGAGACGCGTCGCCAAGCAGTATCAGGGACTTCATGTCCACCGACTCCTAAGTGAGGACTTGCGCGTCCTGGCGTCTGCTCTTCACGACAGATGAGCTTTAAAAATGATTTATTCGATATGAAAAACACAGCATGATCTACCTACCATACGTAACAGTATAAGTAAGTATAGTGAGTTTATATTGTAATCTATATATATAAAATCGAAAGGTCATTCACTCATCACGAAATCTCAGAAACTACATGTGCTAGGAATCTTAAATTTTGTATAGCAGTTACTTATAGGACGTAGGTGCTCGCTAAGACAGGAATTTGCAATATTCGACTTCTAAGGGGTTGTTTTTGGGGTCGAAAGTTTGTATGAAACTTCGTTACTACAAATGCTAGGAGTCTCAAATTTTGCATAGACGTGACTAGGACGTAGTCATGGAGACAGAAATTAATAATAACATAGTTCACGCGGGTGTAACCGCGAGCGGGCCGCTAGTATAAGATATAATTAATTAATTAATTCATTCTTTAACAGAAAGTTAATCTAGATAAAGATACTGTTAAAAGCATTGGACAACTTGTCCATGGGCATTTCAAACGCTACTTAGGTACCTGTAAGCGAAAGTGAGGGCGTCGGATCACGGGCAACAATGACAACAAAGCATTGCCAGATCCATCTGCGATGTGCGCGTACTCTAGTGCAAGTACACGAAGATTTCTAAGTTCTCCCAAGCTTCGTAAGAAACATTGTTTAGTGTCTGGTCGTGCCAAATACTCTCCACTCCCTAATACATAATGACTACTAAGTTAATTATTCTTTTACTGTGCACTTTTTACATAGAATTATAATATATAAACATACCTGCGTACGTATAATGCTTATGAAAAGAAAATTATAAATAAATGAGACGTATTTGAAATTTCTTATGCCATCGTATTCAAGTATTTATGTTAGTGGTAATTTTATTTGACTATTAAAAGTAAGAAAAATATGTAATAGTATAGATGTAATGCAGCTTTAATAAAAAAAAACGTTTAATGACTTTTAATGAATAGATTTTTTTTACCCTACTACTATTCAAATTAGAAATTAAATTTTAGTTTTGAGTATCTTTCTCTACAATATCAGGAGTCTCTACATTGATAGCATCAGGAAATATTGCAGTCGCAGTAGAATTTTGTATATGTTTATATAGAAAGTTTGGTAAATTTTTCATTGCTTCATCGACAGTCTCTCTCAACCGGTCTGCCCCAACAGGCCCTGCTCCTCGGCCTTCCTCTCGACACTCTGATAACAAATCATTAATTTTCTCTTCTTCCAAGGGCGTAATGCTTAGCAAAGCCCGATCGCGGTGTCGCTTCAGCTCATTTTCTATTCGGTTTAGTTTTTCTCTATTAGAATTAGTACGCCAAGGTCGATTAGAGTCATTGGAAAGAACGCTGGAAACCATGGTTTTCTTTTCCCTGCAAGTGATATAAAAATATATTGTGAGCATAAATAACATAAACGTGTAGATATATTATTTAAAAAAAAGTAGGTGCATTACCTTTTATTTTCTCTTAGCAATTCCTTAAGTTTCTTTTCGTTTTGTTCAAGCAAAGTTCTGTCTGGGATATACGGATTCTCATACATTTCGCTTACAACTTCCTCATTTACTTCCGGGTCGTGGTATTTTTCATGTAATTCGCGAACAAGATCATTACACCGCTCGGGTAATTTAATTTCAGCTACTTCCAATCCGTGCAATAATTTCGCCAGTTTGCTTTTCTCTTCGTCGGTTGCCATTGTAAATATAACAACAATTTAGTAAACCATAGCAACCGTTTATGGATGTAACATTTTATTTCCATTGACATTGTTTAAAACGCCGTGCCATTTGAAATAGCGTTAATTTTGGAAACTGCGATGACTGTATAATGATTAAACAAACCGCCCGTATACATCACAAACATCCCAAGTAATAAAGCGCAGGGTATAAAGAAGCAAAATAATTTAATACTTGGATATAAAACAAGTATTGAAGGCCCACAAATAATCATTTTTTTTATAATTTTTATTTTATTTTGGAATGTTTTGTCGTTTTATATACTTATACAATTTTTAGTAATATTTATTGTTATTTTGGTTTTCCTAAGTTACATATTTAATAAAAAAAGAGAAAATAAATGACATTCATTAATAAGGAGGTCTTATATAGGTACGTGTTTGTTCTAGTATTTGAATATCTATATAGTAGATAGTTCATTTAAAATAAAGATAAACAATATGTTTGTGTAACTGATTTATTATTATTTAAACTTCAAAAATAACAACACATTGGTTATTATATATATTGCAGCGTAATCGGGAATGTGAAGCAACATTTGGCAGGTATAGGGAGGGGAACAATTGCGTATGGCAGTGTGGCAATGGCATGATTTATGTATGACACATGACAAATTGTAAGTGCCCCAGGTAACGCGATATAATCTATTCTTACAATAAAATTGTAACTTATTAATGTCTGTACATTACAAAGAACAGGTGGCATTTAATAACGTAATAGAACCGGAAACAAAGATCTTTAAATCTTTTGGCTGTTTGTCTGTGCGCTTGCGGAAGCTAATCTCAGAAACGATTTAATTGCTGTTTCACTATTGTAGACAAGCTTTACTTAATATTCAATGATTTTTTTTTTCAATCAGCTTATAAATACAAAAAAATATACTTAAGTGTATATGAGTGTCATAATTCTACTTAAAATCACTCTTACCTGTAATGTAACTATAATTGACTAGAATAGGATTTTCATTTGATAAAAAGAAGCGCCACAAGAACAAATATTTTAGGGAATGTGAAGCAAAGCTAGCAAGGTGTTGTATAATCTGAACTCCTTCCGATCTTTTACATCCAAAATTTTCTAATGACACCAATTGCAAGCTATCCTGTAAACTTTTATTACAAAATACATAATAATGTAGACATTTTTTTTTAATATAATCGAAAAAAAATTTTATATAAAGAACTACAATTGTTTATGTTTACATACTAACCCTATGAAATTTTGCAAAAGCTTGAAAAATGTTTTCCTTTTGAAGTAGTCCAATTGATCGATTTTGATTAACTGGTCTGATACGATAAGACGATCCACCTGCATTTGTTCTGCTACCGCTTTCTTATTTACAAAAGTAAACATTTTAATTTAATAAATATTTTTATAATATGTTTAATATAACTAAGATTAATAGAATGGTATATTACTAAGGAATACAATTTACAGTATAATAAAATCGGACCAGCGTTGCCAGACGTACCAATTTTGGCGGGATATACCCACCGACTCAAAATAAATGTCCCGAAGGGAACAGGCCTGCATTTCATGGATTCTTTTATGTTTTTAATTTTAGTAACTAACAATTTCTGAGAAATATAAATAAATATCTTGTCCTTCTTCTGCATGCCATTGGTTCCGGCTTTTATTATAAGAGTCTGCCTTGCCAATCTATCCATTTTGCATGTGGTGGTTAGTCCAATGGATCTCATGTGCTGCATGACGTCATCCAGTCATAGCTTCCTTAGACGTAGGGAGGGGATTCATTCACAGACACAGTAAGGTACTTTTTTCTCACGTAGTTCCTAGACAAGCGCGCAACGTAGCCATACCATCTCAGGTGACACTCTTGGAGCCATTTCTGGCTTAACGGCAGTTTCAGGATCTTTATGGATAGTGCTCTAATCTGCCATTTACTCGGTCTTCGATACATTTACTTTATGCTCCAGCATAAGTCTGTTCTTTTTAATGAGTACTATATCATCGGCATACATAATCATGGGGGCTAGTCTTGGAGACAGTATCTAGTAGTATATGAATGGAGTAAGAGCTGAGTTCTAGTGAAACCCTACTATCTGTATCTGAAAAGGTTTTGCGTCACCAACAGCGGTTCCAATGAAAAAACGAGGTCGTGGTACGTGTTTTTGATAACCTCGATATAGGTTTCAAGGATCCCTATGGATTCCAATGCTCACTATAATGCTCAGATATAATGATGAGGCACACAGTCAAAGGGCATCTGCAGGACTAAAAACGCCACGAGCATAGCTCTCCTTTTTCACTGTATGACTCCATCAAAGATATGAGGGCAAAAATGATGTTCATAGTGCCCGATCCTGGGTGAAATCCATATTGAGACTCAGAGACAGTACAGTACACTCTTCATTCCTTAAATCGATTATGCGCTCGAAGAGCTTGAGAGGCATGACTCATAAGTATAATGCCTCTATAACTATCACTGTCTTGACCACGGTTCCTTCACTTGTAAATAGGGGTAATGAAATGATTACTGGTGTGGAAACTTAAGCAAATTTAGTAAGCACGAGTACACTAAGAGAGCCCGACGATTTCCACACTTCTATTACAATATCGATATACTTACATATTAAAAGCAATTGGTAAAAGGAAATAGTATGATAAGGGTCACAAAGTTCACGAAAACGCTGTGGACAGCAAGCAGCCAACGACTACCATTTCAATTCAAGTAGTATGATGTCTGATTTAAGAATACCTTTAATGAAGTTTCAATCGATGTGTGCAGTTCCTTCATATAAACAGAAGATGATAATTTCAAAGCTGTATTAGCCGACCATAAATGATTCCCAAGGCATGATGGCATCTTTAAATTAGGATATTGGTAAGTGAATAAAATTTGTTCACAATGTAGATCGCCGAGAAAATAGCGCTGGACGTCGTGAATAGACCAATATTTTGTTTGTGTAGATCTAAAAACGAAATTAGTATTATTATATAAGGTAATCTTATTTAATTATCTAATTATTGGTGTTTGTGGTATATAGTAGACTAGTACACCACGGTTATAGATAGGTTGTATAAGTATAAAGTATGGAATATAATTATAAAGTACGAGTAGTGAACGATTCAAAAGTACCTACTTACTTAAAAAAAAATCAGTTTCACCCTGTATACCGCATACAGCAGGGTAGGCAGAGGGAACCTAGTGTTAAGACACTCCGTTCCCCACTTTCTGCCGAATTCTGGAGGCATTGCGTGTTGAGTGGCAGAACTTAAGGCCGTGTTTTGCCTCGACACCAGAGCGGAGAAATGGAAGGTGCTTAAAATAGTTTTGAATGTATTAAAATCTATAGCTGCCGATTTATTTTAGCAATCTATAGAGACATGTTGCTGTTGCATCTTTCACCTTGTTAAAACTTCTAACGCGTACAAATAAACTCAAAACATATTTCTGCCCAATTCCGTTAGTATTAGTACTTAATGGTCGTGGGAAAAACACGATTAAATTTTATTGTCGAATTTGATATTTTGTTGAAAAATAATATAATTTTGTGGATAATGTCAATATTTACTTAGACTCTATGATAAATTGATGATTTTAGTCCAAATGTCTTAGGTAGGTGCGCGATGTTTGTTGACCTTGTACGTATGCCATTTTGTAAATGTTTTTAACGTGTTACCTAAATGTTTTTTTCTAGATTTTTTAGGGGTACCCAATACATAAATAACTTATCTATGATAATATGACACGGTGATACATAAACCTTATACCACCATGGATATTTAGAATTATTTCAGAATATTAGCTACTCTACTATATTTAATAATTACTTATGTAAAATAAAGATAAAGCATTAAAATTTGTTCTTTTCTAAAGTTACATAAATAACAAATAAGTATCTAAAATAATACTTTAGTACGTCATCTTCTTGAAGCAAGTCATTCGCACTTTCGACGTAATACAACCAAATATGAGGGTTTCTAGTCCAGTCTTCCAATGAAAGAGGCCATACGCTTCTCTTATTTTTTTGTGGTGGAGATAACCA
The DNA here is from genome assembly GCA_036379175.1 of Heliconius cydno galanthus. Classification (NCBI taxonomy): domain Eukaryota; kingdom Metazoa; phylum Arthropoda; class Insecta; order Lepidoptera; family Nymphalidae; genus Heliconius; species Heliconius cydno. The sequence goes on from JAKRZM010000395.1 coordinate 575,074, forward strand.
AACAATATCTTCTAGATGGCCTTCAATCTTTATGCATTTACAAGCGTCTTAAAAAATATTTTTTCGCTTAAAATGTGTAATCATAGTGCGAAATATAATGATTTTAAAATTTATATTGTGTGCTTTAATTATATAATAAGATAGCTTATAACAAATAAAGTTTAAAATTTGGCGATTACTACCTTCAATACTCATGATTTCCTTTAATTGAAATAATAGATTATTTTAATTAAACTAATAAATATTAGGTAAACTTGTATGTAAACAACGTTTATAAAAAGAGTGAAGAAATGTCAACACAGTTTGATCACAGATTAATTATAATAATTAAACAGATACCTTTTCAATTGTAGTTAATAAATTAATATTAAAAATGTACAGTATGGTAAAAATATAGGTACTTCACAGTTTAATGTAGTATGCACGTTCAAGCCCATCGTGACCGAAGAAAATATTATAAAAAAATACAAACCTAGTAAATGAATTGATCAGTGATAAACATTTAAGAGAAATTTTACAAAAAAAATGTGTTTAAATTTACACTAGACAGTGATGAATTCTAAGGATTTTTGGAATAATTATTGTATGAAATTTATAACCGCATCGTTGACTGGACTGGATAAATTGTAGCAGAATTACTAATTATAATTATAATATTTAACAGATTCTTTATTATGTTTTTCGCTCCAAACAAGTTAAAGGACATCTTGAGAGAGTCGTAAAGATGCAAGGCGAGCGAGAAGGAGACTGTAATAAATGAACATTGGGTGGCATTACGAAACTTAATAGTAAGTAGGTATAACTAAGATCAAAAATTAAATTAACAAATTAATCAATTACGGATTTTGTTTCATTGGACAATTCAATTGGTTAAGCCATTACGTATAAAATAATAAAAAATACTGTAGATATATACACTTTGTATTTATTAAATATAATTTAATATATGTAAAAAAAACTTATTAAAATGTGTGTAAGTAAATTGAACCAGATTATATCAATTTACTTTTATAGTTAATTAAGATTTTATACTCGAGAAAATTTTGTATGCTGTAAAAACATTTAATTTTTTTTTTCGCCTTACAATTGTTGTAATTGTTGTAACACGCGTTTGTAATAAAAAACAATATAATTGGCATTTTGATATATTTGAAAAAATATACAAAGAATTGTTATAGTTATGTTCACTGTACAGTTTAAACAATTAACGTTCTAATAAATGCGTTACATAAAAGTGATTAATAAATCATTTTGAAAAGTAATTATAATATATAAAGTTTGGAATTAATAAGATATAATATATAGATGCCAAGACACTGTAAAACGTAACCCGTATACAAAGTTTAAGTTAAGTGTAATTCAAGTAAGCTTCTAAGACAAATATTATTATAGTATTTATATATATACAATGGTTGGGAATAATCAGTGTAATTGATATTACTTTAATATCTAATGAGACGCGGGGCACGACATCAATAGTAATTAATAATACTTTTATTCATTAAAATTTAAGCTCACATAGACTCCAAATGAGCGGTTGAAACTTAAATTTTCATAAATAATTGCACATAGCTACGGTAGTACACGTAAAAGTCGTCGATTCTAAATTCTACATTATATTATACAAATACCAGTGGAAAGGTGACATTCACATAACCCTCATCGAGGCGGTGCACAGACCACAACGCCGTAACATCTGCCATTTCATCACCTGAATATGGTTCGACCACAAATTAATGTTAATTATGAGATACTCGTACATTTAAGTATGCTGCAGATGTCTCTATATTCAAGGAAAATTTACACTTTCGGTTAAAAAAGATTTATGTCAGCTACTATCTATTTACCTAGAAATGTAATCTTGTTTATATTTGATAACTTAAGTTAAGGTCTGGTACTGTGTATGTGAAGCATAAAGAAATATTGCTACTTTTATCGTTCTATATATACTTAATGCATCAAATAAACTGAATGTGTTTTATTAAAAAAATTAACAACTCATGCTTTTATTTTGTACAAGTTGTTGTAGTGTTATACAGGATGGAATTGTCAGCACCACTTTAAATGAAACCACAATTTTAACTACTCTATAAAAGCCTAATATAATTCGGAAAAAAAATAATTCCCAAAAATGAAAAAGTTATTTTTTCAAACAAAATAAATAATAAAATTATCGTTTTAAAATAAAACGCCATTTGTAAAGTATAACATAGACACGCACACACTTACCTGTCAAAGCGGCAACGTCGCATACGTATGTGTGCGTCACACGAAATACAGGTATGGATAAAAATCGTGAAATGAAAGAAAAATCCTACGTCTAAACTGTTGAGGTACCTTGATTAATTTTTTTAATTCTGGGTTGGAAATATTTTACCCCATATGCAGTTTCAGTAAAAGAAGCGCTGCCTCTTCCACCCTGTATAAATGTTGAATGAAATGATGATAAATGAAACATGAGTCAAGACTGAAAAAGGCGTAACGTATTTTGGACGCAATTTTATTGTCAAAGTCTGAAAATAACTCAGTCTTAGTATTTGAAGGAATAATGGATGGATTTCTTTACGAAACTGTATTTAAGATTCTTTTTGTTTAGTTCCCACAATTTGTTCTATTCATAAGATAAAAAATAATAATGAAAACGTATGTTAAAGAGATTTTTAAATTTGTAATACGAGTCAAGTGTTTAAGAAAGCTATTTATTTTTTATTATTATTTTTGATTAGAACAAAATGTAGAAAGCTACTTTAAAACGTACTAAAAAAATTTCGCTTACTTTAATCAGTCTGTCTTTTCAGAATATTATAAATATTTTAGCTATAAATTAGTAACAAACAAGAGTAGACTCGGAGTATATTCGAACCACTGTTATTTTTTCCAAATAATTTATGCCTTATACATATATTCCATGTGTAATTTTTATATGCAACGTAGTGTCGTCGGATTATTAAAATTCCTATTTCCGAATGTTTTGTTTTTTTTTTTTAATTAATACTATCACAACATATTTAAGTAAAATCGATCTACAATGTATCTACGTATAAATAAAAAAGTGTTTCTTTTTTATATTTGCAAGTGTACCTACAATAATTAAAATATTCTTATTGTTATATCTTATGGGCATTAATGACTTACATATCTTTTTATAAGCCAATTAATATAGTAAACACTGCGGTATAACATTTTAAATAGTAAAACCTGCCCTACATTTAAAAGACGTATAAAGATGAAGATTTTAGTAGGACGGCTTGACAGATATACGCATTATAGGATGTGTTTGAGTGGCCATACATTATGAAAAAAATGAATAACAGAAACCCGATTAACCGGACTGTTTGTTGTGCTTAAGCATTTGGATAAACATATAGCAAAATATACATTATTTTAAAATATTCAGTAATATTAGAAATGTTTCTCATTTTTTCAGTTTTGTTTTTTAATCGAATGTCACACATCTACACAATATTATAGACGTTATTGTAACGATTGGTAGTCCGGGAAATACTGAAACCGTTTAACTGAGGGCCAGATAATGGAGTCTTCACAGTATGCTTATTTAAATTTTTGCAGCTTTGCAAATATCTTGAGAAAAATGAATATAAATGTATCAAATGGAATTTCCCAAAATCACAGCCTATCCAAAATAACTACAGCACATGTCATGAAGTTGAGATCAGGTGTATTTTAATCTATATATTCTTCAATTTATCTTTTCGACCAGCGATCACGTTAAAAAATTATAAAAAATTCAAAACTTCCGTAGTCACAATCATTTTAACTAAGTTGCCATCATTAATTAAAATTTTATTCTAAACTGTAAACTCGCTAGTGTTTTTCTGTATTATGTTATTATAAAAATATTTAAAATAAACCAAATCCGATTCATTAAAATAATAATGAGTTCGCTATACAAATCCATTTCTATATGAAAACATTTCATAACTATGGCACAAATTAGGAATATTCGTACTTTTACATAAATAGTATTCCATAAAAGAATACCATATAGGTCCTCGATTAAGATTTTTCTGGTCTATAGAAAAAGTTACAAACATCTGTATCTTTCAAACCTCTGTTTACAAATTAAACAATCCTGTCACTATTTGACAGATGACTCTTTCAACAATTGCCACGCTGCCATGTCATCGAAGGCAAACAAATATATATGTTGTGTTGGAGCTGCGCGTTCATTAAATTAGGAACATAATATATATCTAATTGCCAAAATTTCAACTAATTTAAATAAATACATTTTGCAAAGTCCACTTGTAACATTTTTTAATTTTATTCATTTTAAATTAGCACCATTTCGTCTCCATCGCCAATTTCATTGAATTAAAAATTTAATTACATTAAAGAGTCTAAAAATTATGATATTTTTTTTGTATACATACACCTTTAAAGTTCAAATGTATTTAATTTTCAAAGGTATCCCTTGTTACAATTGGACCTGCAAAAGTTTCCTTAGAATACCACTTCATAATAGCACCGCCATACACCATCCAAGTCTCTTTCTTAGCTTAACTAACTCTCTCAAACCATTGGTCACTATATAACACAGTACAAAGAACTCAGTTCCACAAAAGTGCGTAAAACAAAACTAACAGTCTACTTTTAGAGTTCCAGTCATAAAAGATCACGTGTAATTTGGCTACATCCAGAGAGCGTTTAAAATGTCACTACATTGAAACACTACGATACGCAATCGGGGGCGATACACTGCTGCTATAGCGCAATACTCTCAGCGGCAGTCGTGGCGGTCGCGATGGCGGTCGGGGCACAGCCGGCGCGCCATGCTGCACAGCGCCAGCGACAGCCCGAGCCGGCCTCAAGCGGTGGGCTGCACGGCGGGGTGCGAGCTCAGGTGCGTGGAGTCGCTGCGACGCGGCGGCGCGGGCGGCGGTCGCTTCTTGATGGGCTTGGGCTCCTCGCGGCGCGGCGGGGCCTCGCGCCCGTAAACGTTCTCATAAAAGGGATCCTCCGCACCCGCGGCCCCCGTTCCCGCCCCGTAGTGCTCCTGCACCCACATGGACACGCTCGTCTCCTTGTAGTCGTCCGACAGCGGGTACTCTCTGAACCCGAGCACCTCGTGTGGCGTCGTCGCGGGCTCCAGTTTGCACTTCTGAGCCACTTGCCACTTCTTCCTCATCACCCTTTGCAAGTCCTTAAGGAATTCTTTGGGTGGGTTGCTGTTTGAGTCAGCAAGTTTCTTCGGAGACGATAATCGAGTGCTTTCATTACGCTTCGGCGGCGGCGGCTTGCGAGGCGACGGGGGCGCATCTGCTAAATTAAATGAAATTTTCTTATTTTTCTTATCAGTGTTGGTCGGATGTTCGTCCGCAAAATTGACTCTCTTCATTGAGCTGGTGCGTTCTTTCGTCCGCACTTCGGGTTCCGTTGTTTTCTTTTGAATTGACGGACTGCCATTGCTAAGTTTCTTTGTTTGTAGCTCTACTAGACAAGCGCCATACGCCACGTTCTGTTGCCCATAGATGCTCTTATCGGAATGTAAAGAAGACGTTTTGGAAGCTTCCGAGCTGACGCTATCGAGAGAGGGCTGCCGTGGGAAGACTCGATTAGGATCAGAAATGCGATTGCTGTTTCTCTGTCCAGCGCGGGCGGCTTGCTCAATCTGTTGAGCCGTGAGCTGGCTGACGATGTCCTGCACACGGCCAGAGTGCGCCTCCATGGCGTGCTCGGGAGGCGGCGGCGGCAGGCTGAGCTGCGATCCCGATATATCCTCGACGGGCTCGAGCGGGGGCGGGGGCGGTAGGGAGTCCAGGCTCAATGTAGAGCTGAACATCCCATCCGTGACGTCAGCCTCAGGAGGCGGCGGCAGCGGCAACTCTTCACTGACCACTTGAGTTTTATCATATATAGTGTATCCGTAAAGGGAGGAGGCGGTGTCGACGCTGCTACGGTACGGATCCCGGGTTATAGTGTCGTAATGCGAGTAGGGCGCGGGAGGCTCCTCGTGCCGCACGGGACTGCTGGTAGAGGTGATACTGCCCGTACTGTATATTGCCGTTTCCGAACTCTCTGTAAATTATAAACGGAAAATAAAATTATAAAGAACGCATATACATGAATATGTATAAAATATTTATACAACTGAATATTCAATTAGTGGTCTCTTTTGTGAAATGTAATAAAAGCCGAATGAGTATGAGAATTCAAGAAATTAGAGACATTCGAAATAAAATAACATAAATAAGTATATATTTTATGATTGTACCCGTATATAAGTTTATCACTCCAAATTCATACTTTTAAACTTCAAATTCGCAATATTACATTTTATATTCATTTAGGTGAGCGAAAATTATTTTTTTTGTTACTTAGGTAAGAAATAATTTTCATTTGAAATTAAAACATTTACTACCAAATTAAAAAATGTAAGAAATTTTCTAAATTATTTTAAAGGTAATTGCTACTTAGCACCATACTTCAGAAACATAAGAGAAATTAAGTATTTTTTAACCGACTTCTGTAAAAGATGGAGGTTATAAATTCGAGTGCCTTTTTTTAATGTTTGTTACCTCAGAATTATAATTTATACGTTAAAATTACTTAACAGTTATTACTATACTATACTATACTATACTATTTTTTACTATACTATATTATTTTTTTTAACATCAAAGAAACCTGCAACTGCCTTATCTAGGCATTAAACTGGTGGTTAAGAGCTTACAAATATTGGTGGTATACGCCCATTAGCATAAACACTTAATGTAACGGTCTCCTGAGAGATCCTATTTTATGATGGCAGAAGATCCTGTGGGGTCCTCCTTTTAAGTCTTTTAAATGAGCTAGCTGAAATCATTAATTTGCAGGCTAGCACGTACGTAAGACTTATTAAATTTTGTAGTAGAAATTTTAATTTCAAATAGTAAAAAATATGAAAGAATTTGAAGTTTCAAACGGTGAATTTAGTGTAAAAAACCAAAGTTTGAAGTGTGAAATCGCGAATTAGGTGCGTCGAATGTATGAATATGGAATGAAAAATTTATAACGAATCAAAGATTAATAATATATTTTAATACCTGTAGTAGTGGAATGGTGTCTTTTGAGCGTGGAGTCGTCCCGCCTTGTCCGTCGCGTGAGGGTACCCGAGTCTCCAGTGTCTGTATCTCCTTCGTTCTCTACCATCTCCTTCAGCTGGCGCGTCATCCAAGTCAATGGAATGTTTGGTTTCATTGAGGGCTTGCGTTTGATTGTACCTGTAGATTACTAGGCTGTTAATTAACTCTCAGGATATACAATATATAAATATATATTGTGCGGATTGTGCCTCAAACTTTTAATTAACATCCGATTTTTTATAACTTACTAGCGGACGCGCGCAGCATCGCCTGCTTACTTGCACCCTTAGAGGGTTCATTATAATAAACCACGAAACAAGTGTTCAATGAAATATTTTTAAGAGTTTGAATTTCAAATCTTATGAAAATTGGTGCCGATTTTTTTTCCATACGAACTTTCACACACTATTTCATCCCTTTAGGTTTAAACTTTTACAAAATCCCTTCTTAATGGATGTCTAGATTACGAAATTATCTGTCCAAATTTCACGTTTCTACCACCAGCGGTTACAGCTGAGCGTGCGTCTTACCTCGGTCAGTGGGAATATCTTTTATATATATATATATATATATATATATAGATTATTAAATCTGTTTAGTTCAATTAAACTAAGTAATTGTTATTTCATAGTAAACACAAAAATATCTTATTATAAGATGAGCAGGAGGAAGTTAATTTTAATACACTCGATCCTCACGCACTGCCAATTTTTTCGGCGGACTTTGTCTCCTTGCCGGAGCGAGGAAATTAATGTATTTCATCCTCTTGACTGCTGTCCCTAGTTTATTAACAAAACGCTGCTAGACCACATTCTTCTTCTTCAGTATTTTTTTTTTCATATTTTATTAATAAAATAATTTTACGAACCCATAGGAAATTCGCAATCGAAGGCACTCTCCGACGCCGTACCGCCATCTGACAAGCAACCACTGGAACTAGACGACGAGGCGCGGGAGTGTCTAATATAAAATTCGATATTTAAATAAAAAAATAATAATAATAATTGTATATATATGACAATAATATTTTTTCTTAAGTCAGTAAATATAGGCACTAAATTAAATAAAGCAAAATAAACAAAAAAAAAAAGATTTAGCAATTGTGCACAAAATTCGCATTTGCAATTACTTAGGTTGTAATTTGAAATTATGAACAACAAACGATCGCTGCAAAGCACTTATATGTAATACAATTAATTATATATAATAATATTAATAATAGCTAAGATCTATATAAACAATAAAGATTAAATATTTAATATAATATACATTTAATGTCTCAAAATGTTAATCAAAATAATAAATATACCTAACATATCATATAAGTACCAACCTGCCGCTACTGATATCAGAGTTGGCGACACTAGCATTGCTGGAGGCCGGCGCGGGGTTGTTGACCCCTACTGGCGCCGCGCCATTAGTCTTCGTCGGGATCGATGTTATCTGCAACAATATTGTTTATTTTATTTAACTTATACATAACTTATAAAACACCCACAAAAATATCTATCTTTTAACAAATATAGATATTATACAATTTTTTAATTTCTCAAAATAATCAAAATAAATTAATCTTGACGGAATAATATCGTTAGTTTTTATTATCTATATTACTATGTAAATCTATATTAAGATATTGGAAACAAGATATATAATACATAAAATTTTAAGATGCTATGTAAATAAAATAGACAAGACTATTATTATACAAAAAAACAAAATGTTTAATATTGTTTATATAGATAGAGTAATGGAAGTAAAAGTGTCTACTTACGGAACAAGACCGCGCGTGGGCCAAATGATCTAGATCTTCTTGCGTGAGCTCTTCGACTAGCGAACGGTAATTCTCCAAAAGTTGTCTGCCGTGCTGTGAATTCACAATTATATGGGTTACGATATCCATATTTATTTAAGATATTAAAAACAAATACAAAAGCAAAAGAAGACTTGGTGATTCCATTTCATAAAAAAATATTAAATTACAATTTTTATAAACAAGCTTGAAATGTGATTGCTTTCATCATACGAACCAAGGTATTAGGTATTTAAAAAAAATGTTTTTTAGCTATACGAGCAGAGGGAGCCTGACTTACACTCCGCCGTTCCGCTGAATTCTGGAGCCATTACATGTTTAATGGCAAAACTCAACGCCACGTTTGCCTCGTTACTAGAGCAAAGCAATGAAAATATAAATCAAATCAGCTTCTCGCTGTATCCCGCACACAGCAGGGTAGGCAGAGGGAACCTAGTGGTAAGACACTCCGTTCCCCACTTTCCATTGAATTCTGGAGGCTTTAATAAATATTTCACTTCCTGGAGTGGGGATCGAACTCACAACCATCGCGTTACAGTCACACCCTTGAGCTGCTGCTGCACCACGACGGCTTCAAAATTATTAATAATTTTAAAAATAATGTGTTTGTTATAATCTGTTAATGTATTTGTTGATGTTCTATATACCTAATACCTATTATACAAAAAAATAATATCACATGGATAATGAGGACGACGCAATAAGTTACTTAGTTATAAAAACGTTCGGAAAATTTCGCGATTACGCGAAGTTTGATAACTTTGATTAAGCTGGTATTCTTAAAAATTGCGATATGATGTTTCAACCAGTTGCTAAAAAAGCTGATTGTATGCATATTTACTGAATATCTTTTTCAGTAGCACAGCAAAATGTCCATTAATTTAAATACAGGAGTTTTATATAAAAAAAGTGTCGAGATTTTCAAAATTAATTTAAAAGTAACAAAGGAAATCTCACCTTTGCTATCCGCATAGCAGTGACCCATCTCTCGAGAGTGCTCTGGTCGTCCGCACAAAGAAACTTGATGAACTTGACACTCTTCGGCTGCTGGAGCCGCGGGTGCTTAATAGCAAAACAATAATCTGTGGGCGATTTATATTTCTTCTTCCAATTAACTCCTAAATACACTTCGTTCGTGTCGAACGTCGCGAGACACACCAATTCCTTCAGGGTCTTCACTTTATCTTTGTCCTTCGGTAAATAGTATAGTCCTAATAGATAAATAAAAAATGTAGTTGTGTTAAAAAGTAGAAGAATTCGCTTGCTCGACTTATTTTAGAGGTGTGGCCACACAATTCGCGTAGCGTTACTGTTTTTAAATTTTTAAACAAATATCAATTCCGATATTAATTTTTAATTACTAACCTGAAGGCCGAAGCACGAAATAATATTTCTTCCATCCCTTTTTGGCATCACTCTTCAAGTAGAGAGGGCCCTCCATTGGTGGTACGGGGTGACCGGAAACAGACGGTGCACTCGAAGCTCCACTTTGACCAAAAAAATCTTCTATTATCACATGGCGTGAATGTTCATCTTGTTCACTCGACCAACCTAGCATTATTAAAAACATACTTTATTATTAACACTAAATATTAGAATAAATTAATTTAATTTCTTTCACATATTATATTTGTGCATCTTATATTAAGCAAGCTGTACAGATTGATGGTCATGGGCGTAGTAATGGGGGGAACCTGGCAGGTAAGTAAACCCCAGATTTTTTGGTAACAAAAATAAAATTATTTTTTACTTTAATATTGTCCTTTACGCCGTTACAGCTAGATGTAGCTTGTATAGCTTACCTCTATCATCTTCAGTGAGAAGGAATTTCTCAGGTGTTTGGAATAATGACATCTTATCAGTTCTCTCAGCAAATAAAATCTTATTCTTCGATTCCCGCGTCCACAGCATCAAATTGTCGACAAGCATTTCGTGGTCTTCATACACTCGTTCTAAATTTTATACAATAATGTGTAATGCAAAATAATATGTAATGTAAATTAAGAAGTTAATTTCATAAATTATTAATTGATATTCATAATTATATATATATTAGAATTATAATTATATAGAAATAATTAAGAGCACAGATAAAATAAATATCTTACCCATATAAAGATCGGGCAGGTGTTCGACTATGGCCCACTTTGGCTCCATTGTAACGTGGTTCTTATCTGCCAGCAGTCTTGCTACATATCCGCACGTCATCTTTTCATCGACAAGTAAGCTTTTAGAAGAGCCATCCATCGAGAATGCTTTAATAAATAATTTCTTTACATTTGCTTCCCTCATTCGTTCGAGGGCCAGCTTAATTTTGTCCGCTTTCTGTTGAAAAACTGCATCCTGTGAATGTATATATGACATCTAAACTAACTAAACAAAAAAGCAGGGAACATAACCAAAATCAGAAAAACATAGAAAACGTTCATTATTTTTAAATAGATATGAAAGAATACCATAAAAAACAATATTTAAATGCAAATTATAAATTATATCTATATAGAAGAAAAATAACATTACCTTCTGATTGGGGAGTAAACTAAGCTTAATTGCTTTACATTTAGAACTTGCACTACTTGAAGCCGATGATTCACTAGACAGCATGGATACCTAAAAATATTAAATTTATGAGTAAATTTATTAAATAAATATAATAAAAAAAAAATTTTAAAAGCTTATTTTTTTTTAGGCTCATGCTGAATCCTGAATATGGGTAAGCAGCTGCTTAGACGTCGCGTGTAGAATAGCGGAACTGAACGCATTGATTGTTATTTAAAAAAAAGTGTATAATTACAGTATCGCTAAAAGCAGAATCGTTGTCAGGTGAATCTGTTCGTGTTATAGTAGAGGCTCCATCGTTGCACTCTTTGTTCTCTGGCCTTTGTGCAGTTTCACCTTCACTTTTTTCTTTGGATTGGGAAGAATAATCTATAAATGTAAATAATAAATATTAAATTGAGTTGATGAAACTGACATTTTTTTGTATAACTTTTATACAGGGTGGAAGAGGCAGCGCTTCTTTTACTGAAACTGCATATAGGGTAAAATATTTCAAACCCAGAATTAAAAAAAATAATCAAGGTACCTCAACAGTTTGGACGTAGGATTTTTTTTTCATTTCACGATTTTTATCCATACCTGTATTTCGTGTGACGCACACATACGTATGCGACGTTGCCGCTTTGACAGGTAAGTGTGTGCGTGCCTATGTTATACTTTACAAATGGCGTTTTATTTTAAAACGATAATTTTATTATTTATTTTGTTTGAAAAAAAAAATTTTTCATTTTTGAGAATTATTTTTTTTCCGAATTATATTAGGCTTTTATAGAGTAGTTAAAATTGTAGTTTCATTTAAAGTGGCGCTGACAATTCCACCCTGTATAATTAATGTTAGTAAGTAGTAGCTGGAATAAAATTCCATTATCTTTGAAATATTTAGCCTAAATGTATTTAAATTTTTAATTTAAAAAGTACGGGTATGTATATTGTATGTACTCACAGTAAAATTATGCATAAATAATCTTGATATAACATATTTTATTCACTTCATTGAATATGTGAATTGAGAAAGTCAAACTTACCCGAAGAAACTCTTGAGATTTCTTCATCATATTCAGAGTCAAGGGCACAAAGTTCCCCAAGAATAGCGTCCAAGTCAGCATCTTGGGTCTCCTCTAGATTCGCCATCGAGAACCTGTATGAGTCTATACGAGGCGCCACTATCTCCAGCGGTCGCAGTACAGTGGCCACTTCGCTTGTCGCGCTTAACCCCTAAAAAGGAAATATTTTTACTTAACAATATGTTTCTTGATAAACTACTAAATACTAACATAGTCCCTTAGTTACTTTAGTTGATAAATTTTATCATTGATGGCCAGTTTTAATTTAATACATGCTAAAATTCGTTAATTATATATTTAATTACGAAATTAAGGGTTAATTCTATAATATATTTTTAAGATTATTACTACGGAGTTACGCAAAAGTTCGTTATATTGTATGTAGGTTGGTATTGAACTTTAGCAGTTGGAACAAGATGTACTGCATTGCGTTTTAAAAAAAAACAAATTACTTTACGTACGCACGATATTAATAGAGATATTGGAGATGTTTCAAATATTTGAAGTATATTATATACGAAATTATTTAATATTGTAATTAAAAAGTATATTGATGTATATTTAAAAATATATATTTTTTTTTCATTTTGAAAGATTACAATTCATTATAAAGTTATAGCTAGAATTCTTTTTCACGTTTCACGCTGTATCCCGCATATAGAAGATTAGGTAGAGCGAATTTAGTGCTAAGGCACTCCGCTTAAGTTAAAATTCTGCCGAATTTTCGAGGTTTTGCGTGTCGAGTGGAGGAAGTCAAGGCTGCGCTACATCATGATACCAGAGGGAAGAAAAAAAAATATTAAATATTTCATCTCACGATTGAGAATCGAACCCACAATACTTATTTATTTTATATAAAATTTGCACCGTCAGCAGCAAATTAAGCAATGGCATCCATATTCCATTTTCCTGACAAAATACGAGTATTATACGTTTGTGCTAGCTTTCACATGCTAATTCGTATTTGTATTGAGTATGATAAACTAAGACGGCTCCTAAATTTGTACGCAGAAATTTAAGTACTAGTAGATCCTTTAGGAGTATGTACGTATAAACAAAACCCTTCAAACGCCGAATTAATTATACACGAACTTAAAAGTCACCATCAAAAAACATGGGACGGTAACTCATTGTCTCTAGAACAATGAACTCTTTAACTTTGTTTGATAATGCATAAAGTTTTATTCTAATTATAGGATACCGAGGTGTTTATAATATTACATTTACTTATAGAAACTAATATAAAAAAATAACAAAAAGATTAACGGACATTCCTAATTTACATTATCTACTTATATAACACATTCATGAGACTCCAGGCGTCGATCTGACCTAATTCGTCCTTAAATAAACTTATTTAGCTTTCACTAGAAGCTTTAACTTAAACGGTACGCGCCCGCATATCTGTGGGCACGAGCATAACTCACACATAGTAGTTGGTATCAGTTGGCTTACGTACCGTGGCGTGCATAGCAAGACTTTGTTCAATGGATTTATGTTCCACAGGAGAGTTGCTGTTACTTTTCGATTTTGTAGCCAAGCGGAAGCTTCTGTTGAGGGTGGAGAGGAACCCTCCGCGATGCCACTTGGACTGTTCACTTAGCTGCACTTCCATCATTCTTCGCCCGCTCACATCGCTCCGCAGTGACTCACCGACCACTACTCGCACCGATAAATTATAAAGGCTGGCGTTAAAGCTTCACACAAGTCCGTTATCCGCAAGCATATCTATTATCTGTCAATAGGCGACCATGTTCTACGGAAGTAGTCACTTTGCAAGTTAGCGTCCGGAGCTTGGCAACGTAATCTTGAGTTTGTTAGCACGCGATTTATTTGATTCCAGCGCTCCGCGGCCCCAGTCGGGTCGGAGTCTGCGCGGTCGGTTCGTGAGTATAGCGTAACACACGCCGGACCTCGCCCATTCACTAAGCAATTGAACACATTTTCAAAATTTAGTCACAACTTTAAATATAACAGAACAAAGGGGACGCGCCGATATTACAAAACGCTTGCAGCGGACGCAATCTCGAGCTCAACTAGAGTAAACTAAAGTTGCATTACAAAACGAGCGCCAAGCGGCAGGGACGGGTTACGGGGGTTAGTCGGCGGGGGGAGGGGGAGGTGGACCGGCGCTGGTGTCCGCCTGTCCGCAGTCCGCACTCCGCGTACGACTGCCGAATTGCCGAGTCCGGAGTCGACTTGCCAAGAGCCGCGGCCCGCGACGGTTTGATGCTAATAAGAATAACGCTGTATGATAAGGAATAAGGAGGAGGACTGGTGGCGACTGGCGAGGCGGCGGCGGTGTGCGCGGCGCGGGTGCCTCGCCCCCGCGTTTGGCGCACCCAAATGACACTTAAACAATTTGGGGTGGAAATCGGGACTCGGGAGACATTGAGTTACGCATTGCGTTGTTTAACATGAGAATGTTGGCACTTGGCAATCATAAGGGCCTCTCCATTGCTCGTTTTAGATATTCATATCGTTATTTAATTCACATTTGGTATTAATTTTTACCTAAGTGTGTAATTATACTGAATTCATCTGATTACATCTGATTACAGTCTACAATGTTGACTCTACATAATTTATGTAACTAATATTGTTACAAAACTAAACGAAATTGTCTTATTTTTCTTGAAATAAAAAAAAATATGTGACTGATTCCACTAAACTGCATTTTTACATTTATCGAAAGATGTCGATAACAATTATTTTTATTTAAGATAGTGTCATTACTACTACATATAAAAAAAAAGATTTCCTTTATTTTCAGTTCATTAAAAAAGTGTTACCAAAAAATGGTACCATTACCCTACATAACATTTTATCACGATTGCTGGCGACGGCTGGCGACGACTCTACTCTTCCCAAATGCTTCATGAAGTCCATGTCTTATAAATTAATAGTATTATTTATGTATAAATTAATAAATGGTTATTGATATTTTCAATAAAATATAATCCAAAGTTTCTTAAATCTTTTTTATTATTTTCTACTTTACCGTTTCATACTCATTTTAAGTACTTGATTTATAATAGTAAGTTACAACGAATTGTATAAGAAAGTCACTAGAAAATACAAACTTGTTAGAACTTCTTCTTCTTTTGTTTTGCTTCAAGAACTCACGAATGTTTCTTGATCAGTAGTAGAATATAATTATTTCTGAATTTATTATAGAATTATTGTTATATACATACATACATAGCTTCACGCTTTATCTCTAGCGGGGTAGTCAGAGAGAACGGAGCGCCAATCGCTACGGTCTCTACATGCCTCTTTCGCCTCGTCCACTGTCATCAACCTCTTCATACATGCCCTTCGGGGGTCCTCTTGCTTTTTATGTGACCTTCCTCCAGCATCTTTGGTACTGTGTTTTCGAAGGTCAACTCCCCTTTCGAGGTTTCTCCCTACCTCTCTTACCGCTCACTTTTAAATCATAGATCTTTTAGAATTATTGTTATTGTATATATTGTAATAGACATATTAATATGTCATGTTTATTTGATTTTTATAGAATTACTATTGATCTTTTTCTTTTAAAGTCAGTGGCGGAACACAACGCCGCGCCGCGCTTTTGCCTCATTTACAGTGATTTAATTATATTATGCAATAATTTATTCTACTATAAAAGCTTCGGGACGATCTGTTTATATTTTATAGTAGTTCCGGCTTGATATGCATGCATGTATCGAGCAAAAAATGGGCAAAAATGAAGGACAGGTGGCTATTGCGTACACCTGCCGTACAAACCGTACCGGACAGATGGTACCGTGCCTATGCCTGGGTAGGCTTAATTTATTTGATTTTATCCAAATGTTTGAATAAACTTCTTAAATGAATATTATTTGTTTATTTTTAAATAATATATTTTAAAGTCAGTCAGAGGCCAGTCGTTGTGCAGGGGCACTAAGTGTGACTGTTAAATCGACTGGTTGTGGGTTCGATTCCCACCCGAGGAGATGAAATATTTATTTAAATTTATATTTCCATTTCTTCGCTCTGGTGTCGAGGTAAAGCGCGGCACAGAGTACTTAATGCCGCCAGAATTCGGCAGAAAGTGGGGTACTTATTGTCTTAACACTGGGTTCCCTCTGCCTGCCTTGCTGTGTGCGGGATACAGATACGTGAAGCTGATTATTATAATTTTTTATAAAAAAATATATTATTATAAAAAAAGGAAATTATTTACCGTAAAAAGCAAAAGTACTTATTTGGCGTAAATTAGTATTAAAAATCATTTTACAATATACTAGATACACTTATTTACGGAAATCCGATCCGGAAAGTGGGGAACAGAATAAAATTATTTACTAAGAATCACTTTTGTTTACTAGTTTACCGTAATCAACTGCTAATAAAGCTAGCCAAGTACACTTAGACATAAAAAAAAAGCAAAATTTTAAACAAACAATTCCATTTTTAACAACTTTAAATTAAATTTACGGTTTATTTTCACGGTAGCGTGAAAAGAAATAAGCAATACAAAATAAATAATAAGCGCATAGCACTCAGCTGTTACACAAAGGTTAAACTTGCAGATTTTAAACGTCATTTTAAATGTAATTGCTATACTTATTTCCGATCAGGTAGACGTAGAGTGTACGGTAGCGGAGCAGATGCGCCGCCAGCTGCACATGGCAGGGCCAAGATTCATAAATATCCAAGCATCTGGCTTAATAACTAACAATCTTATACTAAACTTGTTTTTATTTCTTAACGTGTTATAAAAATATATTCATTTCATATTATAATGTTGTCCTTTAATCCACCTGTCTAATTACGTTCATATTTATTATCAATTGTAACGTTGATTTTGGTTGGTTAATGTGTAACTCTTGTTTATACATTTTTTATGTTATAAACCTTATAATTATAAACCTACTTACAGCACGTGATCGAAGTTTCTCTAAAAGCTTTACTTCTTAGAGATTTATATGGAAGTATAAAGTCAACTGAACTTAACCTAGCTTAACTTTTCATTTTTATAAATTCTTTTAAAAGTAAGTTATTTAAGAAGTACAATTATAACCCATATTACATTTAACGAGCCGTGATGTTCCACTGGCGACGCGGTCGCGTGTCTGTATTATTAAATGAGAACTAAATCAGCAGATGTTTGTCAAATAGAGTGAGCGAAACAAATGTATTTATTATTATGTATTTATGTAAATACATATACGTGTATTTATTTAGGTCAAGTTGTATTTTTTGTAATATAATAATATGTAAGTATATTTCTTAAAAGTAGGTTGAAGTGTTTTAACACTACGTTTTCAGGTTCGACCTGCATACCCGACTATGTGCGTGAAGCTAATATTAAATTATATACACCTATATATAGCTTTTACTAAAGTTATGATAAAAATGATTAAAAAAGTCGGCCTACTGTTTCAGGATAAAAAAAATCATTTATTGTTTCACTCGTAGGTAGGTATATGTCCAGCCAAGCCTCTACTATATTACTCGTAAAAATGAGGTCAATCTAATGTATTGTAACACGCATTACAGTCATCGTAGTCGTGCCACAGCTTAGCCTAATTAATTCAATTTTGCATAAACAACATTTTTTTTTTTTTATGAATTTACATAAACTTCAATAATACCAACAAAAATATATGCTTACGAGTCGAAAATATAAATTCAATGAGCAAATCTCAAGTAAATGTATGTTTTTGTTTATTATTAGTGTTCGACCGAAACAAGGGTTTCAGCGGAAAGCGAACCTTCGGCTTTGGTTTTAGTTTCGGCCGAAACTGAATCTGAAACTATAAATAATAATTAAATATAAACTGAAACAGTCGATAGAGGTGGTTATTATCAAATATTGTTACCCTATATTGCGTGAACCCAAAAAAAATAATAAAAATATCCTTATTTTGAAATAACAATATAAAAACGTTAAAAATAAAAGATATGTAATTAAATACATAAATTTTGAGTTTGTATCGTGTACCGTATGAAATAAATGGTATACGGCCCTTTTATTAATATTTGTAATAACTTTTGTTGCCACGCTTCTACCCCTGCCATCTTCGAAATTATAGAGGCCAGTCTATAAAAAAAAATGTTTTCGTTACTACAAGCAAATCAAATTTAAACTTTTCTTAGGAAGTAGTTACTCAACTACGAAGACCTACCCACGCAAGATGACCTGGCCTCGAATGTATATATATATATATATATGTACATATATACATATATAATATATATATGTCTGTATATTGTTAATGAATAACAACCATAACGCATTAACCACAAATCTTGTAAAGTATTCTCTGCAAATCATGTTGAGGGACATATGCGCACGCGCACCTGCTGTGCCGCCGCCGGCTGCATCCACACGTGCACAGGCATCAATCTTTGACGACTGTTTTTGTATTAACGTTATATTAGTTCCCTTTTTTTTTTTGTTTATTTTTATTTCCGTTTGATATAAAATGTATATAATATGTTATTTTTAATAGTATATAGTTTTATACTTTCCTTTTTATTTGAAAAATAATAACAAAACATACCGCAGTAAGAACGGTGAGTTCGCCAAGCCACTCATTAAGTAAAGCCTCTGGGTCGTCAGCGGCGGCGCCAGCGCCGGTGTCCTCCACCAACGCCATCTATAAAAAGCAATTTTTTAGTAATACAATTATAGTCTTTTTTTCAAAAAAAATATAATAGAATAAGATTATATTTACAATTATTACTTAAAAATATAAAGCTTGCTTAAATATTTTAGACTTAACTAAAAGTTGAACGTTTAGAAACTATCTGGTATAACATAGTATTAACAATAATATGTGTTCAAATGATAACATCTGCAATAACAAATCTCACGTGTGGAGGCGAGGCTCACGTTTGCAACAAAAAAGTGAGTGCACTTTTACGTTAAACTTCACACTACCGTTATAATGGCTGCTAGTTGAATTACCTATAGCGAAAAAATCAAGACGAATTTTGAATAACCACGTGCCAAATAACATGTACAGCTGGCCCTGTCAACACTGTATTTTAAGTGCAAGCGAATACATATATATCTTATCACCCTTCGAAGGTTATTGAATTGAAAACTATGGTTTAGTGTTAATATCATTAAAAGAAAGTTATTTAATATTTGATATTTATTGTTAAATGAAATAAGATTTGTTTAAATTAATTATAAATTGAACACGGCATGTAGATAAAGACAAGCAAGTATAATTAATATTTTGGAACTACTACCACTATTCACCATACTATTTCGAAATATCTTATTTCATTGTCAAATGTGCCGAAAATTACTGCATTCTTCACGTAGGCGTACTTCTTAAGTTCTTATTGTTATCCTGTTACGAGAATATATAGTACATGCCGAGTGTAACACGATGGAGATTATGTGAGACTCATGCTTCTGTATCCTACTCCCTAAAAACCCACGGCCCCCCACGGCATCACTTTCAATTCCAAGCATAACTTTGAATCAATTGCGTATTTCGCTAAGCTTTTCTTCTGTTTCATATTCTCATTATTACTAAGGACGCCAATCCTGGCGCGCTCTACCAGACAGGGCGCAGTCGACACGTGCCTGACAAAACACTATAGCACTGTTAAAGTTCAATATAACGTTTATTAATCAATTTAAACATTCCAAATATAATATAAATATAATGAAATATATTAAAATATAATTATTTCTCATGTTATTTAAACATGAAATGGAATTTTACTTTGATATACATTTTAATCCTTATTTTAATTTCACGTTCATACTAATAGTCTCCTGAATTTCATCATTACTGAGTGATTTTCCATTTTATTTATATAAATAATGTCACTTTGAAATAGGTTGATGCCGTTAGGTACGATGGCAATTGTGGTTGCAACTTAATTTGTCCTGCAGCCGTTCCTTGGCAGCCAAATATTATTTTAATATAAAGTAGCATAAATATATTTGATAATATGAAAGATCGAGAAGCTGTGCGGGTTGACTAAACAATTTCATATTACTTAGTATCAGACAGTGCTGCTGCTGCTATGATAGACGCATCTTTGCATAATTTTGGAATCGAATCCACAACCAGTGAAGCTTTGTGCTCAATGGCCTGATACCTGGAATGGCCTGATTGTCTAAGGAGTTGACAATACATTGTCGAATCTAGATATAATATGTATAACGTTGAAACAGTAAGGTTTGGTGACGTTATTATAAAAAAATATAAATCCTAAATTTGCCAATTGAAAGAGGTATACTCGTATTTAATAGACACAATATTAAATTTAAATAATAACACTGTAAAAATAAATGTGTGTATTTTAATATAGGTTGTAATTAAGCATATGAGCCAGGCTAATCAACACCACCAGTAACATGCGGGCGGATATTTTTAAATGAAAGACACACATTTGAATTCATACAGCCCATTAATTTATATAACAGTCAGTAGATTGTTATATTTTTGAAGTATAGAAAATGTAAACTGGGATCTAAAATGCAACAAACGATCGAACAGTTTTAAAATGCCGTTTTAATTCATAGATATGTAAGTTAGGAATGAAAACGGCATCTCAAGATCGATCTCAGACTTGAGAGCGGTTTATAAATACGGATCCTAGATTGCCATTAGAGGGAGGGAAGCTTTTGCATTGTTTACCAGTAATGGCGTCGATTCAATCGAAGCATCTCAATTGATTCCAACTCGGCGTTTACTGATAATCACTTTTGAAGTTGTCTGAGGGATGCAATTTATTTATCGGCACAAGTAAGCTGATTCCAGAATATCCCACGATTTATCTCGGCGGTAACACCAATATTTACTAAAGTTCATTCAACTTAAACAGTGGCGAATTTTCATTTTAATATATGGCCTATTACGAGTAGGTATCTATGTATCGAAATATTGGGCTAGTGATTTTACTCTCTTACAAATGTACACTTATTATAACTATGAGTAGATATACTTTAATATAATTTATTGTACGTACATAATATCTACAATTTTACTTAACCGCCTTCTTTTCATTTCTTATCATTTCAATTATTTCTAATGAATACTAAAACCGCAAATATAATGCGAGCAATGCTTTCTCGGTCTGATATATATTCTGAAAAATACTATTAAAAATATAGGACAATAAAGTAATTTAAAAGTGCTTGAAAAGGTGTATTATAGAGGAATAAATAATAATTTGATCTTAATCAGAGCTCATTTGGCTCAGATAAAAGAAAGGTACATATTTATAAAAAAAAAAAAATCAGCTTCACAGCATAGTAAGCAGAGGGAACTAGTGTTAAGATACTCCGTACTCCACTTTCCACCGAATTCTGGATGCAGAGGACGGAACTCAACGCCGCACTTTGCCTCGACACCAGAGCCAAGAAATGGAAATATAAATTTAAATAAATATTTCATTTCCTCGAGTGGGGATCGAACCCACAACCAGTCACATTTACACTTTGTGCCTCTGCGCCACAACCGGCCTCTTCTTTATTACATCAAAGTAAGTGTTCGGTCTCACTACAAAAATAATCATCGATAATTGGATCTGCACTTCGAAAAAACGTCTCTGCTTCTCTCTACCGAAGGTTTTCTGGTGAAGAAACGGTAAAAGATCTTAAATTTTATTCATAACGAATGCAGTACGAGGCGACAAGAGAAAAATTTGATGTAAACAATATTCTGTTTTTACAAATACAAGCATTACAATCGGTTGCTACAAACAGAGTGTATCTTTGAAGTTTCATGTTGCAAAATTATATGATGATAGTGTACGTGACATAGACAATGTAAATAATCAGTTAGGAATTCCGGCGGTTATTCAAGATATTATATACCTATCTCAAAGGTATTCGTAAATTATAATTTGATTTAGGTCCATTTATTTTTATAGTGTCACTTCTACAATTATTTCTAGAGACGTTGCTTAGTCATATGAGTTCAACACCCCACTTTATCATATTAGTATGAAAAATGAAAATAATATATATATATATATTAGGTGTTTTAATTTTGTTGTTTTTATTTCAATAATGTGGAAGCAGTGTAAATATTTTTTTGTGATATCCCTAGCGGGGTAGTCAGAGAGAACGGAGCGCCAAACGCTACGGTCTCTACATACCTCTTTCGCCTCGTCCACTATCATCAACCTCTTCATACATGCCCTCTGGGGAGTCCTCATGCTTTTTACGTGACGTTTCTCCAGTAACCTTGATACTGTGTTTTCGAAGGTCAACCGAGGTCTCCCCCTACCTCTCTTACCACCCAATTTTCCATCATAAATCTTTTTTGCCATTCTTTCATCACATCTCTATTCATATTTAGATTTTTAGATCTCGAAAGTTATTACTGTAAATGTATATTTATAATAATATTAGATTATGCTATGAATTATTTGTAGAAATTAAGATATTTACTCAAGCACTGAGAATTATTATGCAACAGGCCAAGGTTGGGTTGACGCACGATGATTAAAATTTATTTTTTATATTAAAACTTTAAAAAATTATATTTTGTATAAGCATACTTATAAAAAACACGATAAAATAAACTTATTAAATTTTGAGATTATATTACTGTAAATGTGCGCAGGGACACAAGTCGACGATCGAACGAGGTTTATCTAGGGACCATCGACTTGTAATTTTTTTCATTTTCGATATTAAAGTATCGAAAAATGTAAGTGTCTTTTATTGCTGTTTTGAACTACTAACGAAGTGTGTAAACGCGACTGGTTATGGGTTCGATCCCCGCTCGAGAAAATTTAATTTATATTTTCATTTTATCGCTCTAGTGTCGAGGCATAGCGCGGAGTTGATTTCTGCCACTCAACACGCAATCCGGAATTCGGCGGAAAATGGTAAACCGAATGTCTTAACAATAGGTTCCCTCTGCCTACCCCGCTGTACGGGATACAGCGAGCAGCTGATACAAAAATAAAAAAAAATACACACCAACATAAACCAATATACCCGACAACATTAGCTACCTATTACTAAGAAGTTGCTACGACAGTAGATCCTAAGTCCTTGGACTATATTTCCAAGTAAGCAATATAGGTATTCTGAATTCTTGCAAGTAACTCGAGGAAGCTCGATAGATAACATGAAACGTTGACAAAGCATTGTTGTATGGCGATGGCATCCTCTCAACATTAAAGTCAGTATGCCGGGTTCATTCCACAGCTTGCAGTTATTTTTATAAAATACTAGTGGACCCGAACGCGGCTACGCCCGCTTGAACTATAAGAATATTTATTAAATATATTTATGAAATTATTTACAGTTTTGTGTCCGTGTTGGTCCCGGTTCAGAATAGGCCAACCCTATCTCATCCACCTAGGGTGTCGTAGAAGTCGACTAATGGTACTCATTAAATACATCTTAAGATCTTGATAAATATAAGCCCGAACTTGCAGGTATTTATTGATAGTTTTTCAACTGTTCTGGCTAATGATTGATTTTATGTGGAAAGAAGATATCTTTAGAAATTTGTAAAGTCTTTGCCGAAAAGACAATAATACTATCGGCATTGCCAATTGTAGGCTGCTTAGCCATATGCAAAGTTGAGGCTCAATTGGAACAGTTGGTGTCAGAATAGGGCATTAACTCAATCTGGTGGCGGATGATCGTATATAAACGACAACGGCAGCAGTGGCAGACCTAGTTAGCAGGTTTACTATTTACCTACCAACCCGCAGTAGACAAGCGTGGTAGGTTAAAAGTCTATCCCTCTCCATTCAACCATGATAAGTACAAGCAAGAACAATCCCCGAGTGCNTAAATTAGCGGTTTGGCCCTGATTGCGTAAAAGACAGACAGACAGACAGACAGAGTTACTTTCGAATTTATCATATAGGTATGGATTCCTAAGCGTTTATTAAATTGTATATTGAGGTATGCCTACGTACGTTTATAGTTAACAAAAAAATACGTATATCATTTAATGTTTAAATAATAAAACTAGTTTTTTTTTATGTTGCTGTTTAATTATACAAATAACATTTTAATAATTATATGCAAAATTAGTTAAATCATCGTACAAATCATTCACTTCCTGATGCGGTTATTTACAGCTGATAGAGTCTAAATTACCTTGTACCAACCTATATTTTTTTATTATATTAATATATTTTTTTAATTATATTTTATTATATATTGATTTTTTTATATGATATATGATATCCTAACAATATAAAAACAATAGTATGAAGTTAATGAATAAGTATAGTATAAGTACAAATAAATTCTTAGATTGATGTATTCGTTGATAGTGACGCTTACAGCTAGAAGTTGCCCTCTTGTTTAAAAAGGGAGTTATATTTTAAAAAAGTACAACATAAATTATATATTATATGAAGACCAGGATTACCTTAGATTCTTCATTATTATATGTATTTACTTACATAGAAAATTATGTGAAGAAATGAGTGTAGCATAAAATTAATAATAACCTGTTTATTTAATATGTTAAACAAACGTCGGCAATCATCCGCGATGACTATGTGTTTATATTGAGTCATCTACTAAATTATGAATGACTTCAGAATAAAATTATAACAATATAATATTATATAGATACAGGAGATAGAGACCTGATATTTAAAGTCAGCTGGTGCTGAAAAATTAAATAAAGAAAATTTATTTCGAGAGTTTTTATTTAAAAGCCAAATATATATATTTAAAATAGAAAAATCTATTAATGATATATCTTTAAAGCTAGCAAATCACGATTTTGATTGCTTAGTCAAACAATATAATCATAAATATCATATTGAAATTTGAAAGTGTATTTACCTTTCAAGTTATAATGGTATCTATTCTAGTATAGATCACCTCTCCAACCACCAGCTAGTTTAATTAAAGGAACTTCGCACTCTGCATCACTCCTCCGTTCAGCAGTCAAAAGTCAATTTTGAATCGTTCTCAATATTTAATGTAATTCACAAACTTTCCAGACTTTATGTTTATCGGGTGCATTTTGAAATCTATGCAATCTGTACGGCGGTGTACACAAGGATCGATGTTTTTTTCTAGTATTTATAAAAAAAATAGATTCTATTATTATTATTGATAACATTTCAATCAATTTGCACTTTTCACTGCAAATCCGTTCGTATGTTAGGCATCCTATAGCAGGATAGGCGCGATCGCGGCGGGCGCGCTACTGTGAATGACGAGTCCGCCTCCGCCTCTGCCGCCGCCGGCTCTAACATAGGATATAGCATAGGTTTTCTAGCACAATACATTATGTATGTATTCTTTGATATGTTATATCATATTCAATTGATTTTATGATTCTTGTAGCTTTAGATTTTAATAGGAAATTTGATATAGATATGTTTTACTAATATTTTATCTATATTTAAAGGTTTGTAATGAAAGATGTACGTACTTAGTGTCTATTAAGAATAAACCTACTAGTAAATTAACATTCACTTAATAAAGAGTCTTGACTCTTCCTCTGTGGGACGGAGTGTCAAGACACTCCGTCCCACATTTTCCTTCGAATTCTGGAAGCTCGAAAGCGATTAAATACTCCATTTCCTCGAGTGGAAATCGAACCCGCAATCTGTCGCATTTACAGTCATAATTTGGACCTCTGGGCTACGACTGGCCTCATAAAAATAACTGATATCTTGAATATATAATGGAGATTATTACATTTTTGGTAAATCGACGAATCGTTTCGGTCGATCTGATTCACGCACATTGTTTGTACAAACGTGTATCTGTATACGTTTGTACAAGCGTGTATAAGCGTGTTTATCGCCGGCTCGCAAATATGATAATCGGGTTAACTCAGCTCGATGACGATGTGTGGGGATTTCATTCTGTTGAGAATATCAAGTCTGTGCTGGTCGGCCGTGCGTTTAAATATCCTTTTGAAATATTTTTATTTTCGTTGCAAATGTTATGTATTATCCTATCTACCTACCTACCTACCTTATAATATCATATACTATACCTCCTAGTAACTACAAATAGTAAGCTTCAAGTTTTTATAAATTAGTAAAAGGAAATTAAACTATGTACCTTCATACACTTTTCATAAATGAAGAAGCTAAAAAATCTAATATAATCCATAAATAATGATTAAATGGTGGGCGCAATACAAACAATATGCCTTTTAATGAACCTTGCATAGCTTTTATCCAGTAATTAGTCCTATACAAATTTATATTTTTTTTCTATATTATAATTTATTTTAAAAGATATTTTATTTTATCCTATAGGATTGTCGTTTTAAAGACAATATAGGTTGAGCATTTTATAAAATAATATACAAAAAGTTATATAAATTTGCGTTAAGCTAATTAATTACTGGATGAAACTTCACAAGCTTCATTACAATGTCAATTGTTTGTCTTGCGATCACGACCTAATTATTATTTATGGATTATATAAGCTTTTATGACTATTAAATAGATAAATTTTAGAGGCCAGTCGTGGCGCAGGTACGGTACGGTAAGTACGACTAGTTGTGGGTTCAATCCCCACTCGGAGAAATATTTATTTCATTTTATATTATCATTTCTTCGTTCCTGAGTTCGTCGGAAAGTGGGGAACGGAGTGTATTAACACTAGGTTCCCTGTCGTGTAACGCAGCACAAGATATATTAAAAAGTTTTCACGTATACGTAAATTAGTTTAGAATTTCGATAACAATATTCTGGCACAAACATAATCCATTTACCAAGTTAGGCTCAGATTGACAAAGAGCAACCGCAATAGTACATCCCGGTTGGCGCTAACCTAAGTCAATATAGTACAGGTTGGAGGAAGGCAAAGCTTAAACAATAGGCTCCGATGAAAGCAATCAGCTAGCATTCTGTGGAAGCGTATACCTGCTGAGGGAACACTGTCGCCTAGCTATAAACGTTATTAAGAGTTCGTGTTTTGTATATACGAGTATATAGGTGTGGGTAGTACTACTTGTTCTATTCTATATATTTACTTCACTATATAATATTTGCGTAATATAGTAATGTTAAACAGCTTCACGCTGTATCCCGCGTACAGCAGGGTAGGCAGAGAGAACCTAATGTTAAGGCACTCCGTTCGCCACCTTCCGCCGAATGCTCGAAGCATTGAGTGTTGAGTGGCGTAACTCAATGCTGGGATATTGCTCTGTTGCTAGAGCGAAGAAATAGAAATATAAATTTTAAATAAATATTTAATTTCCTCGAGTGGGGACTGAACCCAGAATCAATAGTGTTTACAGTCACACCTTGTGCTCCTGCGCCACGACTGGCATGGTAGATATATGAGAAATCTATTATTGGGGGAAATTACTAGTGTAATAGAACATAATACATTTACATACATATAAACACATTCGCATCGCAAAAGACCGTGCAAAGTGGAGTTCGTTGAGTAGAAAGGCAGACCCTGGCAATAGCCGGAATTAATCCCAGGAGGAAGAAGAAGAAGAAACATATTAGCTAAAATAATCATTTTATTAGAAAGTAATTCTGATGAGTGACAAGCGGGCGAAGCCGCGAGCGTGTTGCTTGTTTAAAATATACTACTAAATACAAACAGTGTAGGCTTAATAACTATGATTTAAGTAACAGAAATGGTGCTTGTAACATTAAGGTGGAATAAATAGGCGTATCGCGCAAGATTACGAGTTCAAAACTTCCGCTCCTATTGCATACTGCAGGCGCAACGAAAATAGCTTTGGGTGGTTCATACACATTACTATAAATATTATACTTTTTTTAAAGAATAACTAAGTTATTTAATTTTAGTCATTTATACGTATTAATAGATGAGATTTCATCAGAAAGTGAGTAACGGAGTGTCTTATCACTAGGTTTCCTCTGCCTACGCTGCTGTGTGCGGGATAGAGCGTGAAGCTGATATATTTATTTCAAATTAATAAAACAACATGACGTTAAGTAATTAAACAATTAATTAAAAAAAGCCGTGGCTCTAAAATTGTAAAATAACTTTGATATATTACTGTACTCGTTAGCGTGTATAGTAAAGTACTGGTTTCACTACTGTCGAAGGTTATATTTTGTATTTGTGTCTTAATGAGTTCTACGAAGCTTTCACTTTCGTGTTAGCTATTATTTCAGTATGATACTTAATTGTGATTATACATCGCTTTGTATTAGCAACTAAAAACGTCTATTTATATTTAAAAAAAGCTTTTAAATAGAGAGATTTTGATTTTCAGTGATATAAATATCTTTAATTAGGTTAAAACTTTAATTAGGTGGATATTGGATGATGGGCAAGCCAGGCCACATTTTGTGTAACTAAAGTAGATTAAAATTATTATAATTTTTTGATAATTTCTCGAGTGTAATTCAAGCTCTCAACCATCATAATTGTGAAGAATATTCCCAGATCTTAGATCTAGGAATATTCTTCATTAATTCTAGCTTTATCTCTATTCTTCTTCATTCCTAGGTCTTAGATCTATTATTAAACTAAATTGTGTAAACTCTTGGTTTAAAAATATAACATCTTTTCTTGAGTTAACGGTGAGATATTGTAAACAAGGAAGGCCTTATGTTTACATCAATTCTAAGTACAAAGAACAATTAATATAATCTATATTGAACTAATGCGTGTATGACGAAAGCGAAACTAGTGAAAGTGGTGAGTCAGGATATGTCTAGTACTGTAACTATAGTAGTATAACTATAATAATGTTTTAGCAGGTCAAGTATATCAAAAGTGAAAGATTTATATTAATATAGAAAATTAATAGCAAACATTTTTTATTTCTCACTATTATTGAAAGATTTATTTAATGTGAATAATAAAAGATAAGATAAGGAAGGTATTTAATTGTGCTTTGATTTACGAGTTATTTCAGTTGGTACGTACAGCAATTACCGTATTTAAATAAGTAAAAAGTTATTTCAGATGTCCGGTCGTTGGCCTTCTTTCACTTCCACACAGCGGTTCTAGTCTGTTAATGTAAAATATTCGTTCTGAATTTTTTAGTCCTGAAAATAGTTAAATGACTAAGAAGTTTCGTCATTTCTTTAATTCCTGCAATTCAGGTCAGAAAAGTATTGATAGATGAATAATAAAAATATATTTTAATTCAAGCAAACATGTCATATTTGGCAATTTTTTTTGCAACTGCACGTTCTTCCATCATATTGCAGGGTAGGCAGAGGGAACATGGTGTTAAGTGACTCTGTTCCCCACTTTCCTCCAAATTTTGAGGCAATGATTTTGCCCGAATACCAGAGCGAAGAAAATATAATAAAAATAAAAATATAAAGAAAATATTAATTAAATTTCATGAGTGCGAATCGAACCCGTAACCGTCGGATTACAGTCACACGCCTATGCCACGATCGCTTCAATTTTAATTTAAATTTGATTTAAAAGAAAAGCTTCCTGCATTTCAAACTTTTCAAGAGTCGAATATTTTAAAAATTAAAAATACGTCAGTTCAATAAGCAGAATTGTATCCTGTTATAACATTTTGTATATATGTATGTCGCTCCAAACGTTATATATGGAAATATACAAATATAGTATATATGCACAGGTATATATTATGAAGCTATAATATTTGTGTTAATTCAGGTGATGATATGAGTGCCAAAAGTAAGTTATAATTATTAATAAAATGAGTGATATTAAGTAATAATAATTATTAAATAAAAAGAGTAATAGTAAACTAGTATATAATTCTTATATTATTTCTAGAGCAAAAATTGTAGTCAGAAATTAATTTAAAAACATTTTTTAATTCTAAAATGTAACTTTTATTATTTTACATAGTTGAATATGTTAAATAAATAATTTATCTTTTTAACGTTACATGTTTATATATATTTTCAATATTTTTATATTAGTATCAAGATATTTGATAAACTATGGTTTTAAGGTGTAGATAATATAATTAACATAATATTATAAATATTGCCACGTGACACTTACGCAAGTCAGGCGTCACGCAGCGGCGGTTGCGCGTGACGTCGCATACGTTAACGTCAGCAAAGACTCCGCCGTGACGCGTGTGCAAAATAAAATACATAGTTACGTCCTGATAGAAATCATACTAGCATGAGACATGTTTTATAAGATTTTGTTAGTTTTAGGGTTCCGTACCTCAAAATGGAGAAGAGGAAACCTTATAGGATTACTATGTTATTCGTGTGTCAAGAGAATTAATATAGAGTTCTCGTGGACATATCATTTTTGAAATTAATCTTAAATATTTATGTTTGCAGTCACCCAGATCATTAAGAAGAGAGCTTCTAAGTCAACGCAATCAAAAGACTTCGTGCATTTGTGTATCGCTAGCTACATTTCAAAACCTATAGAGTACTTTCCGTGGACCTACAAATATCTATGAAATTTGGCGTGAAGTGAGAACTTGCAGCATAAAGAAAGGAAAAAATCGAAAAGTGAAAATTTATAGATATTTCATAGAAAAAACATTATACACTTTTATTTCATACAAAATGAATGCATACGCAAACTTAAGTTTGTCAACTTTTATAAATTGTACTCCCCGTTGATATACAATCCTGAAATTGATACGGAACCCTCGATTGGGAGTCCGGCTCACATTTGACTGGTATTTTTTACTGGTTTGTTGACAAATACTTAAATTAAAATTCTACAAACTGTTTAGAAACAAGACTTACTTAAATTGCTTGCTTCTGACAATTGGACAACGTAATATCAACGTAAAGGCACATTAAGCTCATGATAACTTAGTTAACCTTCAAAAGCATTAAATAATAAGCTGTAGTTATTTGCCGCAGGGAATCAGCCGTCTGGTCAGTCATGCAACGTTATTACGTCAAATGTCAGCTGTGATTTCCCTATACACGTTACGTCGGTGTTGCTAGTTAAGTTATAAAATATCTATGGCATAATGTTTTTTTTATTTCTTTTCTTTGTAAACGCTGGAATGGATCAGAAACGAATTGCATTCTACATTGCTTTTAACCGACTTCGAAAAGGAGGAAGTTCTCAATTCGCTTGGTATATATTTATTTTTTATTATTATTATTATTTAACTTATTTCCATTACCCTCATAGTATAGTACCTTTTAGTAAAACTTGTGCATTAAAAAAAAACCGAAATAAAAAAATACGTAAAAGTTTGAGAAACAGATTTTTTTTGTTTATATTTTGTCTCATGCCATAGTATAATAGAGTATAGCTGTATTATTATTACAATATTATTATTAGTATGTGCTACACGATGATAGGTTTGACATCAGTGCCAACATGTTAACAAAATTGGAGTTAGCGGTATATGGTAAAAGCAATAAGGCATTAAGCTTCACTAACTAGCCTTTGACTTAAGATGGAAATTGAAACGTCAAATAAGAATATAAGAATTTCATTATAGCAATCTTCCAGTATGAATTTAGCCGTTTAAATAGTAATCCCATCCCATTTTCCCATCCAATCCCATTTTCCGCCGATTTCTGGAGGCACTGTGTGTTGAATGGCGAAACCCAACACAGCACGTTGCTTCGACACCAGTGAGAAGACATGAAACTATAAATTTAAATAAATATTTCACTCCCCCTAATGGGAATCGAACCCACAAGCAGACGCGTTTACAGTCACACACTCACCCCTGTGTCACGACTGGACTCATAGGAAATGTTATATTAGCTTAGTGTGCTTAAAATTTTCCTCAAAATAGTTTAAATGGAACCAAAAATATATATATAAAAAGCTCACATTACAGACAGACATCAAAAAGTAACCGGCGTTTAAACGACAAAGAAATTTAATAAGTGGGCTTTTAATTAGAGCGAATTTTGACTCTCAGTAATGAGGTGCACTCGGCTTGAAGGAGAAAAGGCATCAGACGGGAACAAGGGAAAACTCACGTTTTGTTTAGCCACATGATTTCCGGTGGAAATATTTTTTTCTATTTTCTTCGTTTTCTAATAATAAGTATAACATCAAGAAAATTATTATCTTTAAACGAGAAGAATAGTGTAGAGAGGTATTTTGTATTTTGTGCGCAAAAAGTAATTTTGGTCACCCGATTTAATTTTTTTTATTTAAAAACGGAACAATTCATAACGAAAATCACCCAATTTATTATTAAAATAATAATTTAAAACATATTTAATTCATTTCATATAGGTATAATTAAATGTATTCTGGTGTATAATGAAATAATCTGTTGTATGAATTAAAGTTTTTTTTAATCTATGCTATATTAAAAAAGTAAAAAGTACATTAATTAGGGTTTACGCACCGTACCTTTTAAGGAAAAAAGGAATAATATGACCTTATAAAATCACTTCGTACGTACGTACGTCCGTCCGTCTGTCTATCTGAATATCTCAGGACCGCTTAGAGATTAACGCTTAAACAAGAAGATTTTTTATATATATTTTCCATGTACTTGATTACAATTAGATAGGTTTTATGATATGTATAGATAATAAAATGGTGCTAATAAATTAGCAAAAGTTCTTCAGTGTAGTCGGCAAATTTAATTGATAAATAAAAATAATTGAAAAAAATCTGCGTAACAAACGTCAAAAGTAACAGTCAAAACTATAATTGCGTTGATTATGAATTTGGCAATAGCAATAAAGTCCGGATAAACGAAGTTGAACGCTTCTGGTTTATAATAAAAAAATATCTATATATAATGTCTCAAATATCAAAATCTAATAACTGAACTCTTATACATTTATAACGATAAAAGTTTTTTTTATTTTGTCCCATTAAGTCTGTATTTTAAAATGCCTATATGCAAATGTCAAAGAAACTTGGAAAAATATTTGTCAACCACTGTCTAGCAACCACATTTACGTGCTCTTTCAATGTCATACGATGCTTCGTTTCGTTTGTTGCAAAACCCCATGTATCTGTACTTCGTAAGTCCCTTTATGGAAACCTGTGTTAAATAATACAAAAAAACACAAACATAAATATATTAAACACACAAACGAGTATATATCTTAGATAACCTAGTATGATACACTCTGTTTCCCACTTTCCGCTGAATTCTCACATTATGTGCTGAGGCGGACCTCAACACCGCGCTATGCCTTGTTAGCAGAGCGGAAAAATGAAAATATTAATTCCCCCTAGTGGGAATAGAACACACAAACCTCGCGTTTACAGTCACACACTTTGAAAATTTTAAATACTTTTATCTACATACGACAGGTTTAAGAGTAAATAATAAACTTAAATTAAATTAAAATTGATGATAAAATATATTAAGCAATTTTTTTATCTTATATTTTTGTGAACTACAATATTTGACAAAACCAAAAATATACCTTCTAAATATGCAGTTGACTCTCTTTATTTTCATTAAAAAAGTCTAGAGAAACACGAAGTAGTAATGCGGCGTATAAATTAAATATAGTGTTATCGAGATATTTTATTTGTTCGGCTTGGTGGATGTAAGGGCGGGCGAGTGCGGGAAGCGGGTGAGTGCGGGAAGCGGGCGGCGGGTGGAGGTGGAGGGTTGAGGGTTGACGCGTGGTGAGGGTAGGAGGGTATTGATCGGCACGCCTGCACTACCTGACGATGCAGCTACGGAACCGAGTTCGAAATATTGGAGCCCCGTACGTATGCTTGTCACAAAGCTAAACGAAAGCACAAAGCTGGTAGTATCGGCGTTGCAGTTTTCTGATAGATTGCGAGTAACTTCAAGACATAACACATAATACGTATGTCTTATTTTTGAATTTATTATATGAGACATTAAAATATACGAAATAAATTATATCTTTCATTAATTTCTTATTTAATTTATTTATATATGCATCCAGAACAATTAAATATTAAACAAATTAAATGGCGTCATGTCATAAAATGTTGAGTACAAAAGATCAATGTTAACAAATATTAGTAAAACTAAAAAAAAAACATTTTTATATTATATAATTATAATATTATATCAAAATATATGAAATATATTTATATTATAAATGACATAGTTTGCTAGTATTTTATAGTTTGGTGTAATTGGCGTAGAGCTTAATTGCCGTATGACTTACGTCACCTTTAGCGTACATGCCCCAATACAAGACTTTTTGCTCGGAACGTCATAAATTAAGAACTGAACTGAACTGAACTGAACTGAACAGAACAATCTTTGATTTTACTTTTTTTCTTAAAATAAGAAAAAATATGCATCTTCCCATTCAGGCCATGTCGGTCAGTGATGGTCGACAATTAGACAATTAGACTTATTTATATAATGTAATTTAACTAATATATGATAAATATTAAAATATCTTTGTTTCTTCAGTTCTAAAATCCGCTTAATCTTTATGTTTCTAGGCTATACTGGTGTGCTATTTTAGTCTCAGTTTTGTTTAACAAAGCTTTATCTAGAACACAATAGCGCTTCCTGAGCTACAATGGAGTAGAGAACGTAAGATGTTTTATAAGAAACAATTTTGATATGACAATAGCATATAATATGTTATAGACGGCTCTGATTTCGAAATATCACAACGTGTTATCATTAGCAAAAAGTTCTAAAACATAAAAGTATGGTATGTTATATAGAGTCCGGTCGTTGCGCAGAAGCACAAGTGTGTTGCTTGTGGGGGTTCGATCCCCACTCGAGGAAATAATGGGTTTAAATTGATATTTTCATTTCTTCGCTCTGGTGTGGAGGTAAACCGCGACGTTGAATTTCAGCACTTAACACGCTATGCTTCCTGAATGCGGCGGTGAACGGAGTGTCTTAACACACTAGGTTCCCTCTGCCCACCCTACTGTATGCGGGATACAGCGTGAAGGTGATTTAATTTTAATTAAACTAATAATCTCAAGCCAGAGACCACGCCATATCTTTTAAAGGAATATCTAGCATTACCCAATAGTTGCTTAATTAACATTCACACGTATGATGAATACAAACTAAAATGAATTATGATATGTGGTAACTATGATGTAATTTTTGGTATTTAGTATAAATTTAATGAAGAATTTCAATTTCCCATTAGCATTCGGCCGATCTATATCTATCCAGAATTTCAGTAAATTGCAACCGCAAACTCTAATTGGATATATTCGGATATCTTTCTAAAATCAAATGGTTTTACTGATGGCGAGGTATAATTAAATCCTGTTCAAATTTTTTAAGTAATATTTTAGTTATTACAATAATTTCAGATTTATGATTGGTTAGCGGCCCACTCGCGGCTTCGCCCGCACCTATTCAATTCATGAACACTACGTGGCTGTATGATAGGACGTCATGGGCGGCTAGGGCGCCCGCCCCGAGACTCAAGCCTAGGCTTGCGGCCGTAAACACAGTGTCGAATTATTTTAATTTTACATTTTCCCGTAAAGTTTACATGCAAATTATATGCTATAAAAGCCGAAGATTATCTCCATTAAATTTCCATGACAGTGAAATAACTTTCGATCGTAAGTTTTCAATATAAATGTGAAATAAAAATCGACGACATATCACCTCAATTTTAAATTATTTTTTTGTCACAAAATGCCTTATTTATAAGACATAGATATATGGTGTCGTGGACATTTTTTTAGATCTATTAAAATTGAATATGTTTGTCATACAACGTACTGACATATAATTAAAATTATTTTAAAGCAATTCTATCTTTATTTTAGTTATTTCGTTATATAAGACTAACTAAGATGTACACCGTACTCGTACTGCTTTGTTAAACAAATTTGGTATGAATTTTCAAGTATACTTTCAATGTAATTATGAATAACAAAATGTTTTATACATAATTATCTAATTTTAATTCTTTATTGATCTATAATTAGGTTAATAGACGTTTAATAAGCAAAATTATAAAAAATATTACATTTTTTTTCTACTTGTTTTAGAGCGTGTGTTCATGACTGTATTCGAGTACATTATATATTTTAATTATTAAATATATTTTAATATTTTACTATTAAGAATATATTTGGAGAAGTTCGTCGTAGTCGTAAGTTGTATTAAATATCTATAATATATTTAATAGATACAAGCTTACTACACAATCGCGTGCTACTTACTACAAAGGTGGGGGGGTGGAGGGTGGCCGAGACCTCATAGTGTTATTGAACTTAAACCCTCTTAATCTCGTATCGGGTTCAGTAGATCAATGTTAATATACCGAAACTAATTTTAATGCTTAGTACAATTTTCATGATAATTTAGTTGTTATTATATAAATTAATTTTGTTGCAATACAATTTTTATATTATATATTATATTATTTTCGTTTACGTTACAAACAAGTTTTTTGAGTCCGAAATGTTATTATTTATATATTTGGGTATTTTATACGTTCTTTAATAAATATATGAATGTCACTGTATGAAATTAATATTTACCTATGTTGCTATAAAGTAACTTCTTTACTCTTAAACGAGTAC
The DNA here is from genome assembly GCA_036379175.1 of Heliconius cydno galanthus. Taxonomy (NCBI): domain Eukaryota; kingdom Metazoa; phylum Arthropoda; class Insecta; order Lepidoptera; family Nymphalidae; genus Heliconius; species Heliconius cydno. The sequence goes on from JAKRZM010000395.1 coordinate 611,905, forward strand.
ACATAATTAAATATTCATATCAAAAACACTATTGAATCATATTTTTTTTCCAGACAATTTTAAATTGAAATAACCTTTTATATGAATTTACGAGAATGCTATAAAATTTAAGCTTAAGTTAATATAACACAAACAACATGTAAATTTTCCTTTTTCAAAAATAATTTATATTTTTATTCATCCTTCTTTAGAAGGACTCACAATTATAATTATTTAAAGTTATAGAGCTTTTAAAATAGAACGTTTTTCAGGATAATGTGAACTAAGTACAGAAAAGGATCCTATCTATATTCATTATATCCTTGTCTGGTTCTTTTATATATTTAGATATATTTAATTTTATATAATATTTAATTTAATAAATTTGCCATACATACACAATACGAAATAATATTTGTTTGCTTCAATTAGCATTACAACTCTGTACTTGGCCTAAGTTATTTTTAAAAACATGGAAGATCATTTTTTCCGATTGTGTAACATATATGTATATATATGTATTTGAAATCACCAAAATTGTTGAAAATCGATGTTGGAATCATCAACATCAATGAACTTCTATAATTATTAAAAATCAAATAAATAAATCAGCTTCACGATGTATCCCGTACACAGCAAGGTAGGCAGAGGGAACCTAGTATTAAGAGACTCCGTTCCCCATTTTCTCCCGAATTCTGGAGGCATTGCCTGTTGAGTGGCACAACTCAACGCCACACTCGACACCAGAGCGAAGAAATGGAAATATAAACGTAAAAAAAGCTTTTAATGAATATTTCACTTCCTCGAGTGGGGATCGAGCCCACAACCGTCGCGTTACAGTCACACCCTCGTGCCGCTGCGCCACGAAGGCCTCAGTTCTATAATTATTGATAAAAATATTTAATTTGCTTTTTTAAAACAAATAGAGCCTTCTCTATAGTTGCCTAGCTGTCGTTCGTTTCAAGAACAGAGTAGTGCCACACTGTATATGAAAATGATAATACATTTATAATCGCTCATAATGACAAAGCAGTGTAGGGGAAGCTAGTTCGATGGAGAATCCTAAAATAGGCTGACACTGCTATGCACTTAAGCTGTCTGAGTCTAGTGATTTAATATGACGTGGAAGCTTTGATATATAAAAATTCAGGAGTGAGATGCATTTTTGTCGTTCTTTTTAGTCTTACTATCCTGTAAAGGTTTGAGTCCATTTGAGTCCAGCCGTGGCGAAGGGGCACAGGTGTGTGATTGTAAAGCAATGTTTCCAGAATTCCGCGAAAAACAAGGTACGGAGAGTTTTAACTTAGCGTAAAGCCGATATTACATTTTTTTATTTAGATAACCCTGAATATCTTACGTGTTAAAAAAGAGAGAAAATAGGTACCTATGAATGTTTGAATACAATTTGTTTAACGGCCTGTGGTTATGTGCTGCATTCTAAGGGTTCAGTAAGTGCCAAATTTCAATCATTTTTCTTGATTGACGAGCATAAAAGAATCAGAATGCCATATGTCCCTTGATATATATATACTACTTATTTCATTGTAACTTAATACATCGTTTTATTTTTATATAAAAACAGGAATGAAATGACATTTTTTCGACGAAAACTGCAAAAAAATGTAATTTATTTTAGATATATACCTACCTAAAAAAATAGATGGTTAATTACAGCCCCGTTTCTTCCTTCTCGCGATTTCGAACTTATAACCGAATACATCCTTTCAAATGTAAAAAAAGCGAAAATAGAAAGCAGGAATTAAATAAATAAAGTTAATAAATTATATTGAGTTTATTTCAAAATATATATGCCGGTACTTGTCTCTCTTTTTTTAGCATGGCGCTTATATATTTATAGTTATTCTTAAATAAGCTGGGAGAAGAAGCTGAAGAAGCAAGAGTCACTCGTTCCTTAGAACAATGTAAACAGATATCTATAGTTCTGGGAGGAATTGGTTAAAAAAATGTAGGTATTTTTCATTAAAATGTGATTGGTATTATGAATTACAGATTTCATGTTTATCTGTGTTCCGGCCGCACAAGGTCTGGGTCGGGTCGTTGTACTGCCCCGCCAACTCCCGGTTATATTTAGACCGGAAGCCGCGCTCTGGAAGCGTCCCCTTTTGCGAGCCCAATTTTTTGACGAAACTACATGTCTTAAGTACCAATCCCTTATTAAAGTTATTTTTGGGAAGACTTTTTAAGATCGGTATTCATTGGTTTAGAATTAATTGAATAATTTACAAATAATATTATGTTTTGACGTTGCCTAAAAGTTTAAAAGTGATATTAGCAGAAAGATCGTATACTTAAAAATAGCATAATGTAATGAAAAGTGATAACTAACTATAAATGAGTTTTTAATTGATTTTTATTCCAAAAAGAAAGCGGTTCTAACATATATTATTCGACAATTAATTTTCTTTATGTGTCCCTCGATTTCTTAGTTAACAAATAAATAACTTTAATAAGCACAAAAGAATTATTTAATAGCCGTCGAATGAGCTGAGCTACACATGGGCCGATAGAATGTTTATTTCATCGATCTGTCTGCGTCTCTGTCGGTAGTACTAAGTACTAGTTTTAGTGAGGGTGGTAATAAAAATATAAAATTAGATAAAAACTTCATTAAGATCAAATGTATTTATTTAAATTCAAAATATTCTTTATTCAAATAGACTAGTATTATAAGCACTTTTGAATCGTCGAATGAACATATGAACAAAAAACTACCACCGCCAACGGTTCAGAAGGCAATTCTGCTGAGAAGAGCCGGCAAGAAACTCAACAGAACATACATGGATGGATGAACATAGGATACTTTTTTTTCTAATTAATATATTAAAATATTTATTAATTTGACATGCAATTTATTCCGCCACGTCAATAATAACCGTCGCTATGCGACCGTTGCTAAGCAACGATTTGCAAAGTTTGTTGTTACAAAACGTCACCCAAAATGAGCTTGCTTAACGCATCTCTCTATTGAAAACTGAAAGTAATTTCATAAATATATTTAATAAATATTCGTATAGTTCAAGCGCACGTAGCCGCGTTTGGGTCCACTAGTATTTTCATAAAGTCTAAAATCAATCCAAATCTCCACACTAGATTCTCTTTACCTACAATACATTTTTTTTTAATAGTTTTCTTACATTGCAACGGAAAAAGCGTGAACCTATTATTCTTTTTTTTTATTTACGATACGCTATTTCTACAGACAAAATATATGACTCATTTTAAGTGTACCTTTATTAGTTTAATTATACTTCCTTTATTGATACAAAGAATCACATCATTATATTTTATCAATAGAGTTTGTATTTCAACGAGCGGATGTTAAATATTATTTTCATTCCAGAGGATGTTATCGTCCACTCGGTAATCTTACTATTGACACAATGAATCCGGTGTTATATCATAAGGGGCTTGCAATCAGTTGAGACAATGAAAATTGACGTATTATTTATATACATATTTCGCATATTGTAACTTGTTTCCTTTGCTATCCAGGTTCACGCCGTATCCCACAAATAGCAAAGTAGACAGAGGGAACCTGGGAACTCTTTTCCCACTACTTATCTTAATGGGAATAAGTTCTGGAGATATTGTGTGTTGAGTGACAGAAGTGGGCTTTGCCTTGTTACCAGAGCTAGGAAATGAAAATATTAAATATTTATTTTCCTCGAATGAGAATCGAATCCACAACCTATCGTGTTTAGGCTTGTGCCCCTCGCGCTACGACTAGCCTCGTCTGTTTCTATCTTATTCTACAGAAATACATGTTTTATTAACAACTTAATTCTTTTCTATCATCACTTTTATATATTTTCATGAAAAGGGCCATTGCCACATAAAACCCATGTTAGCATCTTTGATGTTTTCTTTTGACTTTTTCCTTTTGACTGGCTATATTCTGAAAGACCAAAATCAAACTGTCGGACCCTTGTATAACATACAAACCCAGAAATATAACATAGACAAACCTACAAAAAGAAGTATTAATTTAAATTGTACTTCTCTTCTCTTCTTAGAACTAGACTTCTTCGTTCATTAAGGAAATTCTTCATAAAAAAAATTTAATATTGGAACTTATTAGAAACTTCGTACTAGACATATAATAATATTATGTTTTCAAAATATGATATGAATATAAACAGGCTTTCACATAGTGGTCGTAAATCAAATGGTCGTCGGTTCTTTCGAAAAAGGGTGAAGTACCGTTGTACGAGTGTAGTAAAATGCAAACGCGTCGTTAACAAGTAAAAAGGCAGTGTGAATCTATAAGGCAGAGCGCAGACTTGTTTAGATAGTATACTTTACAATACTTTTTTTTTAGCTTCACGAAATTAAGACTGACTAAGTGGATAGGCAGAGGGAACCTGGGAACCTAGTGTTATGATGTTCCGTTCCCGTGAAAACACTTTCGTTCCCTAGTTTCCCTCTGCCTAGCAGGGTGCTATGTGCGGGATAAAGCGCGAAAAAAAATATCTACCCACAAATAAGTAATAGTAGATAATTTACTTAATTGTCTAGTGTCAAAACTATTTTATTAAGTTTTTAAACGGTTTTATTTAGCTCACCCCGTTTGTTTGTTTGTTTGGGTCAAATTTAGTAATTTAAATTTAACCCTCTTCCCGTTAACCGATTGATCTGAAATTTGGTATACGCCTTTGATTCTGGTGACAATACAATTATCCATATTCAATATTATTGTGAATCCAAGATGGCCGCCGCTACAAGATGGCGGACAACTTAGTTTTTTTCAATCCCATCAATATGGGTATCAAATGAAAGGGCTTGTCAATTAGAATTCAGTGGACTATACAAAATCAAAATCCAAGATGGCCAACACTACAAGATGGCGGACAAGTTAGTTTTTTTCAATCCTATCAATACGGGTATCAAATGAAAGGGCTTGTCAAGTAGAATTCAGTGGACTACACAAAATCAAAATCCAAGATGGCCGCCGCTACAAGATGGCGGACAAGTTAGTTTTTTTCGATCCCATCAATATGGGTATCAAATGAAAGGGCTTGTCAAGTAGAATTCAGGGCACTATACAAAATCAAAATCAAAGATGGCCACTGCTACAAAATGGCGGATAATGTAGTTTTCAATCCCATCAATATGGGTATCAAAATAAAGGGCTTGGTAAGTATAATACAGTATACTATACACAATTACAATATGAATCTCCCACCTAAGTCAAGATCTGGTATCCTGTCGAGGACTGTGTGGCTATAGGGTGCCTAAAAATGAGACGTCGCTAGGGGTACACCACCCAAGGTAAAAGGTAAAAGCGCGCCGAGAACTGTATGGCACTAGGTGGATAAAAATGATATGTCGTTAGCGTTTTCCCCTCAAGATTCAGGCACATCTTGTTGTACATAGCCTTGCTCCTCTATTGGACCTCTGGGGGGTCGATCGTAACATTCTCCATTAACCTTGCAATAATGAGGCACTCAACGAATTGAATAGTAGGAGAAATAAAAACTAAAAACTTAAAAATAAAAAAGTAAAAAAAAAATTTTAAGTTAAACGGTTTTATATTGCAGATAAATGTACTAAAAAATAAAAAATAATTTCATGGAAATTATGATTACTAAAATAAAATCGTGGGGCACGACACTTGCTACTTACCACTAGGTGGGTGAAGTCTCATGCCATGTCTTTCGATTGTAGATATTGGATGGATTTATTTCCAAACAATCAAAAATAGTTATAGATCTTACTATATAATAAACTAAATTATAAAAATTTTCGTATTAAAATATGGTGTGAGACGGGAATAATTGCTACTCTTGTTAAAAGTTTTAATTAAATTAATTTATTTGAAATACAATAAATATTTATTTTAATTATATTTTTTTAAATGTTAGGAATCTCAGTTTTTCTTTTACTTATTACCATTTATACACATATTTTTTTCCTATATTCTTTGTCGTTATCGATAATACAATAAAACATCCTATTTTGCTTATACAATATCCGGACGGGATGTCTTTAGAAAAAAGGGGAAAAAAATTATAAGCTCACTATTATTAAGTCGAATATCTTTTGTTTTCTATAGTTTGTTTTACTATTTAAAAGGGATAGAGAATAATGCGAAATTTTCAATGTACGGACACGTGTTTACCTATTATTTTTTTAAATAAATTTTAACAATTATAGAAAATACAGAAATAGATGTATTGTAGTGTGTAAAATCAGATAATTAAATTGAACGATAAAAACAATTTTAACATATTCAATGAGAGACTAGCATAAACTATACTAATAAATGAAATATATGAGTTTCATACTGTATACCTCACACAGCTGGGTAGGCAGAGAGAACCTAGTGTTCAGACACTCCTTTCCCCACTTTCCGCCGAATTCTGGAGACATTGCGGGTTGAGAGTTAGAACGTTTACGCGCCTCTGCACCACGACTGGCCTCAAACTATAGTAATAATAACTTAAATGTAAATGTCACTGCTTTATTAAAGGAAAATAGTGAATATGATTAAAAGTTATGCAATTTAACTCTTAGATATAGTACGCAACACGAGTGGGAATGAACTCGCGCGGTTTGTGCACAGAAGTGAAGGTTTCAGGTTTAAAGTTAAATTGTTCGCATCGTCCTTTCAAAGCCTTTTAGCGTCCTCTGAGTAGGCTGGAGTTGAAACTCAACACACTCTTTTCACATTTACTTCTTGTCAACAAAACCTTGATACTTTTCTTTTATAAGACTTAAGGGGTATATGTGAAAGAAAATAATTCTTAATAATAAAAGTAAGTATTTTTTTTTATAAACGTTCATACAACTTCTCTCTGCGGAGTAGAAATTAAAAATGTTAAATGTTAAAAATGGTAAATAAAACCTACTGGTGAGGACGAGCGTAGAAAGTATTAAGAAACATAAACTATGCAAATCCCTACAAAAAAAACAAGCTTAAAAACACGTCATTTGAATAATAAATGTATTTAATAATTAATTAACTTCAACTTACCCTTACCTCGTGTCTATCGATACTGCATTGTACAACTGAAAATATAAAAAAAATACTATATTTATTGAAGAATATGAGATTCTTATTTAAATACGAATACACATATATTATGTGAATGAAAGAATAAAACATGGTTTAAAATATTACAATTCTAGAGTCGATCAGCGCGTGCACTCTATATAGTAGTTGTTTGCTAGTAGGTACAAGGGAACTGGTATCAGAAGTGATATCAAATGTGTGTGGATTGAATTAAATTAAATCAGCTTCACGCTGTATCCCGCACACAGCAGGGTAGGCAGGGGAACCCAGTGGTAAGACACTCCGTTCCCCAGTTTCTGCTGAATTTTACCTCGACACCAGAGCGAAGAAATGGAAATATAAATGTAAATAAATATTTCACTTCCTCGAGTGGGCATCGAACCCACAACCGTCGCGTTACAGTCACACCCTTGTGCCGCTGCGTCACGACGGCCTCATGACAATGAGCCTGGATAGCGTCAAATAAAAAGGTCAAGGCCTAAAAGTACTTAATTTTATTTTGTAATTTATAATGTAGAGTTTTACTTTTGCAGGGAGAGATGTTAAGCGAATGCTACACTGAATTTTTTACTAATAAATATTTTATTTTCCAAATTTGTAATATTAAAGAATTTAATTATTAAAAATTAATTAAAAGTAATGTTATCGTCATACAATTAAACACATTTAAATTGGATATTTTTTTACTATAATTAATTTTATGGACAACTCTTAGTTATATTAAACATTATAGACAAAAAATATATTGTCATTCTTATTTATTTATGAGATTTTAGTCTGAAATCGTCACCTTTTACATTTACAAGGTATTTCTATTAGAATTATACATAGAATTTAATATATTACAAAAATATAAATAATTTAACAATTATCACTTCTACTCTTCCCTTTTCTATGTAGCATCAGCATTATCATTCTACATCAACGTGTTATGGCAAGACTGCTAGCCATTCCAAGCGACTAGCGCCATACAATGCCAGCTTCCACATCCATATTTATTTGTTAATAATATATTTTAATCCGTTTATAGATTTATTGTGCTCCATGTACGTGCATGGAATTATAACGGAATAACAAAATATCATACCTGTTTATAAAAACACACAAATATGACTGAAATTGAAATAATTTAATGTTTTCAGTTAGGCAAAAACAATAATGAATTATCTCTCTCTTTCTCTATTCTCTATCTCTATCTCTATCTTAACTCTATTTCAGTATACAGATATTTTAATAATTTATGAGGCCGTCGTAGTACAGGGGCACAAGGGTGCGACTAACGCGACGATTGTGGGTTCGATCCCCACTCATTTCATTCATATGAATTATTATTTCTTAATATTTTCATTTTCTCGTTTTACCCTCTGTACAAAGGCAAAAAGCCCTGCGTTCCTTCATTCAACATGCAGTGCCTCGAAAAAATTGGCGGAAATTGGAGAACAGAGTGTCTTATCACTAGTAGCCCTCTGCTTACATTTGATTTATTTTTAAATTATTTTAAAATATAGTCGATCATATTTATTGAAGCATATAAATCGAATCGTTATCATATTTCAAATGGGTAATAGTTAGGAAGGAGTTCAAGTTAACAGAATTAACGGATATCCCTCACTCGATAGGAGATAAGCGCGTCCGTTAACAGCTCCACTGGCAATTTGCTTTGCGGGGAGTAGTCATTGCAAGTATTCGTGTCTCTCTAATTGTTTTAGTTAAAACATAAATAATATGGACAGGCGTTCTTGTTTTTATAAAAAATTACAAGAGACTCAAGCTATGTAGTCTCTATTTTTATATTACAGCCAAAGAATAATATTCAAAGTTTCATCATAATCGTTTAAGTAGTTTTGGCGTGAAAACGTAACAAATGAACTTACATTCAAATGGATAATATTATATTAACAAATCATGGTATAGGAACAAATTAATATATATATATATATATATATATATTTTAATGGTAAAAGGACAAGGCAAACGAGCGTTCGGGTCACCTGATGATGATCACCGTCGCCTACGACCCCGTGCAGCACCAGAGGAGCTACAGGTGCGTTGCCGGCCTTTGAGGTGGAGAAAGACGCGCTTTTTGAAGGTACCCATATCGTACTGACCTGGAAACACTGCCGCGGGTAGGCTATTCCACTATAAATGAAGAATAAATTATTTATGTCCAGTATTTGTTCCCTTTCCTGTTTTAATTTCAATTTCTTCAAATAATCGTTTGACATTAATGTTAATTTATTCCTAATCGATTGACTTTGCGTTAATTATAAGGTATCTGGAATCTAATTGATTTAATTAAGGGATGAAAGTAGCCGTTGCCCTAATAAAGCTTGTTATATGGAACATTAATTTTAATAAATTAATAAAATAATGCAAAAAAATGTTGTAGAATGTTGTTATAGAAGTAGCTGTGAACTTTTAATATGTATAATTTTCGTAAATGATATAATATGACGATTAAAATCTACATAATATATTGTGAGACAACACATATCTATATATGATTCTCATGACATTAAATGGTGTGCTTCCTGTACTTTGTCATATTTTTAACAATTCCCTTTCTACCAATTCCTTCCCTAGCTCTTGGAGATTTGCTCATGTTATTCCTATACCTAAACTTACCAATCCTAATTCTTTCACTCACTATAGACCTATTTCTGTACTTCCTTTTCTGTCCAAAGTACTCGAGAGAATTGTACATCAACAACTTTCTTTATACCTAATAAAAAATAATATTTTATCAGTTTTCCAGTCTGGTTACCGGCCAGGACATAGCACTGTTACAGCACTCAATAAAGTATGCGATGATATAAGAAGTGGAATAGACAATCAAGATGTTACCATATTAGCCTTATTAGATTTCTCCAATGCTTTTAATACAATTGACGTCGACATATTGTTAGCTGTACTCAAATCTATCAACATATCACCAAACGCTACTGAATGGTTTTATTCTTACCTGACCGACCGTGAACAATGCGTACGTGTTAATGACAAACAGTCCTCGTACTATCGACTCAGTGCCGGGGTACCTCAGGGTGGTGTACTTTCTCCGTTACTTTTTTCCATCTTTATAAATTCTTTAACTCCACTGCTGACAGTGTCCTTTCATCTTTACGCTGACGACTTGCAGATTTATACGACTACGGCGGTTGATGATATTGCTAGCGCTATACGGCGTGTCAATTTTAACTTAAGCACTATTAACACCTGGAGCAAATCATATGGCCTGTCCATAAATCCTAGCAAGTCGCAGTTGTGCATCCTCGGCAACGCAAAACAACTCTCCAAATTTGACTGCTCCTTACTTCCTTCCGTAATGCTTGATAATTGCAAGATGGAGTTTAGTATCTGTGTGAAGAATCTAGGTATCAGGATGGATAATACTCTGACATGGGTTCCTCAAATAGCGGATTTAAGCCGCAAGGCCTTTGCTGCTATTGGGAGGGTAAAAAGATGGAAAAATTTATTGCCGCTTAAAACTAAAATATCATTAGCTCAATCTCTTCTTTTTCCTATACTGGATTATGCAGATTCCTGTTACCTAGATTTGTCACAGCAGTTACTAAATAAACTCGAACGTCTCCAAAACGTAATAATCCGATTCATTTTTGGACTTAGGAAATATGATCATATTACCGAATATCGAGTTCGACTAAAATGGTTGACCATGAAACATCGTCGCAATTATCATGCACTCGTCCTTTTATACTCTATCTTGTATCTCCCTTTAACTCCTTCATACCTCAAACAAAGATTTACTTTCCTGGGCTCCCACTCTCAGTCTCTCAATCTACGTTCTAAATATGACAATGTATTGGAGGTTCCATTATGTCGCACCAAGTGCTATGGTGAATCATTCACCGTAAAGACGATAAAATTATGGAATGAGCTACCGCGGTTCATCAGGCAGTCGACATCTGTCAACATCTTCAAGCACCGTCTTAAAGAATATTACCTGTCGTTGTAGTCTATGTACAGTGTATGTATTTTATGATATTATGTATGTATGTATAATACTGTATTTATATATATGTATGTTTATATGTATATATATTACTTTATATATATATGTATGATTGTATGTATGTATATATGTATTTATTGAATATATATATAAATGTATGATATATAACAAAAATATCTTTGTGCAGCGTCCGCCAACTATGATCTCCTATTATTAGTTATTGTAAATAAAAGGTTGCCTGTAAGAGATCACTTACAGTGATAAGGCCGCCCTTGCGCTATGTTAAAATACTATAATTCTCATGTATCTTTATGTATCTTTGTGCAATAAAGTATTTTTGATTTGATTTGATTTGATTGATATTTTTCAGTGTTCCGATACTTAATTTTGGAGAACGGAGTGTTTCAATACTTTCAATATTACGTTATCTCTACTTACTCTGCTTATACGTTACGGGAAATATTCACAGCTTAATTCTCATTTTTTTAACAATGTTATAATTATGTTTATAGTTCTTACTTCCAACAAATATAGGGCAAAATTTACACATTTTACACAAAAAATACAGAAACAATATGAAAATGAAATATTTCATTAGGTACTATAACATTATCTATTACTTTATAATACAACTAGCGGCCCGCTCGCGGTTACACCCGCGTGGACTATGTTATTATTAATTTCTGACTCCATGACTACGTCCTAGTGACGTCTATACAAAATTTGAGACTCCTAGCATTTGTAGTAACGAAGTTTCATACAAACATTCGACCCCAAAAACAACCCCTTAGAAATCGAATATTGCAAATTCCCGTCTTAGCGAGCACCTACGTCCTATAAGTAACTTCTATGCAAAATTTCAGATTCCTAGCACATGTCGTTTCTGAGATTTCGTGATGAGTGAGTGACCTTTCGATTTTATATATATAGATATACATTATATATGTATAAGTAAATAAAATAAATAAAATGAGCTTCACGCTGTATCCCGCACATAACAGGGTAGGCTCAACACGCAATGCCTCCAGAATTCGGCAGAAAGTGGGGAAAGGAGTGTCTAACACTAGGTTCCCTCTGCCTACCCTGCTATGTATAAGTAAGATACTATTATTTCACAAATATTCTAAAACTTAAATAATACATAGAAATAAATGCTTTTACCTCTTGCTTTAAATAATATAGATAAAGTATATCACAAAGATTAGACAGAAATTTGAGACACTTATAATTCGTTTAGCCACGTGGGTGTTCGATATCTATATGGGGAAATCTTTGTATATTCTTCAAGTTACTATGTTGCAACGAATAAATTATTACTTAATAGTAATTTAATAGTTACGCCTAAGGCGGAGAGGCGGTATGCGATACGAAACGGAAATGCCTGGCCCACACTTTAGTAAGTCGCGCGGGCGCGAGGTTATGTGCATAATATAATGTGGAATTAATGTTAATCAATTAGATATATAGTAAATATGGTTTTTTGCATCTATTAATTATTACTTTTTTATAATAAAAACTTTTTCTAGAATTAATTGTTAGGTATGCTTTGATATTTCACTTTTTAATAGTTATCTCCATACAATTTCTTCAGCTTCAGCTTCACGCTGTAACCCGCTCACAGGAGGGTAGGCAGAGTTAAGACACTCCCTTCCCCAAAAGTACAATTTACAATTTTCTACAATTTCTTATAGTCTAGTATTATCACAAGAATAGTCCTTATAGGTGTAGTGTCCATATATCTAGTGGGTATTCATTGTAATAATAAATTCATACGATTGTGACTTTCAAGAAATTATAACTTAAAACTCGAAATATGTGCAATAAAAATAACATTACATGTACATTTGTAGAGGCTATCTTCTTAAAATTCTATTTAAAAATATTGCATTTAAGACTGGCCTGGAAAAGTTAAAACAATTTTTAATTTGAAACGGACTCGAAATATATTCACCTTAGACATACATAATAGAACACGAACGCAAATCAATATATAAATAAAAATACTTCAAACAGGCAGAGCCGCGGGCGGGCCGCTAGTATATAAATAAAAATCAGCTTCAAGCTGTATTTATTTATTGTTAGAATAATAAAAATCTATAAATACACTAATACTACTTATAAACGGAATTACCTAGGAAACTAGTTTTTGTGAAGTTAATTTAATGTTTACAGAAAATTAATTCAATTAAACAATACAATAGTAATAAATACACTATAATATTTACTGTTATAGTATACACGTATAAATAAGATATCCTAACGATGAATAAGATCTCTTAGATGTAAATATAACGCTCAACGCTATCCGTACCTGAGTGTGGTAGGTATTCTCTAGGAAACCTTAACGTGATATGAATTAGTAAGCAATCATCTGCATCACGAACTATGATATATATGATATGATGGATATAGGTATCTTATAACGTATTGTTATGCAACCGCACATACACAGGTCCATTTGTGTATGTATAATTCAAACTAATTAGATATATCTATTAATTAACAATTAGTACTTAGGAATGGAATATTACTATCAATATAATTATTTATTCTTATCAGTCTATAGGGAACTTTTATTTATATTTATACCTAGTTTATGTTTATGTTTGTGTCATTTACATATTTCATTATTGTAATTTATTTATTTATTATTTATATAATAGATATATACATTTAATGGGATTTATATGTTTTATAGTAAGTATATGTATTTAGTATATTTATATGAAAGCGGCCGCTGCCGTCGACTGAACTGGTAAGGAGTTTTGGTGTAATATACACTCCTATCCCCTTGTCGACAACATATTTTAAAACTAACAGTCGATGCTTGCCACTCGATGGGCTTTCCATACGTTCCATTGTTTTCTTTATTTAATCTTTAAAAATTAGTATTTATCGCGTTGTGTTTCATATATATGTTTATAGTTGACTAGTTGACTTTCTTATATGCTGTACCGTGCTAAATTGTGATTTATTAATTAATTATATGTACATTTAAAGTAGTGTTGATTAATTTTAGTGTTAAACGTGAGTAGACTATTTATTCATTTCCATACAAAATACATATGTGTCGTAACGTGCGGAGACATCGATGGGGATAAAAAAATATAAAAGTTAAGTCACAAAATTTTTCATTTTTAGGGTTTCGTATCTCAGAACAAAAAACCTTTATAGGATCACTTCGTTGTCCGTCTGTCAAGACCAATGTCTCGAGATTAGAGGTATCAAGCTGAAATTAATATCAAATATTCGGATTTACCTGGTGGTGGTTCCTTGGAGAAAAGAAAAAATAAAACTTCTTAGTCAACGCAATCAAAAGGTATTGCATTTTGTATAAAATTCACTTCGTAATCAAAATGTATAGGGTACTTTCCGTGGAACTACAATTATAAATTTTGTCAAAAAGTGTTTCAACTTTTATAAATAACGTTCCTGTAAATCTACAATCATGAAATTTCTATGGAACCCTCGATGGGCGACACCGACTCGCATTTGACCAACATTATATATTTATATCGTTGTTCAACAATATGTATTTATATTGTTAGCAAAGCAAAAATAAAAAAAAAGTGAAAATTATTATTAATTTTAGTATTTCATAGAAAAAAAAATTACAAACTTATATTTGTAGTTCATCTCTTACAATATAAGTGCATCCAAACTTAATTTTTCCAGCTTTTATAAGTTGTACTTCCCGTTGACCTATAATATTGAATTTGGTACGGAACCCTCGGTCAGCGAGTCCGACACGCACGTGACCGGTTTTTCTTTTATTCTTTGTTATTTAGGTATATACAATTATAATTAGTACAAAACTTTGAAAAAGCTATTTATTATTTATGACTTTGATTTACCAGATACAGATTAATAATCTAATACTTTAGTAATAATAATATTACAGACTAAACGTTATCATTTTAATTTCTATTAAAGCCCGTTGTCGGCAAATGTGGGACTAATTGTTAAGTAGAAATATTTGCCCTTGTAACGGATAGCAGAATCAATTGTGTTGGCATGACTAGCAATCATTGTAAGCCTTAGAGGCGAGTGTGTATGTTCAATACATTAATGAGCGCCCTGTGTTTTTATTCTAAAATTTTAGAGGAACAAATGCTTTTTAACTAACTGCGCGATGCAAAGGTGTGTCCACGTACCTTAGATATATGTATTTTAGAATTTCGTTAATTACTTTAATAATAAAAGCCAAAAGCCCGACTGCATACAAACTAAAAATTAAAAAAAAAAAATTGTGTCAATAGTAATAATAGGTATTTAATATTTACACCAGTGAAATTTTTTATAATCGATACATACAACAATTTCTTTTTGCTAAATACTAGGATTTACGGCTAGGCTCCATTCTTTAAAAAAAAATCTTCCCAAAGGGACCTACCTGTAACATTAAAATTTTCTATTTAAAATTTACCTCTTTTTTTAACTTTTTGCCCTTTGCTTATGTACATATATTGGTCACTCCAGTAGTTAAGAAAATCTTAACAACACTTACTAATCTTTTTTTTCGATTATCTAAATAATAATAGCGTATAACTTATAGTTAATTTAAAAACAAAAAAAAACTCCACGAAAGTCATTAACCTATTATTATATCTACACAAAGATTTTCGTCAATATTTCAGTGGTGCAAAATCGGCTTTGTAGCTTATACAACATGCCTTAACACGTGATGGTGTTCGTTTAATGCGGTCCATTCAACGCTAAGCACGTTACGCTCGATTGTTGGCTCCGAAAGCGACGGAAGGATGTCCCGCTGCTGGCGTGCCTAGAATAGAATTATATTATTCAATATTATAGATATATACTAGCCGCCGTGACTTCCCCATCCGCGTTCACGTTTATAGCTAAGTTTCTAATTCTTTTTTCTGAAGAACCGAAGCCGCTCCCTTTCTAAAAACATCACTGTAAACCCATTTTCAGCCGCCATCATCGTTCACTGTCAAGAATATGATGTATCACTTTTATTATGCCATCTCTGGGTATATGAAATGACATATGGTTTAAACGCATTACATTGCTTGTATTTTTTTTCAGATTTATCCCTCCTTAGTTAGGTAAAGGGAACCTAGTGTTAAAACACCAATAAATGTAGAAGAAGTTTGACATCTATGGGAAATGAATCCACGACTGTCGCGCTTATGCTTGTCTCAATGCGCCGCAATCTGCTTATATTTTTTTTATTATTATAATCTTGTAGAATTTATATACTAAGGTACGTATTATTGACCTAATAGATTAATTACTTCAACAAGTTTCACATTTATATGCTGATTGAGTAACATTTATACAGTTTATTTATTGCAACATCCATATAGAGATAACCTACGTACTTGAAGTGTTTTATTTTCTTTGTTTATTTACAATGAATGCTTGATATTTCCAACACTACTTACAAGAGTAGTTAGTTCTCAAGTAGTATTAGTTTCTTGTGTATTAAATATAAATTGTTTTGTTTATTTGTTCGTTTTCACCTTTTTACAATTGGAAAAATAAGTTCACATATAACTTATTTGGAGATTAACGAAGAACAAGTATAAATTAGTAAATAACTATAATTTTTGACAAAAAAAACCGACTTCAACCTGATCTCATAATCTGAACCTAACCAAACTCTCGTCAAACTCCCCTTGAAGTGGTTCCTTTCCAATAAAAAAAGAATCATTGAAATCGGTTGGCCTGCTATTGAGTTATTCGTTCACTTGTCGCGCACATTCTTAATGCAAATTTAAGATTTGCGTCATATTCTCATAGATACCATTGTCCGAGATGAACCAAATTAAATGGAACCACAGATGAACCTTTTCAGATGAAAAAAGAATCATCAAAATCGGTTCACCCAGTCAAAAGTTCTGAGGTTAACATACATAAAAATATACAATCGAATTGATAACCTCATTCTTTTACAGAAGTCAGTTAAAAACAACCCACCACATATCACCATAGTGAAGTTGACATTTGCAAAAGTGAGTAAGCTAAGTTAGCTAAATGAGTAATATTTCCATGTTTACTCACGCTGTCTCTGGGTTTACAAGCGAGGCGAAGCGAAGTACATTGCGTGACATGCATTAATCAATTTGAGGCAAATGTGGATCATGCGAGCCTCAATGAGGTCCTCGATTAGCCTAACCGCGTGTTCCCGTTCGTATGATACCGCAATTGTGCTGAACCTTCACAATATCATTGGTTTATACTTTTGAATCTTTTTAAATCGCTAAGTGTCAGTGTTATTTCTTGTTTTAGAGTTTCGTAAAAACTTAAATAAATATGTACCATTTAAGTTTTTTTAGGGTAGGCAGAGTGAGCCTAGTGTTCAGACACTCCGCTTCCTACTTTCCACCAAATTCTGGACGCATTGGGTGTTGAGTGGAAATTAAAATATTGAATATTTCATTTCTTCGAGTGGGAAGCGCCGCGACTGGCCTCATTTTATTTAGTTATCAATTATAATAATTTAATAAAAACAAGTCAGAGCCACTTGGTACCAATTATAGGAGCTGTGACTTTTTCAGGACTCGTCTCCATAAAACACTCTACGTTGACACAATAAGAGAATAATATCTCGATATCAAACTTAGTTCAATAGTCAAAATATGTAAAAAAAATTACATGAATGCAGTTCGTGTTTATTGAAAAAGGAAATATTCATGTAATAGCATCCTAGTTGTAGATTTGTGTAAATTTTTGCTATACAAACAACAAGCGAGCTTGTATTTATGTCTCTTCAGGTCAGGCGACAGAGGCGGAGAGGCAGCTACGTTATCTCTGCGATCGCCAGGGCTTGACCCACAAAACGTTCCAATGAATCAATTAACAGTTCAAGTAGATTTCGAGCTATAAACTTACACCATGGAATAGCGTTTTATCTTCGGTACACGATGTACATATAGACTGCTTAATTACTTTGGAGGCCCGAAAAGGATGACAATCGAGCTGTTTTTGTAATGCCTCGAAAATTTCGGCGGATCGGTGAAGAGCGGAGTATCTTAGCACTAGGTTTTCTGTGCAAGAACTGAAATTAATTAAATAAATAGGTTATTATAGCGCACGCTTCAATATCGGTATTTAATCAAGCAACCATTGCAATCACAAGTTTGACGCACATCCTCACAAGATTGCATCGACAGTAAATAACTTGGGCGTATGATTTACTATCAACGTTCTGAATATGGCATTACTGTAGTAGTAATCACTGTACTTTAATTATATTATGCGATGTCCGTTGTAAATATTAATAAAGTATATATGTAGGAGATTGCTCGCAAATGACTCTTACTGGACCTGTGGTTAATGCAAGCAGAAATAACGAAGCAGATTCGTGACACTCGTCCTTCCTTTCTCCAAAACATCAGAAGACCAAATCATTCCACGATCGTCAACTTCCTCCTTATTTTAAAATCGAACTTCACCCTCACACGTCACGACTCTACTCAAGGCATAAGCCTCCGCGTTATCGGTCAAATTACTTCACTGGTCTAATAATATTAATAACATATGTCAGCCAATCGTAATTCTACAATAATCAACAATTAGTGTCTTTTCGATCATTTCCTCCGAAGCTATACAAATGTGTTGATACATTGTCTTTATTACATTAACATGGCTAGTCATATTATAAACAGTTCCTACAGATAATAATATTAAAGCTAATCATTAAACTAATCTCTGCCTTCTACATATATATTTTATAATATGTCTTTTAGAATAGCAATTATTAATAATTAATTATAATTATATATTGAATATAATTTTAATTATAATATACCTACTTAAACTAATAAAATAATAAGAAATTTTAAAAAATATATATAAGTAATGTAACCACATAATTTTTAGGGTTCCGTTCAAAGATGGAGACGAGAACCTATTACTAAAACTCCGTTTTCCGTTCGTCAGTCTTTCTGTCTGTCACCAGGCTGTATCTCATGAACTGTGATAATTAGAGAGTTGAAATTGTTTAAGGTTGATTGGATGATGTACTTCTGTTTTCGCTATAACAACAAATACTAAAAAACAGAACAAAATAAATGTTTAAACGTGTTTTTTTTCTTGTTTTTACAGACAATGGTATGGAACCATTAAGTTGAAGTGCGACTCGCTCTAGGCCAGTTTTTTTTATATTTTTCGATAAATAATCAATGAATTAACAAAAATAATAATAATTCTTAAGATTATTTTAATTTATTTTACGTAATATTTATTAATAAGTACACGAATATTATACAATTGCTTTTATAACATATCGGAACACTACACATTCTTTAATGCATAAAGAAAAAATACAATTAATTTACAAGAACAAAAGATATATCCAACAAGACTTGGGAAAATAATAATATATTATACGGTTTATTAATAGTTATTGATAAAACTTTTGTTGCGCAATCTATTGTTACAATAAATTGTTATTTATTTCAATGTCACCGCCTCATGCGAATGGCAATGTAACTTATTATGAAGTATCAAACGAAGAATGAAGGTCTACTAGTGCAAAGTACAGTGTAAATAAATATTAAAGACAATTTTTGAGAAAAAGAAAAAAAGAAGAGAGAGAACTCGTTCTGATAAGAAGACAAGGCGCCATTTAACACGTAATATCTCGAAAATTTGACGGAAAATGGTAACAGAATGTTTTAACACTAGGCCTTTTTTTGCCTATTCTGCTATATGAGGATCTCCCGCGTGAGACTAAAAAAGCCATTATCATTTTTTAAATAATATTAGATTGGGAAAATTTTTGAATATAAAGAATTTTAACAAGAAATTATAAATATATCAACAAACAAAGATTTAAACAAACTGTTTTCCTAATTTCCTTTGTTTCACATCCCAAAATATTACGTTTAAAGTGTAATTCCAGTAATTCCTACAAATTCACGTCATAGTTCTAGTCCTTTAAAGTGCGCAAGTCGCTATCCAAGATTGCTATTAATAGTAAAGAATTTTAAACGGGCACGGCTAAGCGAAAGCGTGGTAGCTCGAGAGCGATGGTCTGATAATTTTATAGCCATCATACACTCAGATGATAATGTTAGCTGAAAATTACTTTTGGGGAATCTCACTAAATCGACAAATTCACGTATCCCGCACATAGCAGGGTAGAGGGAAACTAGAGTTAAGACTCTCTGTTCCCCACTTTCTTTGCTAAATTTTTCGAGATATTGTGTTTTGAGTGGAGAAACTCAACGCCGACCTTTTCCTCGGTGTCAGAGCGAAGAAATGAAAATAATAATAAATTCCATTCCATTCCCTCCAATGGGGATCGAACTCACAATCGTCGCGTTACAGTCACACCCTTGTGCCTGCTCTACGAAGGCCTCAAACTCAAATATTGAAATTATGATAAACTTTAAGCCAAACAAACAAAATACAAACATTAGCAAATTTTAATAATATATTTTTTTGTGTTTATTTAAATAAAATATTATGTTATGGAAATTCTATATAGTGTATGGCGATTGGTGATAAGGCACGCGCAGACGAAAGGTTTAACGGATATCAATACGTCCAACAATTTGGAGAAATTTAGATAGAGTACTAGCGGCCCGCCCGCGGTTTCACCCGCGTGAACTATGTTATTATTAATTTCTGTCTCCGTGGCTACGTCCTAGTGACGTCTATGCAAAATTTGAGACTCCTAGCATTTGTAGTAACGAAGTTTCATACAAATTTTCGATCCCAAAAACAACCCCTTCGAAGTCGAATATTGCAAATTCCCGTCTTAGCGAGCACCTACGTCCTATAAGTAACTCCTATGCAAAATTTCAGATTCCTAGCACATGTAGTTTCTGAGATTTCGTGATGAGTGAGTGACCTTTCGATTTTATATATATAGATTAACACTTACTATATAAAAATATTTTATATTTAACCTTGAAACTAGTTTTATAACATATGAGTTTAGTTTTTTTTTTATGTTAAACAAATTGTAATTGTCATTATAAATATTCTATTTGTAAAACAACTGAAGAGTGCCTGAACAGATGTTTTAGCATACTAATAAATAATAAACGGTAACAGACCTAAGACAGGAGCTGAGTGTTGTGACAGGCATCCGGTTGAAAACAGAGTATTGAAATATATGTAAATATTCCAACCTACTTTGTACTGTTAAATATTGACGATATATTTTCTTTATTCAAATGGAATGGCAACTATGTGTTTAAATACACAAAAGAGTATGGCGTACAGCGACATCACTTATCCTAATTATTGTGAAATTTAACATGTTGATGAAGCAGGTATGTTTTATCTTAAAATAATAATTATATTTTAAAATTAGCTTCACGCTGTATCCCGCACGCAGCAGGGTAGGCAGAGCAAACCTAGTTTCCGTTCCCCATTTTCCGCCAAATTCAGTGGGCACAGCGTGATTGGCGGAACTCGCTTAGCCTCCACACCAGAGAGAAAAAATGAAAATAAATATTTCACTTCCCCGAGTGGGGTTCGAACCCACTACCAGTCGCATTTACAGTCACACCCTTGTGCCTCTGCACCACGACTGGCATCAATTTACTTGTTTATAAGGCATAATCTAAGTACAGAATATAAGTTACTACGAGGTTACAAAGCTATTAACTTTCGCTCGTACATACCATTATTATTTTAATCCATTATATAATAAATTATGGATGGATTGAAATAATAATACAAATATGTATGAACTCGGCAGCTATTAAATGTACTAATAAAATAATTCGATCACTAAAAATGGCTTTAATAGTGAAAATGACTATAATAGTGAAAAAGTAAATAGTTTTGTATAAATAAATTATTATAATTGTATAGTCAGAGTACATTATGTTTTTATCAGCTTTTTTATCAGGTTTGCGCTCTATCCCGCACACAGCGGGGTAGGCAGAGGGAACCTAATGTTAAGACACTGTCTTCCCCACTTTCTGCCGAAATCTGGAGGCATTGCGTGTTGAGTGGCAGAACCCAACGTCGCTTTGCCTCGACACCAGAGCGAAGAAATGGAAATATAAACATAAATAAATATTTCACTCGAGTGGTGATCGAAGCCATAACCGTCGCGTTACAATCACACCCTTGTGGCCGCTGCGCCCAATGGCACATATTAATAACTTGGAATAAAATCTAGAAATGCCGTTCATCTATATACAAAAAATATAAAATGTATATAAAATCGAAAGGTCACTCACTCATCACGAAATCTCAGAAACTACAAGTGCTAGGAATCTGAAATTTTGCATGGACGTCACTTATAGGACGTAGGTACTCATGGAGACAGAAATTAATAATAACGTAGTTCACGCAGGCGAAGCCGCGAGCGGGCCGCTAGTTTCTTTATAAGCTTCGTAAATACGAGTAAAGCACAGGTAGATCACTCTTTAACCGTTGGTACAAAGGTAGCCAAATAAGGCGCGCTCGTAAACGTGATATTATGTGGCGCAGTGGGCAGCACGTGGGTGGACTGGATCGGGATTTGAACTCAGATGCACTTTGATGACCTATTTCGATGTTAAAACGTTTTTGATCCCTGTTTTTGACATATTAAAGTATACTAAGTTTCTTTTCAATATATACAATATTATATATCATTATTTTTATATATGTATGGTATATAATTGTTTTGTGTTAGATAATATTTTCATAGGCTTTTAACGTTAAGTTATATACTTTGGAGATTTTTTGTGTGTTAGATTGTGCATTCATCGAGGAAGATGATTTAAATGATGTTATATATATATATATATATTCTAAATACAGAGTAAGTACTAAATTACTTAGGAACATTAGTGCCTGCGGTCAGAGGTTACCTTGGGATTTCAGAATGTGTCACGTGCCACACTAAGAAAATATTATATTATATTTGAAGTAAATTGAACATTCAAAAATGCAGGTTTACATATATTTAAGCAATCTATATCATCTTTCAAATTGCAAACAAAAAAAAATAGCTTTCCTCTTAAATAATTATCGATAAATTAGAAATTATTATTTATGTTTTTTGATAGTTAAAATCATGTTAACATTTTTGTGTTCTGTTTCTTATATAGTATAAGTTTTTTTATTTCTTTTTCTTTTTTCTGAAGTGTAAGTAATGTTAGTGTAGAAGGATTTGTATTGTGTTTGTTTTCTTTTATTTTTAATTTATGCATGTCAAGTTAGCCTGTAAGTGCGGTATACAATTAATGTCGTACTCATTTAAGATTGTTAAAGAAATATGAAGAATATTAAAGAGATAGAAGAAATAAAATAAAAATAATAAATAAATAAAAGTAAACTAGATAACATTTCTAAAAACACATACAGAAAGCAATTGAAATAAAAATAGTACGAGTTTTGATGACATCTGCACGTTGACAAGTAATTGAATAAAATATATAATAGAAAAAGTTATATTATATATTTAACGTATCTAAAATTTGCTCCAGTTATTCCATAAATTAGAGCGTCCATGTGAAAATTGTCCGATAATTTTCACGAATAACTATGGGAAAATTATTGAGAACAGCTAACTATAAATAGTGAAATAACAACTTTAGTAACTACTTATAAGATTTAAAATGCAATTTCACTCTTTAATTTCATATATATTGACTCCACACAAGGTCATATGATCAAAAATCTATCGTATAGTTCTTCAGCATATAGTTCATTTTAAACGTTCATATATTTATTTTCAACTTTGAACGCCACTAGTTCAGTAGTCCTTTAGTGGCCATAATATTATTAGGGATTAGAATAATATTCAATTCTCGTATTTATTTTTAAACGATTCTTTATCGAAAAGGAGGTTCCATAATTTAATTAGAAGTAATTAATTATTATTATTTAATACAATTTAGTTATTGTTTAAGTCTGTGCATATAAGTAATGTTTTGAAGTCGGTTCTATTTTTCTTTGAGAAACCACCTGAAACATGAGATCCTAGAACTCATAGACGCGTTAGGCCTCCAGCTCTAGCTCCAGCGAAGAAATGAAAATATTTAATATTCAATTCTCCCTAGTGAGAATGGAACCTACGACCATCGTGCTTAATGCAGCACGCTTGCGCTACGACGGCCCCTAAAAAACATTTATAATTATATCAAAGATATTTTTTATTATTCAAAATTGAGAATTCCGCAATTGAGTAGTTGTTTGCTTTTAAGCAAGAAGTGGTGAGTGAACTGTCTGTTCAATCTAACACTAAGTCTCTGCTCTCTGCTGTAGTTGTGAACGTGAAAAAAAGTATATATAATTATAGATAATTTTCGTTTTTTAATAATAATGGTCATATAAAGGTTACGTTTTAATTATGCTTGTGTCGACCTTAATATGAGGTCATCGTCCTTACTATCTGCTCTTATTGATATTGCCATATTTAGGCCACCTAACGCGTCTTAAACTATATACAATATACATATTTCTTACACAACGTGAATATTTAGGAATGTTATAACAAATTATTATTTTGTTTTTCTTGCATATTTTTTATGAATTTTTATTTACGAGTAAATTAAATTATTCATTTTCAGTCAATTTTTATTTATTAAATTAAATGAATAACTATTTACGACATGCATTCTTTATACAGTCTCCTTCGTGTGTTCTCCATACAACGTGACATTGGCGAAGTGATTAGAGCTGAACTGGCACGGTCGAAATGCCATAAATTAAGAACAGGACAATAAATAATCACGTAGTTCAAGCGGGCGACACCGCGGTCGGGCCGCTAGTATATAATATAAAAATCTATTTAAGTTAATCAATTCACTAGGAATTAGAATAAGTATGAAAGTAAAATGTCGAAATATGTTTAATTTCAATAACTATGATTATTACTTTATTCCTCTACATTAAATATATAGATAAATGGTAGGTTTCATATATCGAGAAACTAAAGACATAAGACTCTACTCTAGACATAAGACAATAAAGCTGTAGCTTTTGTGGTTTAAATAAAATAATATATTATTCAACATTTACAACTTATTTAATAGTTAATTTCGATTAGATAAAATCATCACGTGATGTTTATTTCCGTCAGTCATTCAAGATCTAATTATTATTTATTTTAATAAGGCCAAACATCCACCATCCGTGTTAATACGTCAATAGACTTAATGAGAGTTGCGTATTATAATTAGATAGTGGTTATGGTTGAGACAGAATAACTGAGTATAATGTAGAATTTAAAAATCACTTTCACGCTCTATCCCGTATACAACAGAGCTGAGGGAACCTAGCGTGGAGACACTCCGTTCTCCATTTTCCAAAGAATTCTGGAGGCATTGCGGACTATATAAATAAATATTTATTTAAATGTATATTATATTTATTATTATATTACATTTTCTCGAGTGGGATAAAACCCACAAACAATTACTGTCACATACTTGTGCTCCAGCGCCACGACTGGCCTCAAACTGACCCTAGTTATTTCAAATAAAGAACAAATAAAAAAATATTCAAATTTGGAAGGGGTCGTTTCAATTACTTTGTAAAATTAATTGCTTTACCATAGACAACTGTTACGCATGGAGAAACACAATTTTGGTCATTATTAATTAGTAAAATTATTCTGCAAATTCAATACATTATTAAAATGGAACTGTTTTCCAACAAACAATGTTTATTTTTGTTTTATTACAGTTTGTTTCACGTCGAAGCGTAATCAATAAATAGGTTTGAAGAAGGCCAGTTGTGGCGCAGGGTACAAGGTTTGACTATAAATGAGACAGAGTGTGGGTTCAATTACCGTTCCAGAAAACGAAATAATTAAATAATTATTTTGTAGCTCTGTTGTCGAGGTAAAACGGGGTGTTGAGTTGCGTGATTCAACGCGCACTGCCTCCACCATTCGGCGACAAAAAAATTTAAAAAAGTTTGGAGAAAACAGTAGTAAAGTCGCTATCCTAGCATTTTTTTCCACGGTCACTCGCCCTTTGTCACTTTTCCAGTCAACTATGTGTTCACATTCCTATCTCAGTCTCGGTCTGCATTTTCCGATTCATTAGCGAGAGTGCTTGTTTTCCTACTTAACTAGTTCATTGGACTCTTATAGTATTACAGTTTGCGTTTTTGCAAACAGCACCAAAGACACTTGGTTTATATTTCCAAGCTCGTTCAAAATTCAACAGATTTTATAGCAATTTCTTGTATAATGTTTATTTTAGTTATATTTGGGATTTAATAATATATATCTTTACTAGTGGACCCGAAGGCGGCTACGCCCGCTTGAACTATAAGAATATTTGTTAAATATATTTATGAAATTATTTACAGTTTTCAATAGAGAGATGCGTTAAGCAAACTTATTTTGGGTGACGTTTTCTAACAACAAACTTTGCAAATCGTTGGTTAGCAACGACGGTTGTTATTAACATGGCGGAATAAATTGCATGTCAAATTAATAAATATTTTAATATATTGGTATATATCAAAAATATTACAAATATGAGAAAAAAAAGTATCCTATGTTCATCCTGAGACCCTCAAGTATCTCTATATGAGTATTTTATCACAATTAAATTAGCGGTTTGGACCTGATTGCTTAAAAGACAGACAGACAGACAGACAGAGTTACTTTCGAATTTATAGTATAGGTATGGATAATATGTGTAATATTATATTAGGTATCGATAACGTAAAACAATTTCCAATAATAATTTAATCTACCCAATATATTAATGGTCGTTGTTGGGAATTAATAATCGATTACCACAATAACGCATTAAGATGAGACGATAGTCTTCGAACAATAGCAGCGTACGATATACGCTTTGATTATACTGTGGTATATTGAATATTGTTTACGAAAATTTCATAATTCTTTCCTATTTCCATATAATAAATTCCTTTTGTATCCGAATGTTATATAAGTCAACTTTTTTTCTGCTTCACGCTGTATGCCACATACATGAGTGAACAACAAAGGAAACTTAATGTTAAGACACTTCCGCTATTTTCCGCTGAACTATTCGAGGCATTACGCGTTGAGTGGCGGAACTAAACGCCGCGCTTTACCTCAAAACCAGAGCGCAAAAATGAAAATATTTAATTTCCTTGAGTGGGAATCGAACCGACAACACACACAGTCACACTGTTTACCCTCGCGCCACGACTGGCTTCATTAATTTATCTTACGCAATCAATTGTCCTATTACTCTAGAAACGGTGTTATATCACCCATCACAACTTACAACAATTGAACAGCTGCGCTACTTACGACCGATGCAGTACTACCCGACACCCGTGCGTGTTTATATAAGGAAATAAATTAAAATAGTTTTTTTATATATTGGCAATTAATTTGACTAGTAGGTATTTGGCCTACTCGTCCACTTTTTTAATATTGTTGTTGATTATTATGATATTAGACTTATGAAATTTGATAACAAGTAAGACTTATACAGCAAAAAAGTGGTAAAATATCAGAAACTTGATGATTTATAGGAAAATATTATTACTTATCAGCTTATATAAACCGATAGGTTTATTTCATACAAAACTAGTGCATACACCACAGACTCAAGTTGTCGATTTCGACTCACACTTTATTGCTATTTTTTCTGATATATCTTCCTCAAATCAATCTACAAAAGTTGAATGAAGCTACCCATTGGACGAGTACTTTTGCCTAATATTCGAAGGAACTTCCTAGCTAGATATTGAGTATACCGCATCAGGCCGATATATACTATTCGTTGCATTCATATTTATTAAAATAATGTTCTTATTTATTTTGAAATTATTTCCAAAACTTCGATTTGAAATGACAAAGCTAGGGATTAACCTCGGTTGACCTTTGAAAACACAGTATCAAAGATACTGGAGGAAGGACACGTAAAAAGCATGAAGTTATGACTAGGTCAAAGAGTACGCAGAGACTGTAAAGTTTGACACTCTGTTCTCCCTGGCTTCCCCACTAGGGATACAGCGTGAGGCTATATAAGTATGTACTTATGATTTTAAACAATTGCCAATCCACACAATTGGTACGCCATAACGTTTGCGATTGTGACCAGTCACTTATATTTCTTACTATCACACATTCTATTTATCAAGATTACACTTTGATTGGCACTACTCACAGTAGTGACGCAATTCTATGCTATACGTATAAACACAAACAGCTTATTGTCGACGGCACAGTCACATTCAAAGACCTTTCTCATTGAAATTAGTTCAAGTGATTGGCATAAAACGCTATATCAACTACCAGTACAATGACGCAGTACACTTGTTTATTATATGAACTATTTATTATACATAATTATTTATAATTTTACGATATAATATATTTACTACTTTTAAGCAGATTACGCAGAGTAGATAGAGGGAACCTAGTTAAGTTTATTCCCCATTTTCATTGTGTGTTAAGTGGTGGATCTCAACGCCGCTGTTTGCCTTTTTACCAGAACGAAAAAATGAAAATATTAATAAATGATAATTAATTTTTCCATTTAGGAATCGAACTCACAACTGTCGCGTTTACAGCGTACACAGGCTTGTGCCCGTGTGCCATGATGGCCTCGTTTACTACTTTTTCTAGTTAATTTTTACTTGAATGGTGTCAAATAGCTGCTAAGTTATTAAGGCGAAGCGTGACGATAAGAACAACAGACATAACATAATACATTATATATTTATACTAGTGGACCCGAACGCGGCTACGCCCTCTTGAACTATACGAATATTTATTAAATATATTTATAAAATTATTTTCAATAGAGAGATGCGTTAAGCAAGCTCATTTTGGGTGACGTTTTCTAACAACAATATTATTTGCAAATCGTTGCTTAGCAACGGTCGCGTAGCGACGGTTGTTATTAACATGGTGGAATAAATTGCATGTCAAATTAATAAGTATTTTAATATATTGGTATATATCGATAATATTAAAAATATGAGAAAAAAAAGTATCCTATGTTCATCTCGAGGCCTTCAAGTATCTCTATGTGAGTATTTTATCACAATTAAATTAGCGGTTTGGCCCTGATTGCGTACAAGACAGACAGACAGACAGAGTTACTTTCGAATTTATAATATAGGTATGGAGGTATGAATATAACCTATGTAGTATAGCAAAGTCCTTTGTTCCACTAATTCTTATTTATATATTTAGTTCAAGGTAATATTTTATGATCTCTTTTAAGGTTTTGCAATAAATATAATTATTCAATTACATTTTATTGCGGTTACCTTTAAAATTATGCATCTATTATATTTTAAGGTAATATTATGGATATGATGGAGAATAAAAAATAATGAATAATGAAAATTTTATATGTATATTTGTATATACAGAGTGTTTTTACCAGCACGACTTTAAATGAAACCTCAGTTTTAACTACTCTATAAAAGCCTAATACAATTAAAACAAAAATTTTTTCAAACGAAATAAATAATAAAATTATCTATATAAAATAAAACGCACATATAAACCTACCCACAGGGACACCGCCGCACACACCTCATTTTGAAATCGTGTCTTAGGTATTGGCGATAAAGTTCAAAGTTGTTAATTTAATATAAGATTTTTTTTTTTACGTATATGTTTGAAATATTTTACCCTATATACTGTTTCCATAAAAGGAGCGCTGACGCTTCCATCCTGTATATATTAGTATATTTATAAATTATAAGGTAGTAAATGGTAATATTGATTTTCAACTGAAATACAAAGTAAGGAAATAAATCAAACATCGATTGTGGTGTCAAATAACAAGCTACGGGGAATTAAGTTCCTATTGGCTATTTTAATCCTGGACGTCCGGTGGCAATTCAAATATAATCGGATTATCCGAGTTTAGCTGAGTTCACAGTTGCAACACCAAGCCACTGCATTTTATCGATAACTCGATAAATGATAGCCCGCCCATCTATGCTATGTCAATATAAACAAATTCATAGATTTTTTTGTAATTCTTGTATAAGAATATTCAGTTTAGTGTCAGCTTCACGCAGCAGCACTTCAGCATCCCGCACACAGCAGGGTAGGTAGAGGGAACCTAGTGTTAAGACATTCCATTCCCCACTTTCTGCTCTGCATCTTGAGTAGCAGAACTCAATAATAATGTTGTGGATTGTATTGAAAAATGAACAACCCTCTCTTAAACAACATGACTAAGAATATAACGTGACCCTTCGTGACGCATGTAGGAGGGTAGGCAGAGGTTGTGAGGGTGGGAGTTAAGACAGAAGAATTTTCGAAGAATAGCATGTCGACTTGGGCGGCGGAATTGAACGCCGCGCTTTTGCTGTATTTAGTAATAAGAAGCGAAGAAAAGAAAATATTAACAAATCAAAACTAATTTTCTCGAGCGAGAATTGAACCCACAATCGTTGCGTTTACAGTCCCGCGCTTGTGCCTCTATGCCACGACGGTTTCAATAGGAATAATTTATTCTTCTTATAGGTGAACCATACTTTAAAATGTCATAAAAATGTTGTTTTATATGTACGGAATATGTTGGTATAAGAAGTCATTAACTAAACCACTTTTGTAAAACATAAATAAATAAATAAATAAGCTAGATATAACATAAATATTATACGATTATATTAATTATATTCTTGTCATATAGAATGGCATATATATATATATATATATATAGAAACCTACCTACGCTATCGACAAGTTATCTTCTGTCTGTAATTTATATCAGCTGTCAGTATACACCTTGGCGCCAGACATTGCCATTAACATTACAACGTCAGTTTTAACATAAAATATCAAAATTGCGGAAATAATAGCAAGAATAAATGGAAACTTTCCTTACCGCTTGTGTGCGTTTAACAATAGCGCGATGGACGACGAACTAATTGCGAGCTGCCAAATTCAGCAATCAAATATTTTATTCAAAACTAGTAGTTCCCGAGATCTTAGCGCGTAAACAAGCAAACAAACAGTTTCGCTTAATTATATTAGTAAAGATATACCTGTATCAGTATCACACAGTTAAAGCGCCCGGTGCAAAATACTTTTACAGCGCCCCCCATTCGAACACAATATAATTTCATATGTATGTTTAAATAGTTTTGCGGACTATTTGGCGCCCCCTTATGAGCGGCGACCGGGGCATGATGCCCCCTTGTCCCCCCACTACGCCAATGTGATAATGACTTATTAAAAGGTCAGCCGATCATTTGATGCGCTAGCGCCGGAAACAGTGCATTAAACGCGTTAGAGTCAAGCGTGATCGATCACCGCCAGTTCATCGACGCTCGACTTCCGTTATCAGGCGACAAACACAAATCGATACGACCATTATATTTATTTTAATGGTCCTTTATCGATTGCAACAGTCTGGTAGTGATACCTTATTACAATGTTTCCTTCTAACTTAGGCTCGTATTTATAAACCGTTCTTAAGTCTGAGATCGATTTTGAGACGCCGTTTTCATTAATATATAATTTATGAATGATAACGGCATCTTAAAATCGCTCTCAGACTTGAGAGCGATTTATAAATACGGCTCTTAGTGTGTTACTTTTCACCATCAAAAGAAATAACAGATAAAGAGAGAATAAAATATTAAGCAGGCATATCGTCACTGAACTGAATATTACAGATTAGAGCTATATAAGAATATTTAAAAGTATTATGGTATCTGAAATTAACAACTTTAGATTTACAGACATTATAGAATATAATAGAGAACTGAAATTTTGACGTAAATGTTATCAAAGTATTTTTAAATTCTAGTTCAGTTAAATTATTTTGTTATGGTTTTTTTGTTGCAACTATATTTTATTTCAATATAATATTGTCAAAAACTCTATGGAAAATCTCTACATATCGCACTATGATAGACATTCGCGTCCACCTTGGTAAAAAAACAAAAACTAATAAAACGAACTACAGCACGTGAAATCCTATATTGAAGCAGCTTCAGCTACGCTTTTTCCGCATAGTAGACGCGCTGCCTGTAATCAAATTGTTGACAAATGGACAGCTATTAGAACTAAAATACACAACAAAATCAACATGAGAAATAGATTAAATAAACACTACTTTTAATCGAAATAACACTACTTTTATATAAAACTACTATAAAATAAACACTACTTTTAATATTTATATTTGCGCTTATTTGACTTTGATTTTGGGGCTGCAACATTTTTGTTTAAATACAAAATGATATCAGTATCTCAGTAAATGGATTTTTGTTTTCGATTTAATATGATATGTATAATAGTATATTATGTATAATAGTATATTATTTGGTAGGCTTAAAAATCCATCCACTTAAATTTATAAAAATGATGGTTGATACATTTATAAGTAATATCTATATGGAATTGATAACTTTATATCAATTCCAAGAACAAATAATTTTCGACATCCATCCATACAAATAATCTTACAAGTACAAGAATTAATACTCGAATACAAAGCTTTTCATTGTATTCGTTTTAGAGATAATTCGTGATTCGCATTTTATCTTTTTTCTTGATATACCTATCTATATACAAATATAACAATATCCTATATTTTAATATCAATGGGTCTCTCAGATCTTTTAACTTTATATTTCTTTCTTTCAGCTTTACTATTTATAACGTGTATTGTAACATAATAACAACTGTCGAAACAAACTATTATAGCAATATATCGCTGAACGTTCATTCACCTCTGATTGAGAGTAGAATGGGGAGACATCTAAGGCAGAGAATGGCGCTTCTTTCCGACATCATTCGAAAGTATTCCAAGAACTAAATATATATGTGTTTCTATATAACATATATTGTACTACCTATGTAATAATATTTCTAATGAGTGCTTATACTCAAAGGAAGTGAACTATAAAGCTTCTCGAGCGTTTGACGTTGCAATTCAGAAAGTCGACATGACATATTATATTTTGATAGTAAAACGACCATTTACTTCACTTTAGGTTTATTAAACGACATTTTATACTTAATTGCAATTAAAATAATATTCCAAGCAAGCAACAAGGCCTTCCTAGTTACCATATTTTGTATTATATAACATATATATGGTATTATTTGGTTGTGACTAAATTTTGACTACTCTTAATAGAAACATGACTTTCTAGCAATTGTTTTAAGAGTTAATATTGTTTGTTAGAACTTATAATCTGAATAGAGGGAGGGTGGCCCTCCTTCGTGACTCATCCGTACCAGCTGGCGTGCTTAGGGCGTCTGCATACCTAGACACTGCCAAATGATATATTTTAAGGGGAATTACACACGCGATATACTTTCGCATCACTGAGTAATCGAAGCAGGGTACTTTTTTTGAACACTTTAAAAATATTATATCATTACTATTTCAATTTAAATGCATTGTGCTTGGTTGAAGCTTATGTTAAACTATTAACAGATAATAAATATTTAATTGACGATGCATCATTCATATTTTTTTAGATATTTTTTATAGTCTGTTAAATATATACATAAATCTTTCCTAATTTTGAGTTGAACGAAATGAACGAAATATACGCATTTCATATGCGTAATATATAAATAATATTTTCATAAATAAACTACAGAAACAAAAAGGGACAAACCCTAACTGAAATGAGCACGACAAGGCAGCCCTTTTGTGAATCTTTGTCGCGTAAAATGCCTGCTTTACAGCAGTAGCGAGTGCTCTACGGCGGCTAAAATAAAGACTAGAGGACATTAATCTTAAAATCAAATAAAAAGCTATATGATCTTTTCCACTTTTAGTACTAGAGAAAATAAAAAGAGAAAAGAAATTTGTTGTAGAGCCCCCATTATCGTCTATTGTTCATTGTGTATGTTCATACGAAACCCCCAAAAGACCATTTAAATGAGGGAAATACCCACGTTCTGTCGGGGGTTGCTTTTGTGAAAACTCACCAACAAAGTTGTGTTTCCATTTGGATAAATTTGCATAAGCGGTGTTTGACGGATACTATGTGAAAAGAGTTATGTAACATTTAATTAAATATATATTATTTTATATACTTATATACGTAAACGCAAAATTTATTGTATTTATAGAGAAATAACAATTTGCAAATGAAATTTATGTTTTTTTGTTAAATCTTGTTAAATAAATTTTGTTGTTAAAAAACTAAATATCAATTAGTCGCGATATTAAAAATCTAGTAAAGTAAAAAAATATTTATCACAAACTAAATTGGTTAAGCCGCAACTCTAATTTTTAAATAACAACGAAGAATTAAAAACGAAGAAGAAGAAGAACACAAGTGACATGTCACTATCATATCAGTGTGGCGTATTTTCTCGGGCTTTCCCGGTATAAGAAAAGATAAAAAAACGTTAATATTAAAATATTCCTATTTGTCCAAAACTCATCACACAAAAATGTTGCATTTTATCTGTATTAATTTGGATATTTTATTTAAATATTTATAGTACAAACCTCAGTAACACTTAAAAATTAAAATATTTTTTGTAAACAGTAAATGAAAACTCTTAGACTCAGTTTTCTGTAGATAAGTATAGTCGAGATTAAATTTTAAAACATAAATAGAAAATTATACCTTTCAAATCGAGAAAAGCATGCAAAAATAATAAACATTGTACTTTATTCAGCAACAAGACGTGATGAATAATGGTTAATGTATAGGATTGCCAGCGGGAGTACCTACAGGAATTCACGCAGCTAAACTCACTAATAGAAAATTGGATTAAATTCTAGCAATAACAACTGAAAATATAGATTTTTTCTTAGCTAAATATAATTTTTATATTTTCCATTTTTTATTTGCCAGCTTGATATATTGTATCTACGTATATTGTATTGTTTTCTGCTCTATAATATTAATTTGTATTATAATCTACGCCTTCAGTAAATAAACTTTACTGAAGGAAGAGAGAAGAATAGAGAGAGAATTAGATTATACTTCACTTATTTGTTATTATTATACAAAAGTTTCCTTAGTAAACTCTTTTAAAGATTTGATTATTTCGATAATTGATAAACTATCCATTAGAAGTATAATAAGGAAGTATATGGGGAAATTATAACTAACAAGTCAAATATTAAATGAGCAAGTAAACTATTAATTAATAACTAATTGTTCACAGGTTTGAAATACATACAAACTAACTTGAAGTACTTATTAATTTCCCTAAAATCATTAGCAAAGCAAAAATCTACTTGCTTCGCTTACTTACTAAGGCCTTGAGGCACTTAGGTCCTAGGTAGGTACTTACTTAACATTCCATTTTTTTGTATGTCTGACTGACTGACTACGTGTTGCGTTGTAGTAGAAGTTTTTAGACTGTAATAAGTGTTACCCGTATATCATTGAATAAATTACATAAAAAATACAAAGAATTTTATTATATAAACTATTAACTTTTGTTTGTCTCTTGATATTTCAAAATAATAATTATTTTCATTAATTATTTATATCTATTATTGTATTTGAAACAAGATATAATGACTAGAAATAAAAGTGGTTGCGGTACAAATAGACATAGTTATTACGACGAGACTATAACCTTAATAGGTCGAGGTAGAGATATAAAATTTTTAAGGAATTCAAATCACACATTCTCTTGGCTTGTACCGATCTAATATAAGTTAAAAGTTTTTTGATGTAATTATTCCATGTTCTTATCCATCCATGCTCTTCCTATTCTATAGTTGAGTTTTAATCTATATATATAAAAGGACTTGTCCTCACTGACTGAGGTAAGACGCACGCACAGCCGTAACCACTGATGGTAAGAACGTGAAATTTGGACAGATGTTTACTTTCGTAATCTGGACATCCACTAAGAAGGGATTTTGAAAAATTTTAACCCTAAAGGGGTGAAAAAGGGGTTCAAAGTTTGTATGGAAAAAAAATTAAATCGGCACCGATTTTTATAAAATTTGAAATTTAGATTTTTAAAAGTATATAATAGAACACGTGTTTCATCGTTTTCTAGAATTCTCCTCTTAAGGGTGCAAATAAGGGGTTGAAAGTTTGTATAGAAAAATTCTTAAGTCGCCACCGATTTTTATAACATTTGATATTTAGACTCTTAAAAATATTTCATTGAACACATGTTTCATGGGTTAGAATTCTCCCTAAATACGCAAGCGAAGCTGCGCGCGTCCGCTAGTTAGATATAAAAAAATGTTTTTACTGTCTTTACTTCTGTACTTTCACATAATAAATAAAAGCTCTGTGTTTTATTTACAGAACGTTCTCTTATTTTCATCATTAAAAAATCCGTGATAATAAAAAATATTTTTATATCAAAATTTAAAGGTCTTTATTTAAATGCCTTTTAACAGTCGTCCAACTATTGAAGCTGTGAGTGACAAATTTACAATATCATAATGTAAATTTCCTGTTACTGATAATAATATTTGTATGACAACCAATTCTACGTTTTATCAATGCTACTAAATTCCATTAATAAATTTGATAAATTACAAAGAGACATTCAAATAGTTTAATTTAAGACATTTTGAGTTCTACCACTCAACACGCGATGCCTCCAGAATTTGGCAGAAAGTGAGGAAAGTAGTGTCTTAACACTACGTGCGTGAAACTGATTTATTTTATTTAAGACATTCGTTTTATGGCAAAATCTAAAAAAAGACGATTTGAGAATGAATATGTCTAAATATTCATTATTTATGGTCAAATCACACTTAAGGAAAAACGAAACAAAAATTTTACTAAGAAATAGGTAGATAATCAGGTACATGCTAACATTGATAATGCACTTATATATTATAAAACAATATTTATTTACGTTTATATTTCCATCTCTTCGCTCTGATGTTGAAGCAAAGCACGGCGTTGAGTTCTGCCACTCAACACGCAATGCCTCCAGAGTTCGGCAGAAAGTGGGGAACGGAGTGTCTTAACACTACCCTCTGCCTACCCTACTGTGTGCGGGATACAGCGTGACGTTGATTTGATTTTTGATTAAGTATATTATAAAACAACATTGCTTGGCTAGTGTTAATTAACTTATTTTTCTGGTTAATATCTAATTTGTAGATTACTTTTTACTTCAAAATTAAATGCTGGATTATTGTTTTGTTTCATATAGCCTCAATATATGAGACACTAATCTTACTCCTCATGCAACTGACTCTATGCGATCTCAGTTTCCTGATTATAGTAGAGACTCCAGACAAATAATAATATGTATTAAATAACTAAACGAAATGAATTTAACTTATTATTGTAAAACATTAATTATCCACTATATTACATTTAAATATATGAATAAGTGCTTAACAGACCCAGCCGTACGTTGACAAATTGTTGAGAAACGTTCCTGGAGTATAAGCACTCGAGCCGACTACGAGCAGACAAATAGGCTCTACTTTTAATTCAATATAAACGTGAACATTAAACACTTGTAACGCGAAGTGTATATGTAGTGGTACTTATTTATTTTATTTATTCATATCTTTTATACATAAAAGATAGAGAATTATATATAAAATGTAAAACTTTTGTATTTTTATTAGCTATAAACTAACTACACTTAATACTATCATAAACAGTTTAATTAAACACTTACAAGCTGTGCCGGCAAATCCTAGATAACGGGTTTGGAGGATCCGAGAATAGTCTCTCCACTTGCTAGTAATGAAAACAGACCCGACAGTTTTTGTTCACAAAACGAATCGATGGTTAAAAAATACGCCGATATACATTTCGTAAGGCACAAGGCATGACGCACTGGGACGAGTGTCGCCAGCCTCAACTGCGGTCGGTGCGGGAGTCACTGTATTTGGAGCTCTACCTCTAGGTAGCTACACTTGTGTAGGAGGAAGCGTGTGTCCTGTGATTTCTGCGCACGAAGCGATCGCCCAGCGACATCTCTATGAGTTTTAATTTTTAATGGACTAAAGAAATTTGTGGCGCCATCTTGTGGGCAAGCCACATATGGTTAATATTGGATGGTATCTAAATGAATTTGTTCTTTCTAATATAACTTATTTAAGTAAAATATATTAAAACAGTGTAAGATTTTTCTTTTCGTCAAATGAAATATGTAAGCGTGTTAAACTTGATTGCAGTGCCACCTATCGTAAAAATTTATAAATAAAGTACTTCCGGCTCGAAACTTACTTTATGTGGTTATATACGATAGATGGCGTTATGTATATTTATTATTGACAAAATTGTCGTAATGTTTGGGGCCTAATGCGGGAACCAAGGAACGTTTAACGTTTATTAAAATTAAATCAGTACAAACATTTCAATTATTAAAATATTTTTATAAAACAAGAGTGAGAGGTAAGACAGACAGTGGGAGACCTTGGTTGACTTTCGAGAACAAAGTATCCATGATACTGGAAGATCACGAAAAGAGCATGAGAACCCCAGGGGGCCAAGCACGAAAAGGTTGATGACAGTGGACATCTATGAGAGTGGATGAGGTGAAAGAGGTATGCAGAGACCGTAGCTTTGGGCCAGTGGCGAACTAAGGCTAAACCGGGCCCTAGGCAAATTATAATTCCGGGCCCTTATGTCATGACACATACTTTGCGTTTGGTACATCGGTTTTAAATGATATAGTATGTTCCATTTAATTATCGGAATTAAAAAAAAAAGAAAAAATAATATACATTTACGTTTTTTGTTAAATAATAATAAGAATTTATTACAAAATAAAAAACTTCAAAACCTAATTTTCGGGCCCCAAAACCTACGGGCTCTATGTCGCCAGGCACTGCTTAGGTATAGTGACGCCCTTAGGCGTAAAGCTAAAAAAACAATAAGATATTTAATTTAAGGAATTTTATTTACTTTGATCCTATCCATTTGCAACGATCAAAACTACACGTGAATTACGTTATTATATTATATTTGAGTACAGAACATTTCTAGCAGTAGCTTAAACTATTAGGATGAAAGTCGTTAACTTTAATTCTAATAGATCTATAATGAAGATGTTATGTAAATTTTTATTATAAAAAAAATGAAACTTTACTATATGAAACATGTCTATAATATATCTAAGGTAAATCGACCCATCTTGAACATGCATTAAATTTATATTATAGTCCAAGATCCCAGAGCTGCCAGACCTACGTCATTTTAGCAAAGCTGAAATTTTGATGACTATTAGTCTTATATGTAATTAAGACAGTGTGCTAACTTCAAAGTGGGGTCCTTTTAGAGGTAGCGCAAAATAACGGTATATCTCTGTCTGGGAGAATGATTAAGTCATCGGATTGGTCTTGGTGCTTATGAGGGGTCATGAAGTAGTCCGTATATAATATATTTAAAATTAAAGCTAGCTAGTTTAACGGTATTTGCCCCAATTATGAACAACCTTGAGGACGTCTGGCAGAAGTAAAGGCTCACGTAAAGGGCCTGGTAATAGTAAATATACATTTTTTACATCATTCTTAAAAACATATTTAGAAACGAGCGTTTTTACTTCAATGTAGCTGGAAGTATACCTTAAGTTGCTGATGTCTCCGAAACGCCCCCACTTTCAATTTAGAGAGTATGCATATAGTCTTAACTATATATTAGACAATTAATCCTCAAAATTTCAGCTTT
The DNA here is from genome assembly GCA_036379175.1 of Heliconius cydno galanthus. Classification (NCBI taxonomy): domain Eukaryota; kingdom Metazoa; phylum Arthropoda; class Insecta; order Lepidoptera; family Nymphalidae; genus Heliconius; species Heliconius cydno. The sequence goes on from JAKRZM010000395.1 coordinate 651,351, forward strand.
GCTAAAATGACGTAGGTCTGGGAGCCCTGGGATCTCGGTCTATTAGTGACGTAGCTACCGATCGTTCAATCAGGCCTCAAATTTAAATCACAGTAGCCTTCACCGAGCTAAAAATCGACGGAAAAGATATTTGTAACGAGCGAATACTTTTCGTCGTTTAGTATATAGCTAACAAATGTTATGTTTATATTTTTATTCGATAGTAAAAAATGTTAGTAGAGTTGAAGAAATTTGAGGCGGGTGTGAGTTCGATTCTCGTTCGAGGAAAATAAGTATTTAATATTTTATGTAAAGACATCGGAAAGTGAGGAGCGAAGCTTAACATTAGCCTGCTCTGCTACATGCGGGTACAGCACGAAGCTGAAAAAATAATCAATAGATTAATAATTCTGAAGTTAATATTAATAAAAATACGAGTTTGTATTTTACTTGTGAATAACGCCGTAGTTTACGTCTTTAGTTGATTTAAGACAGCCGTAACGGAAACGTGTTTGTTTGAGCATAGAAAGAGGATGTTTCTACAAAAATATATCGGTGTCAATTTTATTAAACAATGGCCGTGTCCGTTGCTGCGTAACATCCGGAAAATGTCATACTTATAGCGTTATTTGACCTAGCCCTGAATGGTAAGCGAATTGGCAGTAGGCTAGATAAAAATTAAACCAGCTTCACGCTGTATCCCGCACACAGCAGGTTAGGCAGAGGAAATCTAGTGTTAAGAGACTCCGTATCCCGCTTTCTGACGGATTCTGGAGGTATTGAGTGTTGAGTGGCAGAACTCAACGCTGCGCTTACAGACGACACCAAAGTGAAGAAATTTAAATATAAACGTAAATAAATATTTCACTTCCTATTATTAATTGTAGTTGTTAGAATCCGAAGAACCCGGTTCTTATCAGATGACGTTATACTAACACTATATGTGAGCACTCACACAAATGCAAAGATCAGCTTGGTCCTCGCGGACTATTAACTGCAATAGCGTCCGATAGAACTCAGTCTAGGCTAGTTTAAATATGAACATAAAATAAGAAACAGGTACGTAACAAACTTCCTTTAACGTAATATTCGTTACGATTCTCGTTGAGCCGGTGACATGTATCTTTAGAAAGCTATGAAACGAGACACTCACATTACCTATATATTACTCTGGGCATTAAAGTCTCTATATTTTATTTTTACATCGGATCATCGGAAAAAATATTGAATTTAGGTTATTACTAGAGATGCGGCAAAACACATTAAAAAGTATATTTTTTATATATTTTGGTATTATTTTTTACTTGAAATAAGCAAAGAATATAATAAGATTGATTATATTATATTACATTTATTGTAGAATTATAAACGTATCGATGGAAAAAAATAATGAAACTTCTTTTAGCCTACATTTTATAATATACTTCTATACAGTTCCTACATACTTTAGATACTTAGAATATCTTATAATTATGTATTTAAATATAATAATCAGAGTTAAATACTTTGTTTTTTTTTAACAATTCACATAACAATAACATATATAATATATATTAAAAAATAATATTTTATTTTCATAATTTTATTTGAAAACAATAAACTTGTAAATTCTTTATATAGAATCCACGTCTTCACATCTATTTTGCATGACCATTAGAGGTTTAGTTGGAAGACACTTGCGGAAATTCATTAGAATGCTATGGAAGCTCCAGGGTCCTTCTAATTCAATGCTAGGGTGACCTTTTAGTAATAATTATTATATTTTTTAGAAACTCATTATACTTATATTTAATTACTTAATTGAAACTTTATTTTTCAGTGTAGAAAAATAAGTGAAGATATTATTACTTTTAAAATTATATTGTTTTGAGATTAGTAAAATAAATATTTTAATTAATAACTAGCAATAAAACTTGTTAGAACATAATGATTATATAAATATAATGATAAGTATATAACAGTTCGTATTTCTCTTATAACAATGAACAATGCTCTGGAATTAGATCACAGTTCCAACTAAGCTCCAATGAACAGACTTAGGGAGGACACGAGTTTATTTTATTAAATTTTTTGTTTATGTAATAAAAATAATGTAAGAGACAACAGAAATTACTTAATTGGCTTTTTTGTTTTTATAATATAGTAATAAAAAGGAACTCTATAGTTTATGAGAAATATTCCTTTGGTTCATATATTAAAACTGCAATGAAACATTTACAATCCACGATGATTGCAATATGAAATATTTTTCAAGAGCTGAACAAACTTCAATATAAGAATCGTAAAAGATTGCATTCAAAGGCAATATCTGATTTTTCTTGGCATGATTTGTGTCTCAAATACGCAAACGAGAAGTGAAAGATGATTATCTTATCTTGATTAAATACTTGAATTTACGATATTACGGTAAATACTAGTTCTGTGTTCTATACTAAACCTACTTGTCAACGAACGTTTTAAATTTTTTTATAGTCGATTATGTTAATGAAATACGAAATGGTAAATATAAATTTTTATGAATTAACAGTACGTAGGTACTATAGAAATAAAATATAATGTCTTTTTTATTGACATTTATGAAGATATATTAATAAAATGAATTAGTATCGCTTTTGATAATTGATCACCACGCATACTGTAAATATGAACTTCCATACATACATAGCTTCATGCTGTATCCTTAGCGGAGTAGTCAGAGAGAACGGAGCGCCAGACGCTACGGTCTCTACATACCTCTTTCGCCTCGTCCACTGTCATCAACCTGTTCATACATGCCATTCGGGGGGTCCTCATGCTTTTTACGTGACCTTCCTCCTGTATCTTTGATACTGTGTTTTCGAAGGTCAACCGAGGTCTCCCTGTACCTCTCTGCTCACTTTACCATCATAAATCTTTTTTGCCATTCTTTCATCACTCATTCGTTCGATGTGCGGCGTTGGGGACCGCCACCCAACACGGGAGGAGGAGGACGGATATGAACATAATAATTAATTAACACTAATGCAAGAACATTGATAGTAAATAATATTTATGTTCACAGAAATAGAATATGTTGGTGAAGGAAAATAAAAAGGTAAAATATGTTGGAGAACCGAGTTAGTAAAATAAAGTATAGTTAAATAAAAAAAAAGAAAAATAAAGAAAGAGAGACCGAGTGATATAAAAATACCATTTTCTTAAGAAAAAACGTACTTTTAATAAAATAGTAAAACACTAACGTGGAAATATTATTTTCTAATCAACAAAGTCAAGGCCAAATTTTATAAATCTAAGAGTGACAAGCGCAATAACTAAATGCAATGCACAGAAGGATTGAGCGAGCGCGTTGGTCGTTATAAATATAATTGATAAAATAAAATATACTTATTTTACACTAAACCTAGACCTACCTAGACCCAAGAAAATACCAGATATTACAAAACTTATACTCTCTTAACATTTACTTTCGTCAAATTGTCGTAGACTGTGACAATGGGATAAGTTCCGTTACCCATATATTTACAATAATAGCCAGATTAGCATCAATAACGGTATGCCACACAATTTGAAGCTTTGATATGAACTTGAATAACAGCTTCGGAAAGTTTTTTGACCCCTTTTGTATTTATTCATTTTAACAATTATAATAATGTTTGTCTAACAAGATGAGCAAAAGTTTTTTTTTGCACTTACACAAAAAAAACATTTTATAAGTACTTTTGTAATAGCCTTTGTTTACAGGTTTATATTAAAATAATTATTTTATGTAAAATCCAGATATTATTGTTATATTTAATGTGTAATGCACGATACTTCCGGCATAAGACACATTATAGCGGTTCGGCAAAGAAAATCTAGGAAATCTGAGATCGATCTTGAGATGCCGTTTACATTTATAGATGCATTTATGAACAAAAACGGCATCTCAAGATCGATCTCGGACTTGAGAGCGGTTTTAAATACGGGCCCCAGTGATAGATTATTTCTCCTCTTTTCACTCATACAGAGACAGAGAGATATTCGTTCATATCCTATCGGGATAATATTTATTTCTAGCTGCGCCACCACAATGACTATTGACTTTTATTATTTTACTTTTATTTTTATTATTTTGAGATATTAATGTTTGACATTCATATGTTACATTACCCCATTGTTTGTAAAATCATTATAATTTATCAATTACTTTAGCCTTTAAGTGGTATGTTAGAAAAAAAAATCAAGTTATAAATGTCCTAAGATTTGTCTCTTATTAAAAAACCAGTAATCAGTAATAGGTGGTCAGTAGTAACAGTTAACAGGTGGTTCCGCGTGGCTGATTGTATTGATTTCTTTGCAATCAATTTGTGTTTGTGTATTGTTTGAATAGGTCATAATTCTCTTGTGATAACGTAATTTACCCAAATTACAAATGAATAGGTAAGTCACGTTACCAAGTAGACACTGCCTAACAATCTACTAATGTGATAGTGTCTAATAATCAGTGATTTAAATAATTTATTTATTATTGATTCCATAAATAGAGGCCGTCGTGTCGTGGAGGCACAAGTGTCTGTAAACACGACGGTTAAGCGTTCGATTCCCACGTAGTTTCTTAACACTAGATTCCACCTGCCTAAGACAGCGTCAAATTGAAAAGTATGTTTAAAGAAATTGAATTGTCAAACTTGTAATTCAATAGATTTAGTGTAATTATTTCTATTAACATAGTAATAGATACTAATGCTCGTCATAAAATCACCGTAATTAAATTATTGTAATTATTTTCTAGCAGTATATTATTAATTCAATGTAAGAGCACCTTTGTGGCTTAGTGCTTGACTAGACACTATACAGATCAATAGTTTATGGTTCAAATATCACTAGAGGAAATATTAGGGGTCATGCCACTTGACATGAATATTTTAGTGAACCAGGTTTTCTCCGCCTACCTCGCAGAAATATACGCGACAACGTTCTAGTATATTTTACTGTACACAAAAATTCAATTATTTAAACATAAATTTAGTTATTTATTATTATTGTTTGTTTTCTATATATATTGTATTGTAAAGTAGCTATAGTTATATCCCATTTATTTTTGTTTTTGTTTCCATAACGAATGTATAAAGTGTTATGGAATCCTGTTACAAGTACTAGTATTATACTAGTTACTTACTAGGTTGGTCTCATTACTTTCTATGTAGCTATATAATATGTGAAACTGAAATAAATATTTTTATTTTTTATTATTTTTTAAAAAACAGTTATAATCTTATGGGGGCTCCAAGGGTTCTTATCACGCATAATTTTCCAGTCCCGCGTGTTTCTTACGAGCTCGGGATCTGTGGGATTGGCGGCACCGGAAAGAAAGATGTACGACCTCTTAAGCTGCTTTGCGTCAGGAATTGGAGTTAACTATATCATCTGCGTGACTTTGCCCTTCACCATGTCATGTCAGCTTCGCAAATATTTTTAATTGAATACTGAAAAATTGACTTTTCACTAAGCTATATAATTAAACTAGTCGACCCGGACGCGGCTACGCCTGCTTGAACTATAAGAATATTTTCGTCGGTCATACTCATACTATGCCGCCCGAATTCTATGTCATTTCGAATCAGTGACATCTCCTTAATTAATTATTAGAATGTTATACAGTAAACTATAATTTCAATCTAGATAAAATGCTAAAAGTGACTATTATATTTATTTTCATAAGGATGAATATCAAAATGACGCGGTAACGAACGCGGTCGCGTAGCGACGATGTTTGTTATTAACATGGCAGAATAAATTGCATGTCAAATTACAAAATATTTTAATTTATTAGTATATATGTGTAATGTAATGTTATATAGCCTATAGCACTTCTGAAGAATGCAGCTTTCATACAAAACAAAAACATAGTAAATCGGACCAGTACATCCAGAGATCTTAGCGTTCAAACAAACAAACAAACAAACAAACAAACTCTTCCGCTTTATTATATTAGTATAGACTAGCATAGATAATTACAGCATAATTATGTCTGTTACCAATCAGTTAATAGGAAATAGTTAATATTAATATTTTAATATAATTCTTCATTATCATTAGCCCTTTGCAGCTGGATATAGCCCTTCCCAAGGATTTGCTTCTGATTTTTTCGTGTTTAGTTCGTGCTAAAAGCTAGATTTAAGCAATTGTTGTGTTGTTTGATTTATTGATTGGCAGCCCTTGCGTTCGCAGGGGAATTTATTATTCATTATTTACTATGGCATTTTCTATTGATATATTAATTACAGTATATTAAAATAAATAACACTTTTTAATAAGATATCGTAATATTACGATTATCAACGAAAGGTATATTTACAGTTTTATATATTTACTATAATTTATAACGAAACAATTTTCACTAAATAAAACGATAGAAAACAACGACAAGAGTACATAACCTTCGTTTGCGAGTAAGGAAGAAACTAACCTGTATTTCTTTTGTTTAAGGTTAATTAAACAGTTTAACTTAATTGTTAACTATTACCAAAATAATATTATAATCTTCACGATCTTCCTCCACTGTTAAATCGTTCTTGCACAGTTACCTTTTTTAAAAAATTTAGATTAATGCTGTTAGTCCTACTGGCCTTTACAGCAACACCGACTGAGGAAGAAAGAAGGTAGTCTGTCCCTGAGAAAGTGCAAGCACTACGTAACTGCTTGAGAGGATGTCGTCGCTTACAAAGACGCCCCTACGGGATTCAAACCTAGGCTTGCGACCGAACATATACATACATTATTATATAACAAAAAATATACAAGCTTATAGTTTTTATAATAATCTTTTTTATTTTTTTACAAATATTTGTCTTCATTTAAAGATATCAATATTGGAAAATACAAACCAATATTAAATACTATACAATTCTATGACATAAAAGGAGTCAAATAATTCCGAATTATTCTTATTTTAACTACAATTAACCTACTCAAAATAAAAAAAAAATACAATTCACTTTCAAAGTAAAATTCAGAAAAACGAATGTTTTCCCCCTTTGTTATCTATTTGTGAACTTGACGTCGTATCCCCGCAGTCTACAGTACCTTCTACGACGTCCACAATTGGGTCATCGACTGTTAAATAATAAATACGAGGGAAAAGGCTCGTAGAGTACAATTTGTATTGGAAATACTAGAATATACGGATAGAAAAGCCTTCAAAGCATAAAAGAGTTTCAAATGTTTAAGAACAATGTTAAATTTATTATTTAAATATTTAACAATTTTAAGCTACTTTTTAGACCGATAAAGCCCATCGAAACAATTCCGTAACCCTCTTTCCGACGCCCGAGGAATTGCGTGTTGAGGATATTTTGTCAAGAAATAAAAATATTAAATATTTATTTTCCCGAGTAGGAATCGAACTCAAAACCGCCGATTTCAGGAGCAAATTATTATTTTAGGTCGTTTTTTTGTCTCTTTGTTTCTTACTTTTTTTAATTTATTCGTACCGGTATGCTTGTAGGTTTCTTATTTTTTAAATTTATCGTACCGGTACGTTTGCAAATATTTATCACCTCATATAGCGGCGACAATCAACGAATATTTCATTATTTCCAAAAATATATAATATATTGACGTTTTGTACAAATCTAGACATTAAAATTGTATACAGACGGACTGACACACATATTTTTTTTATTTAATATGTTTTAGGGTTGCCGAGGACAAGAAAAGCAGTTGAGAAGGGGAATTGTATAAAAGTGAATGTCGAGCGGGCGCGCGATTCAGTCGCACCGCGATCGAGAGAAGCAGTGGTCACGACAGGTGAGCCACAGCCAACACGCGGTCACTCAGCTCGAACCGCAACATCCTTACCCCGACAACTCTTCACAAACCTCCGACCCCATGAGGTAAGCCCCTTTTTAAAATACAAATTGAAATTTTCTTATTTATTAATATTTACATATATTAAAAATGCAAAGCGAATTACATTTTTTACACTATTCGTCATTTATATTAATTCTGAATTCGATGTGCATTTAAGCGGATTTTAATTTTTATGTACGTGTGCCTTCTCTGTGTATGTAAATTGTAAATGGTTCCTGAAAATAAATATTTTTTGTTTATTTTCACCGTAGTATGTGAAAGCAAACTTATTTAATGTCGTAATGCAAGAAACACATATCCCCTATCTCACCGACGCTGTCGCGTGTTAATTATCTATCGTATATTTACATATATTTGAATGAATTTTAATTACTTTTTATATTACTTGTAACGAAGGACTAAATAATTATTTAGAATCTTTCACTACAAGAAAAAAGAAACGCAAAGAGCAATCAAATCTCGATTTATTTTTTTTCTTTTATTGTAATGTAAGATTTGTATTTTTAAATATTCGAAAAATTATACATTTTAAAAACATACTAAAATACTTAAATCGAACTAAACTTATCTATTGGTTCTATTTTTATAAAGTGCGTATATAACTCCTGTCGAAAGCTTTACCTCCCAGGTATAGGAGGATTTATCTTAAATCTATCGTAAATAATTTATATTTTTCTATTAAATGAATATTTTTGCATTTAGAAGATCAAAAGTATATGTGGTTTTTTAATAGCTTTTTACAATAGAACATAAACCACCATAATTAAAAAGACTATAAGCATAACGTATGCAGCGAGATATCCTAAATGAATAACGTAATACGTTTTGTAAATACAACACGACATTGGCAAATAAATACGAGTATATTACTTACGAACTCCGTAAAATGTCTGATATTTCAAATATTAGACATTAATTAAGTCGCTGCACACTGTCTGATTGTAAACACGATGGTTGTGGGTTCGATTCCCACCCTGGGTAATTAATTATTTTCCTTATCCCGATCTGGTAAGTTTCTAACACGCAATGTCTCTATAATATTGCGAAATGTATGGATCAGTGTCTTAACACTACTTTCCCTTGCCATCCCTTTTATATGCGGGATACAAAGTTAATGTGTGTGTGAATGAAAAAAAATACTTAATTTAAATATCAAAGACTTTTAGTTTTAGATAAATTAAGGCCATTGTTGTAGATATAATGAATAGTATAATTACAATTAAAATATAATTTAAAATATAATGGATTATACATTAAACTAATTATACGAAAATTAATATTACATATATAAACGATAATATAAGAACGCAACCAACGAACGAGGTAATTGCTGCTCTTAGCATTTATTACGTAGTATTTGTTAAGTATTATGTCAAATAATATGGGTAGGATCTGTTGAGATGATATACTCTACTGATAAGTATATTATAATTATTTATATGTATGTAAAATTGAAAAGAATATAACTCTTACTCTACTAAGAAATATAGGTTCCCTGTTGAAATTCAATGGTTGAAGAATAAATAGGTCCCGATTGGTTGAAGTATAGAATATAACATATACGTAATGCGCGCAGTACGGCGTTGACTTCTGCCACTCTCCACGCAGTCACGAATACGGATGGAAAGGGGAGAAAGCAGTGTTTCGAGACTAGGTTATCTCTGTTTATCCCGTTACGCTACCCGGGAAAGAGCGTGAAGCAGCTTTGTTTTGTTTTGTGAACTGAAATTAAAAATTAAATTCGAGTTTTAATACATAGTATTAAACTATACATTTAAATTGAATATATATATCTTTATTTCGAAACTATATATATTTTTTGTTATATCAAAGCAAATTGTTTTCTTAGAAATTTTAACTTGTAGAGACAAGGTAAATTCAAGAAAAATATATTCTATGCTAATGTTATAAATTTGAATATGTTTAGTCGAACGAACTAATCTCAGGAAATAGAATAGAAACAATATTTTTTTTAGTTATTAGCCTTTCTTCGATAAATTCTCGAAGACAGGTTATATTACATTATCTTCATCGTTTCGACGTAACCAACTGTATCGGCGTTCAGAGTTACGTCGAGCTCTCCAAGTGTCCTGTGTGTTACTCATGCCTCTTACTTATTTCCATTGACCATGGAAGCGAAGTCACAGTTAAAAACTATTACTAAAATTAGTTCAATGGTTGCGGGTTCGATTCCCACTCGAGGAAATAAATTAGTTAATATATTCATTTCTTCACTCTGGTATGGAAGCCACTCAACACGCAATGCCTCCAGAACTCAGTGTAAAATTGTTAACGTAGTGTCATAACACTAGGTTCTCACTGCCTACCCACCCGTGTGCGAGGATACAGCGTGATGCAAGAAAAATAAAACCATTTAGCTTACAATAACTTATTTAGTGAACATAATTTATTCAAATGAATAGAGTTGTTAGTAACTAAATAGATTTGATGATAAATTACAGTTATAACTTGCACGTGGATTCAATATTCAATGAACGTACCTACATACGTATGTAGAATTACTCAATTATGTGGAATTCAAGTTCAGATTTCCACTACGTACGCTCTTGTGTGATCGGAAAATTATTGGAAATTGCTCTCGGTATTTCAATTACATGTATAATTTCAATTTCAGATTTGGTTTCTAATTTTTTAATTAATTGAAACTATTGGGTTAGTTTCGTCCATGATGGAAAGTGTTTTAGAGGTACGGAAAGTAGACTTACCCAGTACTTCCCCAGAACAAAAGAGGGAAATTCTTAAAACCAATAAATAAATAGTAAGCACCAAATAGCTGGTCTAAATAAAGTTGGAAAATTGGTTTTTAATATTTATTTTTACTGTAATTTCTGCAACGGTAAAAAAATACATTTTATTATGTAAATGAAGGGATAGTGATTATTAAATTTTATGAGCCTGCCACGTCGCAAACAAAGTCTGACCCTAAACGTGATGGCCCGATCCCCACACGGATTAATGTATACCTGCTCTGATACCTAGACAAATTGCGGTGATGAGTTTCACTAATTAACACGTAATGTCTCAAAAATTGATCAGAGAGTTTAAGGAGAGTCTTAACTCAACACTCTAAGGTTTCGTCTGCCTATCCTTCTATGCGTAAAAAAGCATGAAGCTGCTTGCATTTTATCATATTTTTCAAATAATTACAATATTTTGTACCAAATAAATAAGAAAAGTGTAATATTTACTGATACGCTTAATTAAATCGCCATTTAATTACTCATCCAATACAAACTTTTTACAATGGATGTCTGTTTTAATTTATTTTTATAGCATAGAAAAACATTTATAAAGGAGGTCATACTTAAATAATGTTAATATTACAATTAGCCAATATCAAAAAAAGGCCTTTTTTAAAAATATTTTTTTAAATTATTGAAATTGTAGTGGCGCTGGCGTCTTTTCTTTCATTATTATCTGGGTGGTCTCAGCAACTACATATTAGTTCGAATTCAAAAAATATTTTTGTGTTGTTTAGTCCATTTATCAAGGAACGCTGTATGGAATATTACAACACATTAATAGTTAAATTCAATGTACCTGTGAATTTGAATACCTTAAACTTAACTTAACTTCACGCTTTATCCCTAGCGGGGTAGACAGAGAGAACGGAGCGCCAAACGCTACGGTCTCTACATACCTCTTTCGCCTCGTCCACAGTCATCAACCTCTTCATGCATGCCCTCCGGGGGGTCCTAATGCTTTTTATGTGACCTTCCTCTAGTATCTTTGATACTGGAGGAAGGTGTTTTCGAAGGTCAACCAAGGTCTCCCCCTACCCCTCTTTCAACTCACTTTTAAAATAAAAAAAACTATTATATCAATATGAATTCATTAGTCTAATTTGTCCCCAGTCCTGCCTTGGACGTGGTTGGTTTGATTAGAATAGAGTCTCCTAGCTCAACGATGGCCAGCCTAGGTTCGTGTCCCGCAGGGCACGCTCTTGCCGCCATCGACATCCTGTCAAGCAGTCACGTAGTGCACTTTCTCAGGGACAGAGTACAATTTTCCTAATCCAATCGCTTTAAAAGCCAATAAGCCTACAAAGGCCAATAAGGCTAACAGCATTTACATCAGGTTCGAAATAAACTATGATGTTTTAAAATAATATATTTATATTTCAAATTATTATTTGGGGCAGTTGTGGGGTAGGGGTACAGGGGTGTGACTGTAACGCGACGGTTGCGGCTTCGATCCCCACTCGGGGGAATGAATTATTTATTAATATTTTAATTTCTTCGCTCTGGCACCAAGGCAAAAGCCCATACTATTTAATACCGACCCGCTTTAATACCGATTTATACCTGTAAAAGATTATATTATTATATTTAGTATGTTAAACATTTTATGGAGATATAGTAGTATTATCTATATATATAAAATCGAAAGGTCACTCACTCATCACGAAATCTCAGAAACTACATGTGCTAGGAATCTCAAATTTTGCATAGGAGTTATTTATAGGACGTAGGTGCTCGCTAAGACGGGAATTTGCAATATTCAACTTCTAAGTTTGTATGAAACTTCGTTACTACAAATGCTAGGAGTCTCAAATTTTGCATGGACATCACTTATAGGACGTAGGTACTCATGGAGACTGAAATTAATAATAACATAGTTCACGCGGGTGAAACCGCGAGCGGGCCGCTAGTATACTATAAAATAGGGGATTGTAAGAAGCGCTAAGAAATGAGAAAAATAGTTCTATTCCTAGATTCACTATTTTCTCACGAAATTCTCAAAATAGTCGTGCACTTTTAGTTCGTAGATATACCTGCTCGTAAGTGAATTTTAGTGGCCAACATAGTGGGTTGTGTATGACTTAGTTAGCTAGAGCGCTTGGACGTAATAATTATATTATCTGAGAGCGGCTAGGAGTCCCGCGAGATATCTCGCTTCGTTAAAAAACCTACCTACCTCAGATACTTTGTATATTTTAAATATATTAAGTAAATGGAGAGAATAAATGATTCCATGTATTGTATAATTATTTTATACTAGCGACCAGCTCGCGGCTTCACCCGCTTAAATTTGTGAATTATTTCTTTGTATAAGTACAGATAATTACTAAACTTAAGATTTCTAAAGTGAACATTATTAAAACAAAAGGAAATTAGTTATAGTGGCATAAGTCTAACAGTTACACAAATGGTATTGAAAGCACACAAAAAATGATTTGAGGCGGAATGCAGGGTATTTCATTTGATTCCCATTTGAGGAAATAAAATATTTAAAAAAAAAATATTTCCTCGCTTTGGTAATGAAGCAAAGCGCGGCGTTAAGATCTGCCATTCAACATGGAATGCTTTCAGAATTCGGCGGAATGTGGGAAACGGAAATGTCTGGCTCCCTCCATCTTGCTATATGAGGGATAATAAGTGTATCATCACTTTTACTTATCATTATTCCACACGTAAAGCAGCAAGTATAAGTCTGTTTATCTGTTTGTCCCTAACATGCCAGTCACGATTCTCTTGGACAAACTAAAGTTTCTTATAATTTTGTTACCGACGTAGCTTAAGGTATGTTGTTTACATAAAATATTTGATGTCCTTTTACATTCTGTATAAGTAAATACGTCGTTTTCGAACGCTCTTATTGGAATTGTATCTTTAAAGGAGGTGAACGTCACATCGCTACGTTTTTAAATCAATAAAAAATGTCAAACATTTAGTAAAAATCAATGTAGAGATATTTTATTGATATGTCTGATAGTTTATGGTCTAAGCTATTATCGATTGCTTTAATAATGATAGTTTAAATGGTAAGTGAAGTCATTTAAAATAATATAATATAATAAAAGCACGGATTTGTAAAATTGTAATAATGTACTTTTGAATGATTTAGATCAATTATTTTTAATATAGACTTTTTAAAGAGGGGTCAAAATGCGGTATTATATTTTTTAGCTGTACGTTGTATGTCACACATAGCAAAGTAAGCACAGAGAACTGAGCAACTGGTTTTAAGACACTACGTTCCCATTAAAACATGTACGTTCCCAGCATTCCACCAAATTCTGGAAGCATTATGTGTTGAGTAACGGACCTCAACGACGCGCTTTGCCTCGACACCAGACCGAGGAAATGAAAATTTGAAATATTTTATTTTCCCGAGTTGCCGAAACCGCAACCTGTCGCGTTTACAGTCGAAACTAGTATTTTTTATTTCAGGACTAAATGTACTGTTTAAAAGGTATTTATTTTCCATAATAGTATTATAATGAAGAAAGAAAAAAGAACGCGTTTCTACGTTGGAAAGCAATTTAGCTAGAAATATCTCAATCACGTTTTTTACATTGCACAGGCATGTGATTGCCTTATAAATTATAAAATAAAATAGGCACATCTACCCTATAGGTTTTTTTTTCATTGAATGCATCGATTTTCTTTCATGTATTAAAATTAATATTTCAACTATTGAAATAATACACTCGTATGTGTATTCTTTCCTTGGTAAAATAAAGATCATATGACAAGCTTTTAATTCTTTTTGGAGGCATCGCGTGTTAAGTTAAAATAAATATTTCTTTTCCTCGGATAGGAATGAACTTCACAACCAATCGCGTTTAGTCGCACTTTGTGCAACTGTGCCACGACGTGCCTCTCCGAAATTCGTCGAAAACGGAGAACGGAGTGTTTGAACTAGATTCCCTCTGCTGTGTGCGGGATACAGCGTCAAACTGATTTATTTATTAGCTTTTAAAGATAAGATTTAAGGGAAAGCTTCCTAATCAAAGCTTAGTATAAGTTACGCACAATGCTATAAATTATAGAAAAAATACATTAATTTTTAAATATTAATATTTTTTAAGCATTGAAACAATTTTTTTTGACCTTGTAAATCATTTTATATTCCATAAAGGCTTTATCTCTCACTCGTAGCACGCTGGATCGGACAGTTGCTTTCTTTCCTATAATAACGTTATAAAAAACTAATAAAGCTTCGCCTTGGCAGTAAAGAAAGTTAATAGGATTTTTTTTTATCTAGCCTAAGCCGTGGTTAGGCTGTATGTATATGTTTACTGGCTGAATGAAACCAACAGGATTTAAGCTAAGAGAGATTGAACCATTAAAAAATGTCATAAAGACAAACCACAAAGTCATCAAAATCGGTCAAGGCTTGGACTCTACAACGCCACGTAACATACATATATAGATAAAAAGAGAATATCTAAAACAAACAAACAAACTTGTAGGGTAATAGCTGATAATAAAGAAAAAAGCTAGAATATAATAAAAATTGTCAATTTTGGCAAAAATCTCAGTAAAAATAATACGAAAAAAAGCGAGACTCTAAATAAAAATAGAATTTTACTATTATAAAAAATGTAGTCTCATTTCAAGGTTACCCCGGTCGTAACTTTATAGGATAAGTTTAATCTAGTACATCCTTAATGAAGAAAAGTGTTGTATTAATCCTCTCGGGGAATCACTGCAAAAACCTGTAGCTTAAGGAATCTTAAGGAAAACGAATGTAAGTCGTAGTTTATTTATTTATCTTTTAGAGGCTCATTTTGTTCAATACTACTAAGGTTTAAATTAATCTTTTTTTAATATCGTCCATGTTCAGTACATATTTAGTTACAATAGATCTGACAGCGTCAACCTGGTGTCTAGTACAATCTATGTATTTAATTCTTTAAACTCTAAAATAATAAACTCATTATAATTTTTCAATTAATACGTGTAAATTATATATATTATATAATAAAACAATTGAGAAAATATGTCTGTACATTAATTATTTTTACAATAAAGAAATATGCTGATGAGAAAATAGTAGTGGAATATGAATTTATGATTTTTAATATTTTTGGAACTCTATTTATTCTCTTCAATTACAATAGTAAATAATGAAAAGCTGCGTAGTAAACGTTGTTCAGCATAATATAAACAAAAATAAAGATTTGAAATATGCCATGGTCAACCAACATGGATAGCTAAAAGCTTATGTAAGAAATAAGAATATGGTTCATTAGTAATTGTTGTTCATTATGAGGGGAAGTTTTTATTGTCAAATAAATATCATTAAAAACACCAATAAAACAGCAGCAACAGAACACAGTGTATCAATGTAGTAAAATACGCAATTATTGTTGTGGGGTCAATCTTCCCTAGACGGTATGCTCATATTGGTGTCTTTATTTCCTCCAGTTCTTCGTAGAAGTCTCGAAGGCTATAGGTCTTTTTGTCTATCGATTATACCGGAAAAAGTGTAAAGATGAAAAACAAAATTATAATATTATAATCCATACCTATATTATAAATTCGAAAGTAACTCTGTCTGTCTGTCTTTTACGCAATCAGGGCCGAACCGCTAATTTAATTGTGATAAAATACTCATATAGAGATACTTGAGGGTCTCGGGATGAACATAGGATACTTTTTTTCTCATATTTGTAATATTTTCGATATTTCGATATATACCAATATATTAAAATACTTATTTATTTAACATGCAATTTATTCCGCCATGTTAATAACAACCGTCGCGTTGCTAAGCAACGATTTGCAAAGTTTGTTGTTATAACCCAAAATGAGCTTGCTTAATGCATCTCTCTATTGAAAACAGTAAATAATTTCATAAATATATTTAATAAATATTCGTATAGTTCAGGCGGGCGTAGCCGCGTCCGGGTCCACTAGTAATATATAAGGGTTTAATTCAAATATGAGTGGCATACAGTTCTTAAGTTGAAAAAAAATGAAGAAATAATTTACGTAAGGGCTCCTTAGTGAAGGTATAAATATCATGCTACGCAACTGCTACTAGCAAGGGAAAAACTTCGTTCTATTATTGTCTATTTCATTCTTGCATTATCGATTTTGTATAAGAAATTACTGATACTTTTATTTAATCTACTATATTACGCCCTTTTATCCTTGGCACTACTCGCAACACTTCATTTTATATTTGACACTAAAACTAAAGCATTTTACAGGTTGAGAAACAATAAAATATATAAAAATATCACTTTATGAAGACCACCCACGCTCAAATAGACTTGACGAATTAGCACAGATGTTCAATAGACCAATGTATAAATAAAAGACAAAATAGATTATTGGTAGTAGGGCGCCATGTGCCTGTTCCATGTCACTCGCAAGAGTAACACTATTTTAATTGCACAATCAATCATTAAAATTACCTGCTGAAGAAAAACGTGCCTTAGAGAGTTACAAAAGAAAAAATATTGACACAAATTACACACACGACATCACTATTTATTCGACGTCGCTTTTACTATTGTATTCAAATCGAACGTGTGACAATTGAAAGATATTCGTAGGTGACAAGGAACGCGAACGACTGCGATACGAGCGCCAATGTGAATTTACTCGTATGTTACGCATATTTATTTTATGGCTGTAAAATCTATTTATTTTCTATAACCTCGAGTGCTTCTCCTTGCTTGCCGCGATCGATGATCTATTGTCGATCATAAAAATGAGTATATTTTCTGAAATGGATATATCCCATCATCGTAAAATGGCGGCGGTAGTAAAACATCGAACTCACCATCGATACATTACGTTCATTTTTATCAATTTGACATTGTGATGCTTGTAACAGAGTAGTCCTCTATCCCTAAGTACTTTCCAATTTTCATTGATATTTCTGTAATATCTGAGTGAGATTTATTATTCATTAAATATGGCCGTCGTGGCGCAGCGGCACAAGGGTGTGACTTTAACGCGACGGTTATGGGTTCGATCTCCACTCGAGGAAGTGAAATATTTATTTACGTTTATATTTCCATTTCTTTGCTCTGTTGTCCAAGCAAAGTGCGGTATTGAGTTCTGCCAGTCAACACGCAATGGCTCCAGAAATCAGCAGAAAGTGGGGAACGGAGTGTCTTAACACTGGGCTCCCTTTGCCTACCCTGCTGTGTGCGGGATACAGCGTGAAGCAGAAATATGGTATGGAATTAATATTATTATATATTTTTTAATCGCTATGGTTAGCCATTAGACTAGACTAGTGCCTAGTGCACCGGTCGGAAATGTCGGAAAATAGAGTGCAAACTAAATCAAGTGTTAGTCGGTCGGTTGGAAACTCGATCACCGACGTTTCCGTACCAATTTCTAGATTGTAGGTTAACGGAAAATACAACTTTATAAGTTGACAAACAAACATAAGTTTGCACTGATTTTGTATGAAATGAACTACAATTATAAGTTTGCAACGGTTTTTTCTGCTAAATATCTGTAAATCGGCAATTTCGGGACTATTTAGTTTAATTGTATCATTTCACGTTCCACTTGTTACCAAATTTCATAATTCTAGTCTAGTTAAACGAGAAATATTCTATAGATGTTGATTGCTTGGCGAATTTCATGCAATTTGGGTCCATATTTAGAAGTTTATTTTTTTATACTATAAAGGACATTATACTGAAATCGATTTCAGTTTAATACTGTTATCAATTCTTGAGGAAGAAAGTCTTAACACATCAAATTTGTGTGGTACGGAACCCTAAAAAATGTATATAACACATTGTCACATTAAAAAAAATCTCAATCTGTTATGAATAAAATAATAGTTGAATTCATTTTCGTATATTTCATACATACATATTTCACATAAAAGTCCATTTTTAATTAACTCTTTCCTATATAACGTGGAGTATAGCTTAGGAGACTCGACCTACTAAGTTAATTCCTTTTATGGGCAACCTGTTCGTTTTCTGTTAGAGGAGCATTACTTAAGTATTTACAATTTAACTTTCTCGTTTTGTAGGACGCGCACTGCGTGTACGAGTACGTAAACACGAGCGCACATATTTTAATAATAATGTGAGGAGCATGGTATTCATAATTTCATTAATGACCATTCATTAAAGCCACGAGAAAACTAGTCGTGGACTAAGAACTATAGTGTCGTAGTTTTAACGTCAACTTAAAACTAGTTTAAAGTAGACTGCACATTCGATGTATATGTTTATAGGGGAAATTGAGCTCATTGCAGGCTTCTTGTTTTACAGCCTACCGTCGTAAAAGTTTCTAATCTAGAATGTTAGGGGAGTTTATAGTTCTGGTAAATAATAATATCTAAAAATTTATGCAATTTATTGTACCTTGTACAGTAAGTACTGTATATTTAGAGACTTTATTGATATAATAAATACATTTTAATTTTATTTATACTTTATCTTCTTTTGTAACACCTAACACACTAATAACAACTTTATTTTGGAAAAAATACAGTTAGGAAGTCAAGGGACCATAGATTTCGTAACTAAATGGTAAGATGAAAGTTTTCAGTTATCCAGTTTCCAGTTAGACAGGTTTAAAATTAAACTTCTCTCACTTACAGAGGCGCCCCGCTTACATATAAATTCTTTGTAAACAAACATGTCGAAATCTGTCCCAACCTGTTCAAATTCACTCATAAAGGGAATTAAGTTATTTTAAGTCTCTACAAATCCTTCTCACATTGGAATTCTCAATTATAGACGTTTCTTAGCTATCCAAGACTCACTTAAGCAGGTTGCACTCTATAAAGGAAAATAGCCTTCGACCAATTAGCCTTTGAAGGCCATTGATGGTAAAAAATAAAAAAAAAATACATGTTTTTTCTAGCACGACCACCCAAGCGATTCCGATAGTTGAATATGGAAGACGTCAATCATTTGCACACACATCCACACAAACAAACGATAAAAATTATTTTCATTTCGTTATTGATTTATAGAGCCTGGATCACGGTCTGCTGACCAATACTATCAATTACTTCCCATTCAATTGGTATATGGAACGACGTCTGCCAAAAAGCTTCTGACTTCTTATCACTAGTTAATAAATAATGTACTGGTTAATATTTTTCTATTTTTTGTTATCAATATTATACAGATGTAACGTTCCGCTAAGTTTGAAAGGCGTTACACATTTAAATCAAAAGTCAAATAAATCAAATCGGCTTCACGCTTGTGTTCCGCACACAGTACGATAGGCAGGGAACCTAGTGTTAATACACTCCGTTCCTAACTTTCCGCCTAATGCTAGAGGCATTGCATTTGGCAAGTGGCGGAACTCAACGACGCGCTTTGCCTCTACATCAGAGGGAAGAAATGTAAATTACGCACTTAATTGGCTAAAACCTTTAATTTGTGAAATAATATAGTTTTGCTCGCGTGGACTACACGGTTATGTAAAGATTATGTAATAAGTATAATTTCCAATTTAGTTTTCTTAGGCTTGCAATTTATCTATAAGTAGAATTGTGTAAATCGCTGTAACACGACGATTGTGGGTTCGACCCCACTCCGAGGAATGAATTATTATTAATTAATATTTTCATTTCTTCGCTTTGGTATCAACTATCACGAAGGTCTTGGATTGAGTTACACTAGTCAACATATAATTCGGAGAAAGTGGGGAACGGAGTGTCTTAACAGTAGGTTCCCTTTGCCTACCCTGCTATATATACAATTAAGTACGATTCCCACTAAATGTCTCTACCATTCCTCCTTCTACCATTAAATATTTGTTACTTACTATAAATACCTAGATAAAACTAGTGACATTACAAGGATTTTTATGATTAAGATATTTTAATATCACAATACTGTAAATCTAGCTAGTATACTTTTAACAAAGGGTACAAAAATTCAGTTTGTTTTGTTTCTTTTTTTATTCATTTTATTTATTTTACGAGACGTTACCTACCAGCAGTGACTCGTTGCTTTTGTTAGGAAACATGAAACAAAAGTAAAGAACTCACTCTTCCTGTATGTATCCCGTCATTTATCTCAAGATCGTTTAAAGACAAGGCAAATAAGTACGGATCACCTGATGGTAAGTGATGATCGCCATCCTCGGCCCCGTATAACACCAGAGGAGCTACAGGTGCGTTGCCGGCCTTTGATGTAGAGGTGAAGAGATAGACTCTCTTTAAAATTAACATCAAATATCAACATCTACAGTCGCTTAGAGCACAGAAATTATTAAATAAATATAATAATTGTATGAAATTACTTTCCGCGGATCTACAGTTATGGAATTTAACAAGAAATGTGAACTTACAATACAAAATTAAAACATATCGTATCTACATCGTACCTACAATAATAAAATTGGCACGGAACCCTCTATAGCCAAGACCAACTAGAACTTGCCATATTATTTTATATTTATGATACCCACATATAGCTTTTACAACTTTTCCGCTTATCAAAGATGGAGGAATCTCCAGGAATAATGATGTGCCTAATTATAATTATTGTTTATTATGTGTATTGAAATAAAATAAACAATTTATTGAATTCAATGGAGAATATAGGTATACTTACGAAGATAATATTCATAAATATTATTAGATTATGAGATACGTAATAACTAGATCGTGACTTGTTTCTCATCACATGTTGTGTTTTTATTACTTATAAATGTTGTAAATGTAACCAGTAATTAAAGTTATTGATTTTTTGTTCACAATATAAGATATAATCAATACTAAGTATTTATTATCCTTGTATTTAATTTTTTTTATATAATTTATATAATTACTGTCTCGCGTTAACAAAACTTGTGTTAACAAAATGTTCTTGGGAGATATTGCAAAAAAAATAATTATTAAAACTATTATAAATATTGAATATGAGACCAGTATGTAAGCGCGAAAAGACATATTTAATATTTTCATTTCTTCACTCTGGTTTCCAGGCAAAGAGCAGCGTTCAGATCCACAACTTAACACGCTATGCCTCCACAATTCAGCGGAAAATGGGGAAAGAAGTGTAGAAATTAGGTTCCCTCTGCCTACCCTGCTGTGTGCGGGATACAGTGAAAAGCTAAAAAAAATAAAAAAAATAGATTGTTATCACGGCACAAAAACGGTGTAAAAAATAAAATAATTATAACGTGTGAGTTCTTAGCCTGAGCGAAATAAGAAATAACAATGTGTGTATATCGTATAACTTTACATCCCAAATTAATAAACTTATAATGATGACGACAAAATTCAGCTAGCTTTATAAGAAAGTTTGCAGGAAATAAAGAATATTTCGTAGTGTTTCTGGAAATTTTTAACTTTAACGAATACCTATTGCAATTTGTAGTTTAGAATTTGCAAATAAAATAAAAATATAGAATATACTTTTATTAAATTAGTAAATCAATTTTACATTTTTAAATATAATTATTATAAAAAAATACATTTAAAAATATAAAAACACCACTCTTCCGAGGGCGGGACAAGGGTCCAAGCCATCGGTGGCTAGGGCTCCAGAGTAACATTGCCCTCTGTATCCGGTTCTTGATCCAACGGCTAAGCGATAGCCTCTTATTATTATAGTATGTTAAAATTTTCTTTTAATTTCATGCCATCGTCATTATCGTCATCATTATAGAATAATATTTCTTTGTATTACATTTATTGCTTTAAACTCTAGGATGTGATACGGTAAATAAGTATAACTACCGAAGAAAATGTTAACGAGGTTACCAGCTATCAAAAGAGTCGAATTAACTGGTGAATATTAATAATAATATAATATTGTTAGTCTTTCTGTTATATTACAGTTTGTATAATATCTACATGCGACACGTGATTCGTGAAAATATTACAAGATTTATTATTAAAGCAAAATATTCGTTTTTACTGGGAAATTATTGCTATAAAAACAATTTGTGAACTCTTACTCTTACTCTCTCTTTTCGTCGAATAAATAAGTTTTTTTTTTTAAATTATTAAAAAATATTAATAAAACTGCACTTTCTAGTACTACCACCATAGAAATATCAGCACTCCGATATCATAGACTGGACTGGGTTAATTATATTAAAAAAAAATAAAAGAGGTCGAGGTCAGTCAAGGATGGATGCACGTGTCCCCGCATAAAGGGAACACGCAAGCTGTAGAACTCTTGCATCGACCTCGTGGTACGCCACGCATCGACACCACTCCCATGACCATTACTGGTTACACGCGAAACCATCCAAACGGTATATTTACATGCGAACTAATTAATATTCACAAATAATTATAATTGTATATAATAAATAAATCTGGTGACAATCTTATATATAATAAAACAGTAAAAATATTTTGTCTGTACGTACATTTAGTATTTTTGACTGAAATGGATGAAGAGGGAAGAATAATAGAAAGCAAAAAAATATATTTTTTTTAATTTCTTGTCGTCAATTTCGTGTCTATCTGTCTGTCTGTCTGTCTGTATGTATGATCACGTTTATCTC
Organism: Heliconius cydno galanthus; assembly: GCA_036379175.1. Taxonomy (NCBI): domain Eukaryota; kingdom Metazoa; phylum Arthropoda; class Insecta; order Lepidoptera; family Nymphalidae; genus Heliconius; species Heliconius cydno. The sequence goes on from JAKRZM010000395.1 coordinate 674,384, forward strand.
CGAAAGTACTGAAACCATTTATTTAAAACTTTCGTCAATTAATTTGTTTTAACTCAGCAAAACATTTAAAGTTAGTTTTATCAAAATCGGCTCATTACAAAAAAGTTATCGACATTTGAATGAATTAGCATTAGTTTGCCTACCCATGCAACATTATCCTTAAAATAATAACGTTGTTAGATCGTAAAATAGATCCAGATGAGAAAATAAATAATTGTATAGTACAAGCGGTCAAAACCGCGAGCAGATCGATACCTACATATATTATAAATTCGAAAGAAACTCTGTCTGTCTGTCTGTCTTTTACGCCAAACCGCTAATTTAATTGTGATAAAATACTCATATAGAGATACTTGAGGGTCTCGGGATGAACATAGGATACTTTTTTTTCTCATATTTGTAATATTTTCGATATATACC
>JAKRZM010000395.1:675840-690302 GCA_036379175.1 Heliconius cydno galanthus
CGGTACCTACTAAAAAATCCTTGCTGTGTAAAACAATTGGAAAATCCTTATTGAAACTACGAAAATGCGGGTTGCATTAGGGTTTAATTAATTTTCACATTATCTTAAGTGCAAACATACATTATATGAATAATTCAGTAGTTAAAGCGGGCGAAGCCGCAAGGGGGTCGCTAGTTTAATATATATTCGTATAGTTCAAGCGGGCGTAGCCGCGTGCGGATTCACTAGTTATTATATAAAGCAAAATTTAATTTCCGCGAGAATCAGTAATTTCTTTCCAAAACTGTCATATTAGTAAATTAATTAATAAATTAAGTTATTTCAATATAAGCAATCCCTAGTTATAAACGAGTAAGGCAGCTTAACAAGATTTCCGCGGAAAACATTACCGCTCTAAAGTAGGATACCGTCCATTACACGGATGATGAGGTTAGACATCTGTGTCACCCAATCAGGTCTAATTAAGTTTATTACAAATGCACCGTCCTCATGGTATTCTCGTTCGCGCCAACATATAATATGTTACATTATATATTACATATTATATGTAATTACATAATATATGACTATAGTAAATTACTTCTGAATATATGATTAGAAATGATGAAACTTTTTGTTGTTATTACATCTATGTTAATAATAAATGTATCTTTGAAGCTTTTATAATATTATAAAATAATAAGTAGATATATAGAGATTATTCTTATTTTTTTTATTATTATTATTATGTAAGTTTTTATAAATAAATTTATTCTGCTTTTTTATTAATTGAAATTATTTATTTGAATTTTATCCGTTTGTTTCAGTGGGGACGCCGAATACATCACGACAAACTACAACATGCGTAACAACGTGAAGTGAGTAATATTAAATTTATGTTCAATTCTTCTTCATGTCGAACCTTACTTAATTAAGTAAATTCTTCTTCTTTTCTACCATAAAGAACATCGATTCCTCTGTCCCAATAATATTTTTAAAATTTCCTTGAGGCCTTGTGGATTCGATCCCCACTCGAGGAAGTGATATATTTATTTACGTTTATATTTCCATTTCTTCGCTCTGGTGTCGAGACAAAAGCGCGGCGTAGAGTTCTGCCACTCAACACGCAATGCCTCCAGAATTCGGCAGAAAGTGGGGAACGAAGTGTCTTAACACTAGGTTCCCTCTGCCTATCCTGTTGTATGCGGGATACAGTGTGAAGCTGAAAAAAAAATCCTTCTGTCGAGGTTTCCCCTCGCAACGCCGATAAGCAGTTTAACATTTTTCAATCACTTTTCTACTGTAGTCAATGATACATGTTAAAATATACTTATTTAGAACATTTTTAACATAGCGGTATTTGAACTCGCTCATCTTTGACACCCTCCAACCCTCTGACTACTATGCCATACGTTCTCATCAAGATTAGCTTGACATTGACTTACATGGAAATTTTTATACTCTTGTTACAAGTTATTTATATTGTTAGCATCTCTGTAGATGGATTTTTACAAATTTCTGTTACCCAAAGATATACGCTTGCTACAAAAAATTTAAGTATAAGAATCTAGACGTAGCTTAACAGGAATGTATGGCTTAGTAGTCAGGAGGATTGAACGGTTTCCGAAAGGCGCGGGTTCAAATCCCGCTAAGTGTGTAATTGGCACTTGAAAAAAATACAAAAGCTTCAAAAATATTTTTTAAACAATTAAGCAATATCGAATAAATGTTTTTTTTTTCGGAGCAATCGGCTCCGTCGTACTTTTACGTTGTTACTTATTCAAAAGAGTCCTTTATATTTATTTATGTGAAGTTTATAAAAGAACGTGAGTTCTACTAGTTTTGTCTTATCTTATCAATGAATGTATGAAGCCAATAGAGCTATTTCAAGATACATACTATACTATTTTAATCTTAGTTATGAGTATACTCGTATGTTATGAGTGTACATCATTTTTATTTTCTTCGGCTTAATCGAAAAATAAATTGAATGTATTCATATAATAATGCATTTTTTAATAAAAAAACATAAATAAAAAAATCGTAATTGTTAATGTGTTTGTAATTATTCAAAGCATTTGTTATATCTTAAACCTAAACATTAGAACGCTAAATAGAAGGAAGGAAGGAAGGTTTCTAAAATAAGAAACTACTACAATGTAGTAGTAGGTATTTATTTGAAAATAAAAATATATTGTGATTTAAATATTTCAGTAAATAAATTTAAAATATTTTTTGGTAAGAGTCGAGTGAGATTGAGATACACTAAAGAACATTAAAAAATATAATCATTTCTTCTAAATAACATTCCTAAATAAACATAATTTTTTATTATTTATTTTATTCACCAATAATTATTACATCATAGAACAAAAACTATTGAATAGTATAAATCCAAAACTTGGCGTACCATATACCTACCATATATTAATATAATATAATTATTTTCTATAATAAACATTCAGAAAAAAAAATGCAGTCGAATTGATAACCTCCTTCTCTTACAGAAGTCGGTTAAAAACAGGGGCGACCGCTTGGTAGTCCTTATTTTAATTTTAAAACTGAAGAGAGATACAAATAGCTCGTCTACAGCCTTCAAGTATCCGAGTCACTTATTTGAGCCACGAGCCGCCCCCAATCTTTATTAACTCAATAAGTATCATCTAAAGTAATATAATTTGCATTTAGATCACTCGCAAACCGTAAAGATTGCCTTCTTAAGCGTATTTCGCAATTTAATATTTATCGTCTATCATTATTAATATTTAGATCTCCAATTTTTATTAATATTTCAATTGAAATTGGTTATTAAGATTTGAAAACAATATATTTGCTGTGATTGACTGGTTGTCGGTTTTTATATGTATAAAAATTACTTTTATTTTTTTATATTTTTTGTTGATCGCCCAATAAGTGTACTTACAGGTGTTTCGGGATATCCTTTATATATTTATATTTCAAACAATTTCAATTTTTCTAATGGGATTTCAACCCCCTAACATGTCAACTACCACATGGCAACTATTAGTATGATGTATGATTAATATTATATAAAAGTTCTTCTCTTAGAAGAGAGAGAGAGTGAGAAGAATTCGAGATTAGTCCGATAGAGTCGTCCGATTTTGTTGCTAGTGTTGTTCATAGCCGTATGTAACCATTTACACATACTTTGCTGCTTTGGAAATAACAAAAACTTCATTTCCTGATTTGAACCCGTTTCCTTGAACCCGTTACTACCAACCGCTTATGTCATACACACACTTTATTGTGTTTTTGAATATAATATAATTAAGCTGTACTTATATAATAAAATTAATATTATGAAACAATAATAAAAATATATATTGTGACTAAAGTACGTAAGTTTATAAGAATATAGTGCACATTTGTTTTTGTCATGTCATGTATCCCAAGATGCTAACGAAATTATACAAGAAATCTAAACATATGTCATAAAGTAGCTATATGTCGTCCACCACTATCACCACCCACCGCCGTATACTAGCTTTATATATTAAAATTTACTTTTATTATTTGACAAAAAATCATCAATGTTAATACTGAAAACCGGTCTTAAGTCGACCTAACATAATGGTTATTTCATTATTTTATTCCATACTTAAAAGAAAAAGAAGTTATTCAAACTTGTATAAGAAAATAACAAAAAATGCTGGTTAACTCTTAGTTGTATTCCACTTTAATTCATGCAGTGATCACGGTGCATAGAGCATAAATGGAATATGTGCAACTTTACTTGCATTCTTATAATCCATACCTATATTATAAATTCGAAAGTAACTTTGTCTATCTGTCTGTCTGTCTGTCTTTTACGCAATCAGGGCCAAACCGCTAATTTAATTGTGATAAAATACTCATATAGAGATACTTGAGGGTTCCGGGATGAACATAGGATACTTATTTTTCTCATATTTGTAATATTTTCGATATATACCGATATATTAAAATACTTATTAATTTGACATGTAATTTATTCCGCCATGTTAATAACAACCGTCTCTAAGCGACCGTTGCTAAGCAACGATTTGCAAAGTTTGTTGTTAGAAAACGTCACCCAAAATGAGCTTGCTTAATTTATTTTTTTATTTTATAAATAATAAATATTTTAATAAATATTCGTATAGTTCAAACGGGCGTAGCCGCGTTCGGGTCCACTAGTTTTAAAATATAATTCAAAACTAAGCATACTTGCGAAAAGTACATGAATTTAAAACAAATAGTCCATATTTATTTGTATACACTAACAACGTATTGAGATTAATGTAACGAAGTAAACACTTTTGTGTTCGCGCGACTTGCCTTGAGAACTATACCGCTGTCATAAACTGGTTAGAATACATTTGCATAGTATAACTATAAATTGTATTGTTTACTACAGGGTCAATCAACTCTTATATAACTGCTTTGCTAACGGTAGTACCGGATAAGTGAATCCTGCACCCGTGCCGTTATATCGATGTATATTAAATTATGTTTATCATCCATCCATCCATCAGCCTTTCAACGTCCACTGCTAGACATAGGCCTCCCCTAATTCTATGTTATTCTTTGTTGTTTCTATGTTTATATATTAAATATAACTAAATAACATATAACCTTCGGGATTTCCAGCGAATACCTTCCATTCACATACTCATGTTGACTCAGAGGCTTAAAATTCTCAAACATTTTGTATCATGCGGTCAAAATCTTCAAATATCCTTTTCGTGTTATGCTAATTTGTTTAATATATGTATATTGTAAAGGAAAAACAAATGACCAAATCAATTGAACCTGCAGGTAGCGCAGAGGCACAAAAGTGCAACTGTAAATGTTATAGATGGGTTCGATACCCACTCGACGAAATTAAATATTTAATATTATTTCTTCCCTCTGATAACGAGGTAGAGCGCAGGAACATGAAAATGGGGAACGGAATGTCTGTCTGCTCTTAATGCAGTGCTCTAGACACAGTCGTCAATCAATAGTCTCTGTAAGCCCTTGGAAAAGACAATGTTCCAAAAACCTATATTTATATCGATTTAGCTTACAATTATATTAAAGAAATTTTAAAGCAATTGTGATGTAAAATTATGTGTAGAAGTAGTGCGTGGATCTAATAGAAATTATAATTATAATATAAAAATAAATAAATCTTAATATATACTCGTAGGTATATGTATATTCTATTTGACATTGACCGTTCGCTTTGAAAAAAGTGTCTAAACATGTTAAAACTCGTTTGCTACCGAAGGTTATTATATCTAAAGCTTTTATCTCGTGGCATCGTCCTGTGCTTCTTGTTATCTTTGAATTTTATTTATATGTTTAATTCAAAATTAAACATATAAATAAAATTATATGTTTAGTTTTGAATTATGTAGTTATTGCGATGTTGAGTTTCGCCACTTCCGGAGAAGAATTCGTGGGAAATTAGGGGACGGTATGTTTAATGGGAGCGGAGTGTCTTATCACTAGGTTCCCAGGTTCCTTCTGCCTACCCTGTACCTACGTGCGATATCGCGTGGTGCTATAAATAAAATAAAGTTATAAGCTTGTAGTTTGCAATCGACTACATGTATACACTAGTGAGAATCCTACTGTCCTACTAAAATATTATAAATGTGAAAGCTTGTGAGGAAGTTTATTATATATATATTAATATAGCCTATACATCAGAATAACACACAGGCTACAATTTATATAAAGAATTTGTATAATTCTCCTATAATATAAAAAAAGTTTAGCCGCGTTTATCTCGTCTATCTCGTTTATCTCGTAAGATTTAACCAGTGTAGGCGTAGTTACATCGCTGGGTAGCAACTTTCATATAAACCTTTATATATCGTTATTTTAAATGCCTGCAATCCGTTTTCTCGCGATAAAAAGTAGCATATTATATCCTTTTCCAAAAACAACTCTATATCTGTACCAAATTTGAATAAATTAGTTCAGTGGTATAGGCCTAAAAGCAAAACAGACAGACAGACTTTCACATTCGCATTGATATATTGTAAACATAATAATTTATGTAGCTATTGTCGCGTAAAAGAACAACATCTAGCCATGAACGTGCTGGTTGCGGGGTTTCTGTTCCATGCTCTGGTAAGACCGTAACTTAACACAAAATACCTGAAATTCGGGCGGCAAGTGGAGAATGGAGTCCCAATCTCGCTAAAATTTCTAGCATAGGAAAATATGTATCTAATTACAAAACTGTATAATTTATTAAAAAAGTTCGTTCACCTTCAACACGATGTGCGTAGGTCAGACCGGTCTGGGGATATATTTATTACACATATATAGTATGGTCGACAAGTTGTGACCCTAAAGTTGGCTATAGATATACGAAGTTTTAAATTTTAATTTTCTTCTCGAGTGAAGAACTACTGAATACAAGGATCAAAAGCTATAAAAATACCGATGGGGAAAGTTCAGAAAGCCTACTCAAGGAGGCCACGGCTCGTCGGACGTACTATAATTGCTTGTGTTGTATCAAAGTCGTTGATTTTAATATTTTTAATATGATAATAGAGACATAGCGCTAGCCCTTCATCTTGAAAATGGAAGACAGGAGTTAAAGGATGGTTATTATACTTAACTGCTTTTACAGTATAGTCGGATAAGATAACAATTTACCAGTATCCAGTGATAGAGTGCGTAAAATTAAAAATAATCTTATAGATTTTTTTAAGCTTTGGGTAGTGCTTATTGCTAACATTTTAAAATTGTTTATTTTTGAACTACTAAACTACTAAATACACGGAACAAAAGCTATAAAAATGTTTAAAAAAATATCAAATTGGCACCAATTTCAACAATAACGTATTTAAAATAATTTTAAAACAGTTCACACACTTATTGTTGACATAATTACTGTCAGCAAAAAAAAATAATAACTTACATTAAAAAAAACAGTCGAATTGATAACCTCCTTTTCTTACAGAAGTCGGTTAAAAATAATAGTATTGTAGGTGTTCAAGAAAAGTCTCCTATTTCATATTTGTATAAACATATTCAGCGAAATTAAAATAAACACTATAGTCTACACTAAGCTCGGTATCGTCGCATCTTTCCCACATGACACATCAACGAATTCCTCAGTAAATGATATCTTGACGACGGTATGTAAATTATATCTTTAGATTTTTATTATTTTTTTATTTTTCCCTTGTACTGTCCCATTGTTGGGCAAAGGCCTCCCTCCACTTCTTCCACTCGGGTTTATCTTACTATGTTAATAAATATTTTAATCAGAAGTTAAGTGAGTTAAAATTATTTTATTAATATATACCATACATGGATTGTTGATTCTTAAAAAAATATATTTATTAGTACCGTTACTATTCAACAAAAACAGCATTTCATTTAAAACATACATAAGAAGTTTTGTCTTGATAATCGATAAAGTAATAATTCAGCCTTTACATACTATATATGACCTGTGACTTGTGAGACACTTGCAGCGGATGCAAGTGGACATGTACGTCGATTATAATATAATTTCAACTTTTGTAGATAGATTATTTATTTTTATTAGTTTTTTATTAGTCAGGAGTCATACATATTATGTACTTAATACATAAAGATAATTAAAAGCATAAGTTAAATAAATGAAATTATAAAGAAAATATTATATTTTTACATTTACTTGAGGAAGGTAACGTAAAAAGCATGAGGACCCCCCGAAGGGCATGTATGAAGAGGTTGATGATAGTGGACGAGGCGAAAGAGGTATGTAGAGACCGCAGCGTTTGGCGCTCCGTTCTCTCTAACTACCTACGTAGCTTATCCTTAGCGGGGTATATACATATATGTAGCATGCACAAATGCACATACAAATAGATAAATAATTAAAAAATCCCTATTTTCCTATTAAATTTATAAATGTCCCCAGTTATAGTGTTTGTATCTTCCATTTACGGACAGCGTTCAGTTACGCTTTTATTATATGTACTTGTAGAATTATAAGATTTAGATTACACAAACTATATCAGTGTACCTATATACAAATGTTCTTTACATTTCATTATGACTAAAAAAAAAGATAAATACCTTACTTTTTAACATCACAGTATGTTTGTGACGACTTTTATTGAAAATCAATTATAATTTTTAAGCCGCTTTGCGCGAGATACTGAAATAAGTTTCCTTTAAGAATCCATAAGAAGGGATCTGGTTTCCCCGGGGCTCCCTTCGTTTAACACCAAGGAAAATTGCGGCCAAGTAAATTGGGTTAGCAAAACAAATTGAAAATTTCGTAGCAATTTTCTCCTTCAAAGAATAACCACTTAGAATTTTCCACTTCCCTACAAAAACAATATGTGTCAATTACAACACTAATTACAATATTAGGTGAGTATTCGGATAGTGTAGAAATATATCCTCAATTTAGACTTGTCCGTCCGTATGTCACGGCCACTTCATTCCGTAACTGTTAGGACTACATAGTTCAAATTTGGTTGATAGGTTACCTGACGTATCTAACCAACTGGCTGTTCTGTGTCTTTTCTGTGAACCGATTTCCGATTTTTATATGAAAATAAAATAATAAGGGAATGCTTTTCTTTTATAGAACTGAAACTCGGCTAAAATTTCTTTATCTGAACTTTAAGTGCAGTATAGATAATATTAGATATTTAAAAATGATGTTAAGGTTCAACACAACAACTTTTTTCGAACGCCAACAATTTTTAAACAAAAAATATATTATAAATCCATAATCTAAGTTCTCTACAACGGAATCTTTCATTGGCGAGTCTGAGTCGCACTTAAAATAAAATAAAATAAAATAGCCTTTATTGCTGTTCTTTACAATACTATATAACTTGCCTTTTCTATAAACTAAATTGATATTTAATAACCAATATCAATATTATCAATAACAATAATCTAATTAATTTTATTTTATTTGTTTAATTTTTTAAAATTTTTTTTTATTCATTGGTAACTAGATATTTGTGTAAAACAGCTTGTCTGTCGACAAACGCCTCCTCTAAAGAGTTCCATGTTTTCCTGTCTTTTGCTAGACGTGTCCATACTGGACCAGCTATTTTTTTGATGTTATCTTCCCATCTTTTTAGTTGTCTGCCTTTATTTCTTTTGCTGTTTCTTGGGTACCATTCGGTTACTAACTTAGTCCATTTTTCTTTACTTTCGCACTTGGCCACCTTCAATTTTCTGGTCTTCAATTCTCATCCGTCCGCATAGTCCCGCGATGGTGATGAGAGCCACTCAAAATATCTTTTGTTAAGTTAACTAATAATTTTTGTGATGTTATACAAATATAATATAGACGTTATAAGTACATACATTATAATTATTGTGTTTTACAGACCGTCCTTTTGGGCGCAAAGAACAAGAATGGAAAAGAGGTTACTGCTGGCTGTTGGCATGATTTCTGTGATCGCAGTTGCTTTCCTCGCGGCTTTCCTTGCCACTGTGCTAGTCAAGACATCAGCTGATATAAATGGTAAGCGGAACTTAGAAATTATTATATCAATTAGGCACCAATATTTTTTTCCTTTATTGTACTCAATAGGTAAACTTAATTTATAATGTTAATATAAACAGAATTACTCGTATTAAAATATTATATGTGGGAACAGATTTAAAATAGTCATAATAAACAATTGTAACTCATTAGTATTATTCCCTTTTCATAGATTATGTTTTATATGTTTTTCCCTAAGCTTCTTGTGTTGCATAAATTTAAAACACGAAGCAATATTTTATTTTTTACCATGAAATTATACCTATATTCATAAATATATGTAAATGTTACATAAGTTCTTCATGGTCGACCACCATTGTGTACCTCATCCCTATAGAAATATTTTATATGTAAGTATGTAAGTAGTTACTCGAGTCACTTTTTTAAAGAATCTTTTGAACTTTGAAAAAGTAACTCTATTAATAAATCGTATACAAGGATAAAGTCTTGCAAATAAACATAGTATCTTATATGTAGGTAAGTGATAGAGATTGAAATATATCAAACAGGTTTCTTTTTGGTATTTCACATAAACAGTATCAATTTCCTAAAATTTATATTGTGGTATTTGTCCTTGCTTTTTTAAATTGTTCTTACTTTTCTTATTTACTTAAATAATTTCTAAGAAATATAATATTATATGCATATACGTCATTAGTAATAAAAGAGTAATTGTTGAAAACAATAGTATATAATAACTGTGCATAATAAGGATATCTGGTACAACGAGGAGGTAGCCTTTAGTTACATTATGGATTTAGGACACAACGGATTTGTATTCAAATTTTTGAGTCATGAAAAAGATACAAAAGAAAAAACAAAAACATTTTTGTTTTTTTAATAACATTTTTACATGTATATCTGTATATGGGAGATTACAAAAAAACTAGGTAACACTTATCGATACAGTCGAACAATAGAATCCTTCCACGTGATAGTCGTTAAGGTATAAGATTATTTACGTCGTCGTTTGTATTATTGTTGATAATATAACATACATTTTAAAATTCCATGAATTTAGTTTTACTAGTTAAAATCCAACAAATTAAATATTGTTTTAATTGTATTTTTGTATAGTTCAAAGAAAATCAATAATTACTCGTAAATAAATAAGTAATAAATTCTTCCTCAAATCGTTTGACGTGCACAAACAACGATAGTTATTAAATATTCAATCAATTAAACACCTCCGTGACTCCTATGAGATGCGCATGTTTTTTCTACTTTGTCGTCCTCATTATTATTATTATCGTACTAAAGCGCAATAGCTAATAATTATTATTTACTTAATTAACATGTAACTTACAGAAATGCAATAATTTTATTGATAATTATTTATAAATTTTATCACCTTTATCTGACAAGTTATCCTTGGAAACATATATATTCGTCCATTTTTATTTATATTTGCTAGACAATGAAAAGTATTAAATCATAAATAATAACAGTAAAAAGCAGCATTTATTACATGAAACAATCAAATAATCAACCTTACTTGAAGTTTGGCTTAAAAGTGGAACATCGTAGAGCTAGCTTAGTCCGATCGAGGGCCGCAAGCCGAGGTTCGAGTCCCGCAGGGGACGCTCTTGCCGCCATCGGCTCCTCTCAAGAATCCACGTAGTGTTTCCAATATCTCAGGGACAGAGTGCCATCTTCCCTTCCATCACGGCCAGAAGCCGACAAGGCTATCAGCATAACCCTCATGTTCGAAAAAAATTGCAGAACTGCAAACTGATAATAACATAAGCGCTCATTTGAATTGATGATGGACCTTTCAACAATGCTTACGTATAAAACTTTATAAAGATTTTTATTGTTCTGGAGTAAAAAATGTAATATCGAATGTTCCGTAACATGGTCCCACCGAATGACGCAAATATTTTGTAAACTACCTGATCTTATTTAAATCTAGAACATTCAATATTAGATCACGTAGAATTTTGTAACGCGGTGTCGGCACGACCAGTGGTGATACTAATGAATTATACAATAAAAACATAATGCAATACAACCTATTTTCAGTTACAATTGTATAAAATTATTCGTTAAAAACATGTATCCATGACTATATTATACAACCTATTTATATTTATACGCTTTTACAATAGTATTATAGTTGAAATACTTTTATACAGCTAGGCTTCAGGCGTAATCTTGACAGAGGGCTAGGGAACCTACACTTCGCTCTCTGTTTTACTTCCGATTTCCAAGACGTAAATTACAAGTATAATTTATTCTTGAAATCAGTCGGTTTAGTCATTGTATCCACAGTGATAATTTCATAAATAAATAAAGTTTAGTTTTTATACAACATAACTAATGCACGCGACAAAAACCATTCGTTGTATAATTTAGTACGCTTTTTCATTTTTAGAAGGAAAAAGGCTTCATATATTATTGCCAAGTTCAAAATATAAATTGAGGTCAATACCAACCGGTTAGTAGGTGACACGCGAAATTTTTCCTTTTAATAAAATCTACTTGTTTATAGCTTCACGCTTTATCCCGCACATAGCAGGGTAAGCAGAGGGGACCTAGTGTTAAGACACTCCGTTCCCCACTTTCTGCTGAATTTTGGAGGTCAACTCGACACCAGAGCGAAGAAATGGAAATATAAACGTAAATAAATATTTCACTTCCTCGAGTGGGGATCGAACCCACAATCGTCGCGTTACAGTCACACCCTTGTGCCGCTGCGCCACGACGGTCTCAATGGCCTCAATGGCTTCTTAAGTATTGCCAACTCTAGTTTAGTGTCACTGGAATAAAAAAAACACACATACGAGTGTGTACGATTGGATGGTACGATTTATCAGCTGGTACAATATAGTATAGTCAACTCTCCTACCTACAAATATAGAGAGATGTGTGTTAATGAGTAGTATTGTGTGAAGATTAAGTTTCAGTCATGGTCGATCGAGCTGAAAAATTGAAAAATTAATATTTTATGATAACTAACAATTTTTAATATTCTACAAATTACCCATATATTTTGAAAGAAGTGTTTCAATAAAATAAATTTTGAACATTATAGTGTTGTAGAAGTGAAAAGATTTCATAAAATACCATACACACATCATTTGATATATTAAAGTAATTTTTTAAATAATTGATGTAAAAGAAAGTATAAAAATTAATTGCTATATACTGAAGACGACGGTGCAGTTGTTAAGTGCTATATGAAAACTAACTAGTAACTAACTACTCTTTTTTTTATCATCGAAAGAATGAATTTAAATTCCTCCATGTCCATGCATAATTATTAGCACTCTAATATCGCTTGCTCGCATTGCCTGTGCTTTGAAACCATAGTGTTTGTCTTGTGTGTGTCTCACTCAGCTTGTCCGTCCGCCTTCTAGACATGCCACAGACTAGCGAACTAAGACTTACCCCGTCCACGCCGCCAGCCGTCATCGCCAGGAGCGACAGCGACGCCAAGATATGCAACGTTCCTGGATGTATCCACACGGGTAAGGTTTCTTATTTGCTATTATTGTAAGATAATTTAATAAAGGCGAATGTGCGCATGAATATCTAATACAAATGGAATGAATTAACGAAATAATTAAGCTTCATTAAAAAACTAGCTGCCCAAATGCGGCTTCGCCCGCTTTAACTTATTATTATATTACAGAAAAAATATAGAGAATCTTTACATAATTGTAGTCTATATGCTTATATAATGTATAAGCTGTACTACTAGTAAAGTTTCATCTAAATCCGTTCAGTAGTTTTAACAGAAAGTGGAATAAGTATCCTAAGTATCCTTCTTTCATGAGTAGGTACGATTAATATTTTTTTTTAGGTATTTATAGATAAATAGGATATTTTGTACAAGCATCTTAAATACTCTATATTGAAAAACACATCTTAATTATTTTCTATTGTAAATATAATTTAAAATTTGACAATAACTTTTATAAAATAATTCATTCGGCCATCATGTAGGTTTGGAAGAAACTTATTGAAAGTTCAGTTAACCAGTATAAGGTGTTTTCGCACATTATTATAAAATTATTATAATGAAATAAGCGTCATAACAACACTTCGTGTTATTAAGTATGTTAAAGCCAATATTTTTTTCACAGAGAAACAAAGGTCCATTCTTTTAAGATATACAGTTACTGAGCTTGTCTCACGCCCTCAACACAATAGGTACTCTTACTTCTTGATGAGTAAATAAAATACATTTATGGGGTATAAGAATATATAAGTGTTTTTAAAAAACTTTTTATTTATAGGTAAAAATATTAATATTTGTGAACGAAGTCAAAGAAGTTGATATTGAAAGAGAGAACACACAGCAGGGCAGGCAGAGCGAACATAGTGCTAATACACTCCGTTTCCCATTCCTGTCAGTTCCATATAATAATGTTAGTAAAATAATTACAGAAAGATGTATCGGCTGAAACATTCGTCTATTTATTAATTATCTTTTGTTAGCGTCAAAATTGCTCTCCAATATGGACGAAAAAGTGGATCCTTGTGACGATTTCTACGACTTTTCTTGTGGATCTTTCCTGAAAAACACGCGGATACCTGACGACAAGACTTCTGTGAATACCTTCTCTATCATCACCGACCAGTTACAAGAACAAATTCGTACACTTCTCGATGAGCCGATTGCTGAAGACGAACCTCGTCCTTTTGCACTCGCAAAGACGTTGTACCAAGCTTGTATGAATAGATGTAAGTAGATAACTTTTTTTCTAAGCAACCAAATGTGATTTTTCATTTATACACTACACACTGAATTTATTTTTGCGAAATATATATTTATTTGTATATATTCGACTCTCCTATACCACAAAATAAATATCACACAAATAAAATTGGCACAGGTTTTATTAGTTCATAAGTACTTTTATAGTTATACTAGCGACCCCCTTGCGGCTTCGCCCGCTTTTACTACTGGATTATTCATATAATGTATGTTTGCAAAGCACTTAAGATAATGTGAAAATTAATTAAACCCTAATGCAACCCGCATTTT
>JAKRZM010000395.1:690986-806466 GCA_036379175.1 Heliconius cydno galanthus
GTTGGGTGGTTTAGAAGAAGAAGAGTTAGAAACAACAGACAGACACGAAAAGCGACTTTGTTTTATAAGATATAGGATATTGCATTACTTTTACAGAATGAAGTGTACATTTCAAACTAGTAAATTGTAAACGCAAGTGAAAGTTAGCCAGTGACGTTCCTTCCGCAGCTTGCATAACATATTATGACATAAGTAATTTTGCGAACATTGTAATAAATGACTTGTAGTATAGGAAAGAAATAGTTATTTATTTGTATTTACTATATTCAAGGAATTCATGCAAAATATATGAGTAACAACAATAAAATGTTTACCATTGATGTTATAAAAATAATTATAAATATATTTGTCAGCTGCCATAGAAAGTCGCGGTGTCAGGCCTCTGCTGGACATGTTGGAACGCCTAGGTGGATGGCCAGCGCTACAAGGCAGCTCATGGGACGAAGCTTCGTTTTCCTGGGAAGAATCTGTATACCGCTTCCGCAGAGCTGGTTATTCCGTGGACTACTTCCTTGATTTTTCTATCAGCGTGGATGTAAAGAACTCTACTAAGCGTATTATAGATGTAAGAGAATTTTATTTCATTTTAAGATATTAATGATGATATATTTAATCTCAATTTATTGATTATATTACGTTAAATTTTAGTACCTACCTACCTGCCTACCTAGTAACTACTTGTAATACCTAAGTTATTACATAATATATGTCACAATAAACTATTATTTCACATAAGCTCTGAGCCACATAAACTAGGGATGTGCTCTATTTTTTTTGCATTGCAAGTTGTAACTGGCGCCACACATTTGTTTGATTTTGCGCTTGAACGTCTCTATCTATATTACTTTTTTTTTATTATCTTATATATTATGTTTTAGTTGGACCAGGCCTCCCTTGGATTAAGTCGGGAATATTTGAACCGAGGATTCAGCGACAAATTAGTGCTCGCCTACTACGACTATATGGTGGACATCGCTACTCTCCTTGGCGCTGATCGTGCTCGAGCTGAAGTAGAACTCAAAGATTCTCTACAATTCGAAATGAAACTTGCCAATGTAAATATATTAACTTATTTGTTATTTATTATTTTCCTTAATCTCGGTCCAATTTGTATTTCCATTGTGTTTTGGGTGGCAAAACCCAAACCGTAGTTCCAAGCGTACACCAAGAAACGTTCAGGGTTCTGATGAAATATTATCTGCCAAATGCCCCAAGATACTGGAATTTTTAAATATATTATTGTAAAATAAATAAATCTGTTAAAATATTCAGAAATATTGAAAACAGTTTTTTAAGAACTAAATATAACATTGACACACTTATGAGCTCAATAGACCAAATCGACAAACTGGAGCATTATTTATTTGTAAATTTGACGTAACAGTAAGAACAATAAACCTGAAGGGGCCCCGCTCGCAAATATATCTTTTAATGGGTCCACAAAGAACTTTATTTACGGTCTGTTCTGACTTTTATGTTGGGTTAGACGAAATCGAAATTTCAAACGAGTGAAATATTCTACATACAAATAAATATGATTCACAAAACTATGAGACGTTCCACTTTTACGCTTAAAGTAAGTGCTGTTACTATTAGTATCTCTATTGTCTAATAAACCACTTATTACAGAATTGTATTTTCTATTTTATAATAAGAGTACGTACTCGTATATCGTAGCGACAGACCAGGCCAGGGGAAAGGGTCATTGCTTATTTTTTTTTACAACAACGTTTGTCGAATTATATTTCCAAAAAAATAAAAACCATAATATTTTCAATTACTTCTGAACGAACGTAAATTCGACGTAAATACGTTGTCTGATAAAAGTTCTTCCAAGGTTCCGGTAGATTGGCTTAATTGTGCGGCGACGGTCGGCAATTGATGTGGCGTGCACTAAATCTTTGCCTCCATTCTTTTACGGCTTTGTGTGACTGACATATTTTACACACGTTACGTAAATAATTTTAGGTGATTATTGCATAATTTTACTACTATGGTTTTTATGGATGCCGAGTTTTCTATTTTTGCGTGACTCATATACTTAATTGATTTACTATTAATAAACGTGTTGATTGTAGTTTGTGATATTACTTCGATGCCATGTTCGAGGCCGTGGGTTCGATTCCCACTCGGGGGAACGAATTATTGTTTATTCATATTTTCATTTCTACAGCGTGGTACCATGGCGAAAGCGAAAGTTCCGCCACTTAATACACAATGCCTCGATAATTCGACGGAGGGTGAGGAATGGAGTGTTTTAACACTAGGTTCCCTCTGCCTATCCTGCTATATGAACGATTAAGAATATTTTGTACAATTGTGATGGTTCAAATAAACCTTTTTTATAATATGTATAGTGATTGATTGATTATTTTAATTTAAAATACTCATAACTTGGATTTCAGATATCTTTGCCGTTAGAAAAACGTCGTAATGCCACTAGTTTATACAATCCAATGACAATAGGAGAACTTCAACGTAAATTTCCAAGGTAAAATTACAGACATTTTTTTAATATACAAAATAATTTCTCAAAGCATATTCACATTCGGGAAGATAATAATATAATTATTTATATTATAACATAGTAAAACAGCTTACTTTTATTGTACTAAGAAAAAGAAATAAAAGGAAAAATTATATTTAATTTATTTTTATTCCTTGTTCTGGTAAAACAGAGCATAGAAGCATGGTATTGAGTTAAGTCACTCAATTAGCAATATCTCGAGTTAAGAATGAAAAAAGAAGTGTCTCGACACAATTTCTTTCTGCCTTCCTATACAGAATAAAGCATTAAACTGAATAAAAAGAAAATATTCACTCTATTGTCGCTTTCATTCTATTCTATGTCTTTTTTTTAAATAAAATAAAAAATAAAACACTTAATTTGCAGGATTCCATGGCTGGTTTACATAAATCGTCTATTATCACCTCACGTGCAAGTTGGATTGGATGAGATAACTATTGTCAATGTTCCCAAATATATTAGCGATCTCGAGGTAAATATTTTATTTACTTTTATATACGTAGACAAATTCTAATATCCATCCATACCTATATTATAAATTCGAAAGTAACTCTGTCTGTCTGTCTGTCTGTCTGTCTGTCTGTCTGTCTGTCTGTCTGTCTGTCTGTCTGTCTGTCTGTCTGTCTTTTACGCAATCAGGGCCAAACCGCTAATTTAATTGTGATAAAATACTCATATAGAGATACTTGAGGCTCTCGGGATGAACATAGGATACGTCTTTTTTTCCCATATTTGTAATATTTTCGATATATACCCATATATTAAAATACTTATTAATTTGACATGCAATTTATTCCGCCATGTTAATAACAACCGTCTCTAAGCGACCGTTGCTAAGCAACGATTTGCAAAGTTTGTTGTTATAAAACGTCATCCAAAATGAGCTTGATTAACGCATCGCTCTATTGAATACTGAAAATAATTTCATAAATATATTTAATAAATATTCGTATAGTTCAAGCGATTTTTTTTTAAAAATCTTTTTTTTTTTTAAATCTAGTCTATTGAGAGCTTAGGACCTTCATTTTTAAGTATATAAATTTACTGAGTTTTTTTATTATTTATTTTATTAAATTTACTCAGTGGATCTTTAAAAAGAAATGTAAAATTTGTATAATTATATTATTATTTATAGTTAGAGGCCGTCGTAGCGCAGCGGCACAGGGGTGTAACTGTAACGGTTGTGGGTTCGATTCCCACTCGAGGAAGTGAAATATTTATTTATGTTTCCATTTCATGCTTCCAGAATTCGGCAGGAAATGGAGAACGGAGTGTCTTAACATTAGGTTCCCTCTGCCTACCCTGCTGTGTGCGGGATACAGCGTGAAGCTGATTTCATGTTTTAATGTTTAATTTATAGTTAAAAACCTTTAACATGTTTTTACAGGATCTCTTAGATAAAACACCAAAACGGGTTCAAGCTAACTACGTTATGTGGCGAGTCGCAGGCGCATCTATATCTTACTTGACTGACGATCTCAGGAGACGTCAACTCGCGTACGTCACTGCCCTCTCTGGGAAAACCGAGCGCGAAAGCCGTTGGAAGGAGTGTGCTGACACTACTAGTGTCAGGTAGTCCGATATTATTTCATACTATTTAATAGATAATAAACATTTTATTTTATTTTAACAATTTTTTATCTTATACTTATTATATACCTATACTTCCGATATTAACTTTTTAATTTTCTCTTTTCAGTATGTCCATAGCTGTGGGGGCCTTGTACATCAGGAAGTACTTTAATGAAAATTCAAAAGCAAACGCCTTAGAAATGGTTAATGATATACGGTAATATATTAATATCTTTCATTATAATGATACCTATAATTTCATTTCATTATAAACTATCCGAAAATTGTGAACCGACATATCGCCAATACCTACGAATCGATTTCGGAATGAGGCATGTGTGGCGGCGGATGGGTTTATGGGTTTATGTGATATTTTTGTCTTGTCTTTTTAATTATTAATTATTTGGAGAATTTATGAATAATTTAAAGTTTTGCTTTTTTTTTAAAGTTTTGTTATGTTTTTTGCGTATTGTTATTGATTACTATTTAACCAATAAAAGTTTTACATAATGTGCTTTAGTAGGTATGTTTGTTTTTAATCTCAAAAAGAAATGATTCGCCTCGGTCTATCCTATATTAAAAATTTTTTTTATGTAAAAATTATTGATATTCTTATCCTTTAATTTAGACAACAGTTCCTTAAGACACTTAATGAAGTAGATTGGATGGACGAGCATACTCGTAAAGAAGCATTGGAGAAAGCTGACGCAATGGCTTCTCACATCGCTTACCCCAACGAAATGTTAGATGACGACAAACTTACTAAATTCTATGTCGGTGTAAGTATATTACCCTCACTTCTCCAGCCCAATATAGCAAATTACGTCAAAAGAAATATCTACCGCCTTCTATACAATTTAGTTATAAATATGCCTGCCTTTTAAAGAACTATGTTGCCAAAGCATACTTACTAAGGCATATTACAGATTATTGCTATCATATCAATATCTTTTGTTACGTATTTTTAAATATTGATTTGCAAATATTCACGCATTAATATTCATAGATTTTTGTAATTGAAGGACATAACTTTTGATATCTTTGTAACTCAGAAACATTTGATCCTTACGAGTAAAAACAGAAATACAATTTTTATATTAACTAATTTTGGATATCCATAACAAATTTGGTCTATATAAATAAAAAAACCATCACAAACTTTAAACTTACGGGGAGTTTCTGCATTTATTTATAATGGTATCGTAAGCTTTCATGCAGGTAATTTTTTATTTCTTTTGCAGCTGGAGATGTCTTCTGACAAATTGATGGAGTCAGTACTTAATCTAACTCTCTTTGGCACCGAGTACCTATTTAGCAAATTGCGAGAACCTGTCAATAAAACTGACTGGGTCATACATGGACGACCTGCTATTGTCAACGCATTCTACTCTTCTATAGAAAATAGCATACGTGAGTTGCAGTCCTATAGAATTGCATATTATTGCTATATTTTATTCTTATAAGAATAAAATATAAGAATGCTGTATCAATTTTAAATTTGTGTATAATAAAAATATTAATTTAACAGAATTTCCGGCCGGCATCTTGCAAGGAGCATTCTTTTCAGCAAAACGTCCAGCCTACATGAATTATGGTGCTATCGGATTCGTGATTGGTCATGAAATTACACATGGATTCGATGACCAGGTTTGTTGTTATACAATTTTCAAATTTAAATGTAAAATATATTTTGTAAGTATTATACTATCAATCTTAATTATCATTATTATTAATATTTTCTAAATTCTCTTAAAATTATAGGGTCGCCAATTTGACAAAAACGGTAATTTAGTTGACTGGTGGCAAGAAATGACGAAACAAAAGTATCTGGAAAAAGCCAAATGTATTATTGATCAGTATTCAAACTACACTGTCAAGGAAGTAAATATGAAGGTAATTTCTTCTTCTTCTACTTGGCTACCTAACTACGATTATGAAAGGATTTTTGTATCTTAGAACAGTATATATTATGTTAAAATAATATCTTTCAGCTTAACGGAGTAAACACACAAGGTGAAAACATTGCTGATAATGGCGGCATCAAAGAAGCCTACTACGCGTACCAAGCGTGGACTCAACGACACGGCGAGGAGCCTCGACTTCCCGGGCTTGAGAAGTATAGTCCAAGACAGGTAAAACGAGTATATCTCTCAGATTGAATCACAATAATATATTCGAAGTGTTATTTTAATACAAAATTGTCTTGTAGCTATTCTGGATGAGTGCCGCCAACACCTGGTGCTCAGTGTACCGCAACGAAGCTATTAAACTGCGCATAACTACGGGGTACCATGCGCCTGGTCGCTTCCGAGTGATCGGTCCGATGTCTAACATGGAAGAGTTTGCATCAGATTTCAAATGCCCGCTAGGTTCTCCAATGAATCCACTTAAAAAATGCAAAGTATGGTAATTTAATTAGTCGAGCCTAGAAAATGCTCTCTCGGTACACAGCCGATTTAATCGGACCCTCTCGATGTTCATATTTCCTCTCGCACTGATCAGAGATACGTCAGTATTCTCCGCACTTAGAAGTTCATTAAATACAAAAGTCGACGGGTCCGGCACTCGTATTACTGAATGTACATTGACAATTGATAGACATGGAACCTCTGTTAAATTTAAATAAATACATTTTAAATATTTATATTGTATGCACATAATTCGTTATATTCGTTTATTATTTTGCCTCGGTGAGACTGACAACTGTGGTTGCCATTAAGAAAATTTTAGTAATCTTAAAATTGTATTCTCACCGCTGCTTAATTAGAGTTACTTAAGGACTTGCAAGGTTCCGACCTTTGACCGACTTTGTATATAGGTACATTAAATCGAGCCACTTACTTGGCTTGCTTGTTGAGCTCGCTTTTTATAGAAATATTTTTTAAATAATTATATACGAGCTCTATTCTTTTATTTTATTTTTATGTTTTAAGTCTGATTGCAGGCGTTAGTGACATACCTACATATTGTGAAAAAATCTATAAAATCACATTATAATAAAATATGATATAATTTTAAGTGTGACGTATTTGTATAAATTTCAAAACAAATAATTGACTTTTGTATAACTACTTCTTCTTTATAGTACAATTTGCATTAGATAAACATTTCATTTAAAACATTATTTATGTGTTAGATAATTTGTTCAGATTTCAGCCAAAGCACGAATCACGCACGTGTCACAGCTACTTTAGAACAGTGATAATTTAATTTTAGCATAAGTATAGATAAGTAACACTTTTGGATACAATCTTATTGTTGTTATCATTGGAACACCAATTATAAGACGATTTTTATCGAATTACTCTTTTATTTACATCCAAAATCCGGAATAGAAGTAATGTTTCACTGGACTTTCTTCAATAATCTGTCTTTAGTTTTTGGTTTTTACAATTATACTGGCAGACCCACGCGGCTTCGCCCGCTTGAGCTCTACGAATATTTATTAAATATATTTATGAAATTATTTTCAGTTTTCAATAGGATTATTAAGAAAATATAAGAACAAATAATTAAAATAAACCAAAAATGAATAATAAGTAAATAAATATCTTATTATTAGAAAAAACACCTAAGTAATTGAAATGAACGAATAAAATAAGTAAACTTAACCAAAGAAAAATAAAAAAAAAACTAAACAAAACCAGCTATATTATCAATATTATCAACGTAAAATAAAGATATGTGAATTTTAAAAAATCATAGAAAAAAAACTACCAGGCTTAGGAAATATAATCTTTATTTATAATAAAGTACACACATTGGAATTTTATTTTTTTAAAATTACATCACTGATATGTGTGTGATGTGATGTGTTCAATATATAAGCGCACGGCACAGGATACAGGAGAATTGATACAAAATAAATCAAATCGAAATATTCTTTATTAAATGTTTCGAATTGTCAAATAGATACAAGTTACCACCGGCTCGGAAGGCTGTTCTGCTGAGAAGAACCGGCAAGAAACTCAACAGTTGCTCTTCTTAAAGTTACAATGTTTTATTATACAATGTGGTAGCGATCCTGTATGAATTCCTTTTCATTTGAGATTTTAAGTTAGATCTTTAGTTAAAAGTTACAATGTTGATTACACAAAAGTATTTTTATATTTGTCAAAGCGAGAAACAAATAGATAAATATTGGTTAACATAGGTCATCACGACATGGATCATGATTGAGAGATTTAGAGGTATCAATCCCCCTAGGTATTAATATAAATATAATTTATATATTAATAAAAAATTTAAATTGCACTATTTAAATTTACTCAAAAATATTGTCTAATTACAATTGAAATGCAGTGAGTAGCTGGTTTCCTTAAAGAATGAATTGACATTACATACATATCTATTAAAATATTTAAAACAGTCATAAGGGATATCAAGGTAAATAGGTATATTATATTAGAAGTAGAAGTATAATGTACAAAGCTAAATATCATAGTAGCCGAACAACGACAGTTACATGGATTACAAAAATCAATTAGAAAATCTTTTCTATTTTTGGAAGATTATGTTTTTTAAAGATATTGATGTTGACATTAACTAAATCATAGACATAATACACAATAATACAAAAATAACAGTATTCAATAAAGTAAGACGTGACGGTCATGGGTCGATTGCCACTATGAGAAATATTGAATACTTTCATTTCTTCGCTCTGGTAATAATGCAAAGCGCGACGTCGATCTTCACCATGCAATGCCTCAAGCGGTGGAAAGTAGAGAACAGAGTGTCTTAAAATTAACTTTCTTCTGCCTACCCTGCTATATGCGGGATACAGCGTCAAACTGAACAATAGAAAAATACATAAATGTTATAAGTACATTAAACATTGTAAAAGTTTATTGAAATTTCTATCATAGTTATATTTTAAAGAAATATTATATCATTATTATTGGACAATGTCAGCAAATATTAAAGTATCTAAGTCGCTCTTAAAAATTAATATATTATATAATACATAAGAAATCGTTATAGTTACAACACATGTAAGTCGTTTTATTATATTCGTAAATATCTCTGACATAAAATAAACAATAAATAGGATTGCAGTACAAATTCAAATAAGGTTAATTGCTCATCTTCACGACTCCCTTACATTGAACCAGGCAGGCAAAAATAATTGTGTGTATAGCCACTCAACCCACAATTATAGCGAACAGTATCAATAATTAGACCAGAGAAAACAATTATTGTTTTCTTAGATATATGATTTCGAACGCACAAATATATATATAGTGTATCCCCTATATATGATACGAGAGTAGAAACTATAAATATTAACCTGAGTTAAAACCCGTTCCCCCATAGGGAATCCAATCAAAAACTTCTTGTACAATCAGGTGTGATAGCTGCGTCACGTACGTTCGTGGTGTACAATATATGTACGCGCATATACCTACATATATAATATATACATTTAAACATAAAACAGATTTTATTGGTATCTCGTCCCAATTCACGTCTAAACTCAACCATGTATTTCTTTAGACATTAGACACTACATCAACAAGTTTGTCAAATTCAATGACATGACAAGTGAAGATGTATCAAAATCGAATCGAATTTTATACGAAAACAAAGTGGTACCTTTTTATAAATTTTCAGTTTTTTAACATTTACATGGCTTTTAATTTTCACCTGACACAAAGGCAGATGCTCTATTTTCATGAGAGATTTTTAAAATAAAAGTAGGCAGGATTCGCGGCTTCAATATATTATCAACTATCGATAAACGTGCAAGAACCTTAAGGGGCAGATGCTCCCGCGCCTCACTTCAGGACCCGATTGCATTCAATTCGCGTGAAGACTACAGTATGCGGGCGCAGCCGCAAGTGGGCCGCTAGTCTATATAATACGTTTACATAACGTTACTACGTACATACGTTTATATTTGACAAACTTGAGTGTAAATATCGTTCATTAAAGCGTTATAATTCATTTTCCTTAACTACTAGTTAAATACTTTCATAAAATGTAGTTCGTTTACATTTAAGATTTTGTATTTGATTATAGAACAATAAATAGTTTAAATACTAAAACGAAAATATTTAACATATAATCTTATCCTTGATTGGGAATCGAACCCACAACATCCAGAGACATCGATTCCGTTCGTAAACGTGAATACATTAATAAATTCTGTCTATTCAACAGAAGCATTCATCATGTACGCCATTTTCATATACATATGGTATGTACATACAATTCTAAGAAATAACAAATATAATATTAATAGTCAATCAATCTAACAATAAAAAATTCCCAGACATTTACTCGTCCAAACTGAGAGGGTCGTCGACGAACACCTGATGAGACTTCATGTGGATCAGGAAAGCCAGAAGTCGATCTTTATCCGCTTCATTTCCGCTATAACAAAAATTACAATTATTAATAATGAAAGCTAAGTGAAATGAAATTAATGAATTAGTCATCTAATATATTCAATGAATTATTAATAAATCAATTAGGTACTTTAATATAAATTAATTACTTTTAACTACTTTTATCATGAGGAGAATCAATTAAATTGAAAAGTATAACCGAATAAAACTTATTTCGTGATTTTTATTTATTTCATGTTAATATTTTTAAACGGTCTAATTGCAAAATGTAAAAAAATAAAAGTAAGTTTTTACATACATTTTAAAACATCGGGTCAAACAAGTAAGGTTAGGTTACATTTTTTTTAATTTGACTAATTTTTTAATATTAGGTCCTTTATATGAAATTGGCTTTTGATTTGGGGCAACAAAAAGCCGAAGATTTTTGAATATAATATATTTCTTTAATAGAAATATGAACCATTGTTATATATTGTATCATACTATTAGTTTTGTTAAAAAAAAGGTTGCCTAAGTAAGAAATCACTTACAGTGATAAGGCCACCTATGCACTGTATCTAAATTACAAATTTAATTGTATTTTCTTTGTGCAATAAAGTGTTTATAAATAAATAAATATGCACTTTTGCCATTTCATAGGTACTTCATTGATGCTTATACTATAAAAATCATTCGGACGGGAAACAACAAAAAAATTGAAGGCGGTTTAGGCTCCATTGGAGTTTATTATTTTCCTTTACAAAAAGTTATCCAAATTTCGAAGAAAATGGATATATATTAGTTTATATATTAGATTAGATATATTTTAGTTTTAGCTTCAATTTGTATCTCTTACTGGGCACATTCTGAATATAACAAAAGATATATTGATATTGATATCACTTTTGTTAATTGTATCAGTATAACAATTAAATAATTATTTTATGAGATAATGAAGTTTGGAAAATTGTCTAATAATAAATTATCAAGTTTTAAGAATCGAAAATATACTTACTCGATATCGATTTCAATAGCCAAAGTGGTGTGGTGAGGTTTTCCTTCTTCATCTAGCCATCTTAAAAGAAAATATATATATTTGAAATAATTTTTATTTTATGCAAATATATAGAACTGTACGCAATAAAAGACACAGTTTGTAAAAGACACAATCATAAATATTGTTTTAATTATTTAATTTGCAGGAATATACTATTCTCAGTCTAATAGGTAATTTTTGTCTAAATTTTTTTTAGCTTTCCTCATCGCACGTGTAGACATTGTGTGTTCACGATACTTCGTCCTCTACTTTTCTAGGCATTGCTTATTGAATCTCCGCTAGCAATTCAACGTGCATTTTGTCATAGCGAACAGAGTAAATTAATTTATTCCTTCAAGAATTACATATCCTTCAGATAACCGAGTGCAAAGCGATAAATAAAGAACAAAAAAATAATTACACATCGCCAAACGTGATAGAATTCACTGGATAGGAGGCCAAGTATCTCGGTCGTTTTGCGACGCCTGTCTCGGCACTGGCCGCCTGCGCCGCGCCCAGCGTCGACCGCGTGATGTGCCAGAAGCCACGGGACGCCGCACCCACACCGTCTATCCTCTCTATCCTTACCCAACCTTTGGAAATATTCACCAAATATGGTGTAGGTATATTATGCAAATTGAACGATATTATATATTTACTATAGAAGAGAAAAAAGATAAATAGAATAGATAGATAAAATTATAACATAAACTTAAACGTTAAATTACAATGTTAATTACGCAGAGTGATTGAACGTGACGTAGCCGACTGGCTCAGATGGTACGGACACGACAAAACAAGACAAAAATCATTAAGAGAGACATGAACCCCTGCAACGTTTCCGTTCACGACGCGCCCAATCAAGCTAAATGAAGAGAAAACAAGAGGAAAGCAGAACCCACTATCAAATGGGACTTATAATGCACAAGAGAGAAAGAGAAGAGAGTTCCCTCTGCCTGCCCTGCTGCGTGCGAGATACAACGTAAAGCTGACTTAAAATTTACATTCACGGATAAACTGTGATAAATAAACATCCATAACCAAGATGTACAGTCTCGAAATTTAAAAAGATGAGCAGAAAAATCACAAAGATATTTTATTTATAATAGTGTTAATATATAAAGAGAAAAATATATAAAATAAGTAATAAAAAATATTACCAGCCAATGTTTCGTCCGCATCCGGTTGACAGTCACTGCAGTAGCACTTGACTTGCCCCCAGGACACCGCCTGCCGCAACTCCGGGTACGGAAGCACTAAATAGTTCCAAAACTTCAGAACGAGGTGCAAATGTTCGCATCCTTCTCCGAATGCCTCCCATTCAGCTTCCAAACTGTGACCTTCCACTCCTTCTTGGTCCAAGCTCAGAATCCTATTAAGATAAATAAGATTTTCGACTGCCAAAGGCTCCGAACAAAAGTCATCGCGACGCGTCGACTCATCGATAGAAGAGGACTGTTCTTCGGTCAGATCTGGTAGATTTCCCGTCTCGAGAGTCAACGCGTCCATTATCTCATTGTCCAAATTGTCCACATCGTTCGCTTCCGGGTAGCGGTCATTGTGACGAATATTTGTGTCACAAAACTGGTTATTTATTTCGTTGTCATCGTGACTGGAATAGTACGCCAAACGAATCGTCTCTCTGAGGGACAGGGGCTCTGACACGCGGCAGAAGTCATGTGTGGATTGACTTCGTTGAACGCTTCGGAGGGACGCTTCTTTGTTATCAGTAGCGTTTAAAATAAGACTGTGATGCATCACACGGCCCGGAGTTTGACTTTTAATCTCTAAATTCCTCATTTCATTATCAGGTATTTGAATGAGTGGCTTCGAAGCACGACTAGGACCCGGTTCAATAACAGGATCATATGCTTCCATCAGATTGTCTTGGCTGTAAGCCTTGGTTTTTCGCTTCCTTCTAACTTCTACTATCTCCCTCGTTGGCGGATCTTCGTCTTCTGTATTTTCCACATTGATGCCCATCAATGATTCCTCTTCTCGGCGGTTTTCAACTATTACTGGCAGATCAAGCGATGTACCAGTGACCACTGTGTAAGGGTGTAATAGGACCGATACCTATAAAATATATATTATTGATAATTTTAGCAATGTGTTCAGCATTAAATTTCAAAAAAATATATATAACAAAACCATTCCAACTCACTTGGGAAACTCTTCCGTAGAGGTCGATTAAAGGATAAACATGACTGTACGACCTGGGAACCGCACCGATGATGCCTAGCACATTTCCATCGATGTCAACAACCAACTCACTGTTGAATCGGAAATGTAGAGTCAACACCGATTGCTCAGCAACTTCGTCGAGTTCCGTAGCAACATGGGTTATCAGCTGTAATTGAGTTATATTTATTTTATTAATACTGATATATTCAATACGGAAGTTCACCGAATATTATGTCGTCGTTATAATAGAAATACAAGAGAGGTAGACCATTTTAGGTGTCTTCTGTTTAAACTTTATTTTATGGAAACATACACCTTGTTTTATATAAGGTTAAGTATAAATAATGTTTACTTTACATTAAAGTAAGAAATATGAATACGGTACTGATTATGGTAACTACCACGTTTAATACTTACATTGGTCCCGTCGTATTGGAGGTCACTGGAAAGTATCCAGGCAGGTGAGTCAAAGCGCATGGCACACTCCGGGACGTTTTCAGACGGGAGACACGGCACGCCTCCAATAGACAGGCTACCGTCCCAGCTGTCGTCGATTTTGTCCACGCGAAACTGTTAGTATATAATTATGGTTTTCTTAATAAAAAATATACTTCGTTTAAATAATCTATGAATATTTCAAGATAGTCTAATTCAGTTCACGACGCCAATAATCAATCGATAGCGACTTAGCAACGCAATGATTTTCAATATAATCGATCTACACTTCGCATTGTCCACGCGACAGTTATTCATATAATTATGGTTTTATTAATGAAAAATATAATTCGTTTATGTTCGATGCCAATAATCAATCGATAGCGACTTAGCAATGCAATGATTATCAATATAATCGATCGACAACTTCGCGCTTGCCATCATTGAATAATACTTTATTTTGCTATTATTTAATGAAATCTATAATTATTAATATTTTTATTTTAATCATTATTATTGCTACAATTTAATTTATGATTAATCACATTTTAAAACATTTCTGGGTAAGCAGAAAATATAAGTAATGCGCTCGCTAAAACATGTAACGAAATGAAAGTACTTTTTTATTTAAAATGTTCTTTTCAATATCAATAAGTCAATACGTAAAAAAAACTTCTTTTAAGATAAAATTATAATTAGCAATCAGCTTCGTGAATAGTGTAGACAGCAAATTTTGTTAATAATGTAAACATCAGCCATGTAGAACG
Organism: Heliconius cydno galanthus; assembly: GCA_036379175.1. Taxonomy (NCBI): domain Eukaryota; kingdom Metazoa; phylum Arthropoda; class Insecta; order Lepidoptera; family Nymphalidae; genus Heliconius; species Heliconius cydno. The sequence continues at coordinate 705,837 of JAKRZM010000395.1, forward strand.
TAGTTGTATTTTATGAACGAGCTGCGCAACGTTTATTTTATTTTATAAAATGGTCAGTTGCGCAACTTCGTTCTTACTATACTTACTTTTTTATACTTATCTTTGTACGGTGAATAAACTCCTCCACAGGATCGTAGATTATTTATTCATTCATTCTTATATAAATTTATATATTTTTTTTACTTATATAATTTTTTCTTACTACTACAAAGTCATCGTTATCAATATCTTAACAATAAAATATAAATATCTATCTATATATATAAAATCGAAAGGTCACTCACTCATCACGAATTCTCAGAAACTACAAGTGCTAGGAATCTCAAATTTTGCATATGAGTTACTTATAGGACGTAGGTGCTCGCTAAGACAGGAATTTACAATATTCGACTTCTAAAGGGTTTTTTGAGGTTGAACGTTTGTATGAAACTTCGTTACTACAAATGCTAGGAGGCTCAAATTTTGCATGGACGTCACTTATAAGACGTAGGTACTCATGAGGACAGAAATTAATAATAACGTAGTTCACGCTGGCGAAGCCGCGGGCGGGCCGCTAGTAATCCAATAAATCTCATATCAATTATAGAATGAATATTTTTGGATGGGAAACCTACTGGTTAGTTTTTTTCCTCTTGGCATTATGTTGCCATGTTTCTACCTTCTTGCTTACCTACTCCACTTTGCACGGTCTTTAACGTCTACGGTGGTTAGACCATTGGCTCTAATGTCCCGCATCACGACATCCAACCAGCGCTGCCTTAAACATTTTGCAGGGGGTTTCGCTCCAGGGACAAACATAGCAAGGCACTTTCGTTCGATATAGTTCATAGGTTAGCGCGCTACGTGGCCATTCCCTCTCAGGAGCTTATCCGCTACGTCACGGAGCCCAAGACTATTACGTATATTACGTATGCGGTAAGACCGCGTTACGCCGCACATTCACCTTAGCATCTACATTTCCGTGATGTGAAGTTCCAAAGTGTACCGAGATAGTGCTGGCCAGCCGTATAAAATGATCCGATCCGAAAAAATGAAACCGGTCACATGATGCTCTTATATATCAGCCCCTGGAGCTTGTGAGGTATTCTGCAATCGCACCTCCCGTCATGAACCATGGTCCTGGCAGTAAGCACTGTCTGGGCCATGATCATCGTGATCGATGCTTCCGGACTCGTGCATAACGGATCCAAGGCGCCTGAACTTTTCCGGCTTAACGGCTAGCTCAGGACCTATAAACATATACATCATCAGCAATGGAGGCTAGTCCTGGATGTGAGCATAGACAGTGTCCAGAAGTCCATTAAATAAGAACGGACTAAAAGCCGAGACCTGGTGAATCCCCGCTGTACTACAGTACTACTATTACAATTACACACGATGAGGTACACTATCAAGGGCCTTTTGGTGATTTAAAAAAGACAAATGAAGACCTCCTTTTTATTCCCTATATGCCTTCTCAAAATTCTGAGGGCGAAAACGTCGTCCAAAATGCCCGAGTTTGGCTGAAATTTATATTGATCCTAGCTGAAATATATATTGGTCAAGCCTGTAACTCGCATTACTACCACAATCTTGAACGGTGCCCCTTCCCTTGTAAATAAGGGTACTGAAATTAAGGGGCCACTCGTGTGGCATCTGTCCAGAATATGGTTAAAAGGTCAAAAACATGAGCACACCAAGAAAGGCTAAGAATTTCCACGCTTCGATTGGGATATCGTAAGGTCCCACCGCTTTTCCGTTCTTCATGCGTCAAAGGCTATTACGAGTTTCGTCAAAAGTTATTGGGGCAATAAGTCCGAGGCTAGAAGGTGGATCGTGAGAAAGACTGCACGGATGCTAGGTGTTCAGCAGCTCCTAGAAGTAGTTTCTCCATCTGTCCTTCACAAAGGCACGAATACAGGCAATAGCAACAGTGCTGTTTAGAATTTATCAAAATATTACTTCTTCAAGTATCCTCTCGATGACATAGACTCATATATAAAGATTATCAGCACACTGCGTTGTCCACTTTCATATGAGATTATTATGATTTTTCTACATAGATTAATACAAAAATGAAGGTATGTTTTACAGTAATTTTCGAAAATGCAGGTTGCATTTTCAAATTTACTCTAAAACATATTACGTATTAGGTAAATCCATAAGAAAAATAAAATTCGCTGTGCTATTTCATTTATATTAAATAAACAATTCGCCTTGCAAAAAAATATGTATTTCAGTTTTGTTTGTAATGATTAAAACTGACATTTTGTGTTATTTTGAAGGCCACCGTGGCACGGCACGCCGGGAAGTGAAAAACGAGTGTCTTAACCACTATTTTTTATAACCTAGTGGTTACATACCTCTTTAGTGTAATTAACTTTACTTGAATGTAAGATCTTTATTATAATAAAACATTTTTATTTTTAAATACTCGGAAAGAAATACTATCGCAGTGCGGTTTTTTGTAAAAATACTTTCGCAGCGCAATTTTTTATAAAAAAGCTTTCGCAATGCATTTTTTTATTATAAATACATTCGCTTTGCGAATTTCTGGCAAAATATTTCCTTCGTAAATATTTATTTTTTGTAAGTACCCATCAAGGAAATTTATATAATTTAAATATTATCTTCATGCTTTTCCCACTTATAAAAATACATTCGCAACGCCCTTTTTTATAAAAAAAACATTCACAATGCATTTTTTTCCAAATATACATTCGCTGTGCAAATTTTTGTAAATTACTTTATTCGTAAATATCTCTTCTTTAATTACCTGAAGTTTCCTACCAAGGAAATACCATATTTAAGCTTTTTTTAAACCTCACGCTTTTGCCACACAGAACGGGGGAACCTATTATTAAAACACTTGGTTCTCCAGGCACCGCTATTTCCTGCGTACAAAGTAGCGGAACTCAATGAGTGGGGATCGAACCTCCACAAAGAGATATACATACAAACCTACTGCAAGAATCTTTAAACTTTGCCTATTATTTTATGATACTATGCCATATTATATCAAACCAAAGTAGGAATCGAACCTACTAGCATGGGGTGCAGCATCATATACAATAATCAAATTATTATAATACAGATTTCTTTGAATTTCACTCCACGCTAATATATCTATATGTATTATATTATACGCCAGCAAAGCATATTTTAACCATTTGCTTAATATGTCATAGTGTATAGCAAGCAAAGATTTAAAATTGAAGAAAAAAAATTAAAACTTACCCTAAATCTGTGTCCCCGACGTAATGGTTGGCTGACTATCGCGACTGCATCTTGATAACCCGTTGTGCGCATTGCCACTGTGTCTATTAACAAAAAAAATATTAGCAATTTAAAATCTTAACAAAGTATTTTTTTTTGTTAAATTTATACATTAACATGTTGTATATATATAAAAATTATAAAGTTCTCTCAATAAAATTTAGATGCAGCATAGGTTGCTCGAATATCACCTAACGCAATTTTTCAAGATTATTACTCTCTAAATTCCCTACGTAACGTCTTGTAGCGATACGTAGTACCGATAGGAATCTTTTTACTGAATTCTAAAAAATGTAACGTATAGTCCAGGGGTATCACGAAAAAAAATCTTTAGTTTTTTTATTAAATAAAAAAATTACAGAAAAAAAACTTTTTAAGAACAAGCATTTATTATTTGTTAATAAAATGAACTAAAAAGTTAAAAATAAATTAATTCTAATACGAAGTGTAACACTTAATAAATAATAAGGCAAGGTGCTAAATGTTTTTAATTATACAACACACTTAGCGCAGTTATAACTCCTAGACGAATCAAAGTCTGGTTTTTAGCTAATGAGTTAAATAAATTAATCTCTTCTTTAAAATTAATCTCTCTTTTACAAAAAAAAAAAATTTTTAAAAGAGGAATTGAAGTTCAAAAACTTAAATTTCTATTTTTAAAGACTTAATTTGTAGTCCAAAACCTATTTCAGAAATAGTAAATAAGTTACACTTTTTGAATTTGGCATTATTAATAAAATGAATTACCTGAACTGCACAATTTAATATTTTTTCCGTGTATATAATGAAACGTGTACGGCAAAGCGGCTCTCCTTCGTCGCGGCTCCACTGGAACCAGGGTGATCATTGAAGAACTTAAATCCGTCATGTCGCTTATTATTTGAACCTCGTGCACTTCCTCTGTATCCTGTTTTGGTTGTCCGTTGTCATTTGGAACTGGAATGTTCGTATATATTTACGTTTATTAAAAAAAAATGGCAATATTCTGTTACAGTTACTTTTTAGCTCCACTCTGTAGCATGATGGCCAGAAGGGACCAGTAAGTGTTAAGATACTCCGTTCCTCACTTTCTGTCAAACTTTGGAGACAAGTCTGACTACGATGTGAAAGAGGATGAATGCTGCGGATGATCGTAGCGTTCTCTCCTTGCCACAACAAGGAAAAGTAGATAATGCATTTCCTCGAATGGGAATTGAGTCCCATTGCGTTCCCGAAGTGTGTTATAATCATTTGTTATAAAATGAAATACTTAACACTATGGATGATAGTAGTACACTACTATGTCTTTATTGGAAAGTAACAGGAATAGATTAAATACTTACTAGTTTGAGGTAGCGCTACAACTGGATTCCCCCGTGTCACAGCTTGTATCTTGTACACTGAACCGAAAATTTCCATAACCACGTAGACTTTCTGAAAAATTGGAGTTACTTATTAAAATTTGCCTTCTTTCTAATAGTTTTTACGGTAGTAAAATGAGGTATGATCATAAAAAATATATAATATGTAAATTTTAAAAACAATCAAATTCACCTTTAGTAAGAATAGGAACAGAGTCCATTAAATCTTTGTCTAACTATTCTCAATAATTTAGTTACTAAGTTTCAAAAAGAAAGTTTCCATAAGTCAAGTTGAGCAAGTTTTATAAACTCTAAAACAATTGAAATAAGTGCACTCCTAATCATGTTTATAAATGACAATACTTTGTCGTTGTTACTCACATCCGGAACTTGTTCAAAGGCAGTGTCGAGTAGCTCACAGTTGTAATATATTAGTACTCGATTGTCGGCTGTTTTCTTGAGACCAACTCGATCCCCAGTCCTTAGCCATTCAAATGAAGGGACAACTACTTTCATACCCTGCTTCCTCGTCCCAGGCTTGGAGTAACGCATATATCGTCCTGCGTACATTACATCTTATTATGATAAAAATCTCTGTTAAGATGAGAAGCTCAACGCCGCTCTTTATCTACTAGAGAGGGGAAATTAAAATAATATAATAATTTCACCAAGTGGGGAGGAACCAGCAACAGTAGCGTTTACAATCAAATACTGTACTGGACCACTAGACAACGAGAGCCTTAAGTTCAAAATTATGCTTATTTCAGATATTTCTATTATGCGTTTATTTATTTGTGTAACAATTAACAATAGAACACACTATATTTATTAGAACATCATATAACTAACATTGCATAGGCGAAGCAGAAATTAACCTACCGTCAATATATGCAGTGTAGTGTGGTAGACAGGCGACCGAGGGTGGCAGGCTGCGGTTGACATGCGCGTTCAAAATGTTCACGTCGGTCACGCCCATACGGAAGCTGCCTGCATAACTGTACTTGCATGCCACTATTTTAATCTATTTGAATAAACAATTTCTGGTAAAATTGTAATGATATTAAATTGTTTAAATTATTACATATTAAAGATATTTTAAAAAAATCTTTATTATTCTTTCATATACAAATGCCAGCGCATAAGCAACATCCTCTGGGAAGAAAATAGACCACACCATATACCATAAAAAAATTCAATAAGAATATAGGGGTACATTGGCTACAGATATTCTGCCAATATTCACTTTTAAATTATTAAAAAAACACCTCCTTCACTCTTTATCGCTCACACACCAGGGCAAGCAGAGAGTTCCTACTGTTAAGACACTCCGTTCCCCACTTTCCGCCGATGAATGATTGATGAATTATTATTGGTCGTAACAACAATTACAAAATATTAATCATTCATTAAAAAACAGTGATATTTTCCGTTTAAAGATACATCTACGGCGAGAGCCTTCCGTTGTGTAAGTTGACGGCCACAGTGCGCTCACTTTCAATAACTAAAAGTTATTGGAAAGTCAGCGGACCGTAACCACCTAACGTAAATTTAGTAGTTAAATAAAATATACTGCTGTTGTCGTCGTTTCTTTCTTTTCGGCTTGTTAAGCACGTTTGCGATGATATATTTATTGTAATAGCAAACATTAACGTAATGAAACATTGGTAGGATATTTATTATCTTTCGTCAGGGTAATTTTGGTTTCCATAGTGAAAAGATTGGAAACGCAGGAGAAATTCACACGTTTGCCGACTTCATTGACGTGAGATTTAAAGTATGTCGCAGTTTAAAATTATATTCAACATTTTCATTTTACATATACTCGAATAAAGTACGTGATAAATTCTTTTCTCAATTATATTAATGTTGAATTTTTCGTAAGGGGGACGTCGAACGACGACGAAGGGGTTCGTCGTCGTGGGGACAATTCAGTCTGCTTATTTCTTTGGTGTGGTCTATGAGACATGCTGCAGTTCATATTCACCCAAGATTCCACACCCAAGATTCTTTCTATGACTCTTAGAATAATGTGAGCTAACGACGAGGCTGAAAGATTAAGCATGTTTATATTTAGAATGATTGAATAACGGTAATTAATATCTTCTATTTAAAGAGACATCCGATTTCGGAGCATCTCCATTGTGTAAGTTGACGGCCACAGTGCGCTCACTTTCAATAACTAAGTTATTGGAAAGTCAGCGGACCGTAACCGCCTAGAGTCCCCAAATTTCGCTGAGGTCTTCTAAGACGATTATATTTTAAGCATTTTCAATTTTCTACAAAATTAATAAAACAAGTAATACAGTAGTAATTATGAGCACGATTTCAGATACCAAGTCAAGCAAATGCATCATTTGTAGGATGAAATTTTTTTATAAATAATATTTTAGTATTCTTAAAAAAATGCATGAATTTCTGTACAACTAACTTCGTTTATCTATTATTATGTCAATGTTTATAATATTATTGGACACCTTTGCAGTTTTTACAAAGCCAGTACAGATAAATAGTAGTCCCACAAGAGCATAACCTGAAAGTTACCTTGTAACAAATAACTATGTACACTACTCTAAGACTTCCACTACCTTGGGTTAACTTTATTCATATATATCAGACACATACATACCAAAAAAAAGGATATATATATTTAATGTGTATAACATTCAATACCATGTTCTATTTCGCTCCCACGACTTATATTATTCTCAAATTACTTAATAATACCATACTCAAGTTACAATTATTATTACGTATATAAATAAGTGTATATAATAGTACAAATGATGCTACCTCAAATATCTCTCCTATGGCAAGATGACTTGAGCTGAACACGAGAGCCCCCATAGGGTCCGGTGTGATCCGCCTCGCTAGCGAGTAGTCGTGCATTAAAACAATGTTATCACCGCAATATTCCGAGAAACTCCTGTAAATAAAAAATATATTTTCTACAGTATACTTTGTAGATGATAATCCTGACCTTTGTTAAACGTGAAAAGTATTTGCTCGCTTTGATAATTGTATGGTACTTGTGTATTAATATAATACACAATTTAGTGTTATGTATATAATAAACTGGCCAAGTGCGAATAGGATTCGCGCACGTAGGGTCCTGTACTATTAGTTGTATGGATGCCGCCCCCTTACATGTTTATTTTATTCTGTCTTTTAGTATTTATTGATTATAACGAAAATTATAACTGTCTAACAATCACAGACGGACAGATATTAAATCTTATCTTTAAATATCAACATTTGACAACAATATATTAAAAGACTAACGTACTTACCAATATGGCGGTGGAGGCGTAGCTAGAGCTCGAGATGTACTCAATATTGAATTATCTGAATTACATCCGTTGTAATTAAACGTTCTCTCTTCGTTTTGCAGTATTGTAACCTAAATGAATTAAAGTGATAAAAAAAACAATTAATATATATAAACATAACTTATTAACAATTTTTGACACCAATGTGTAATAGAAAAATATTCTTAAGTTATCGTACCTGCGTGCATTGGCCGTAGAGGTCGACTACCGCGTATATATTGAGATGGGGAACATACCAAGCCTTGCCCATATCCATTCCGTCCAAATAATAATGTAGACTACGATCAGCGTGCCACATCATTCCTAAAAAAAGCAACGTCATTATACTCTGTCATATATTTTAATTTTTTTTGGATTTTGAAATCAGTGCACTAAACAAACCAAAACATGGGTTAGGATTAGAGGGGGTCTATATCGGAGTAGGAAACCGAACCCATTTTTCTTGTCATAAAATATTTACCAAGCATACTCGTAGGTACATAAAATAAGTAATAGTAAATATTACTAAAATGAATTATGTATATAAATTTCCCAAATAAATAATATATATTTATTTATAGGTGAAAGTTTATTTATTGTTTCTCATTTTAATCATTATAGAATCCACATTTTCTTGCTATGACCAATATCACTTCTAAAGTGTTGATTCATAAATTTATTTTTGACCTTTTGATATTTTTGTGTGCCTGTCGCTAGCAAAATTTGACATTTTTATAAATGTTTCATTTTTACTTTCTTTAACTTAATGTAAAATAAAATAATTGATAAATCCTAACCAACTCTGCTGCCAACAGTGAGTGTGTCCAAATCAAGCGGGTAACCGCTACGGACGCATTCTCCATCTTTCATCATGGCGGCACCACTTAATATGTAAGTATCCCAGTTGAGGTCTGTAGCGGTACCGGCCAGACCATTGGCTTCCAGATCGTCAGGTCGTATAGCTGTCACACCTATATTCAAATCATATTATTTTTATATAAAAGTAATAGTAGCTTGAATTGAATATAATGTTGTAAAAATAGTGAAAGAAAACAAACGTGCTGGTAGCCAGAACCCATTTACGAAGATACGACTTAACTGGCTGTGATTTTTAGCTTAGTATTGAAAGAAAATGAATGAAATTGTATTGGTATTAAGAGAGCGAGAGAAAAAGTTCTAAAAATGTTGTTTAAGAAAAGTAGAACCAGAAAGTACTTTCAGCTGTTTGTTGAAACTATTTAACATTATGATACGATAACGTCAACTTTTGAGCATACACGCGTAAATGAATGTATGTAAAATCATATTTAATTAATTAGACATATAAGAAAATTAGGCATCAAAATACAAACCTATTTCCAAACTACCAATCCAACAGTCAACCATGGAGTCTATACGCAATTCGAACATATCGCACTCGCGGAGCGGTCGCGAGCTGAACAGGACCGCGTCGTTAAACTCCGAGTACACCGCCGCTCTAGACGCTGTTAAACGCGTCCTACTGAGCCTCGCATTGCGCCCATGCACTCGATGGAAGCACATTTCACTACGGAAGAAAAAAAAAATAAGCTTCACGCTGGCGCAGACAGAAGGAAACACTATTCCCGACGCACCACCCGGTTTTCAGGACATTGCGTGTTGACTGATGAAATTCTTTTTATGTTTAGTTTTTGTTGTTCCAGAGGGAAGGAATGAAAATAATTCATTTCCCCGAAAAAATCGAATCCACACCCACCGAGTTTACAGGCAGACCCTGTTTTATTTATAATATCTAACATGCTAATTAATAAATGAGAATTAACATTTCGAAATGTGAATTTTCGGTATTAGATTTGTTCAAGTGCATTGAGTACCTTTTCAATTTTACTTTTGAATACATATACTTAGTTACTTAATCTAATCCCCTGCTATAATATTATAGGTAAATAGTATTAGCTGAGAAATTTGGTAATGTTTTTATTGTATCTTCTATGTATCTACAACTTCCCTCCATTAGTATAGATTTTATGTTTAGAAAGAACGTTTCATAGAGTATTTTAATTTAAATTACCATTGATTGTATATATAATTTAAAACTATTAATATACTTATGTAAAGTAATCAGATACTCACGGATATGTGGTAGCATTCGACTCGGAAGATATTGGTGATTCCGGTGAACATTCCATAGGTGGTGAATAAGAATCGACTAACGTCGCTTGTGCTACACGTCCATATAAATCTGTAACCACAGAATAAAAAAAATATAAGATAAGAAAATATTTCCATAACTTTATTTTTAAAAGGCCATTCAATAAATTACGTCAAATGTTAAAAAACGTTGACGGGGAAAGAAGTATGACATTGTATTCTTTTTTTATAGAAAAGACAAGGCAAACGAGCGTAAGAGTCACCTGAAGATGATAAGGGATCACCACCCCCACGGCTTCGTGTAACAGAGAGCATGTAACTACATGTGTGTTGCCAGCCTTCACGTTGGAGATAAACGAAGGTTTGAAGGTAACCAAGTCGTATCGACTGGGAAAGACTGCCACAGGTAGACCATAAATGTGTAGTGCGTAGGAGAAAATTCCTACAGAGCCGTACAGTAGTGGAGTCCCACATATCTAGACCACATTGTGTTACAAGGACGGGAGGCGTCGTAAGTTTTGTGAAATCTAATTTCGGAACTTGAACGCACAAATGTAACTTCGGAACTTCCGTTTTATTTACAAAAACTCTGGATTAAAATTGCATGATATGTGACGTCACACTAAATAAGGGGGCCTCACAAATGTGACCAACTGTAACAAGGATCCTCCATGGCCTCTTATATATGAATTTGATATTTACGAACCGATAACTCCGAAGACATGTTCAGGAATATTAAAAGCAGCGGGGCCTTGATCCGCTCCGTTTACATAAAAATGCAAAATACCCATGTCTTTTCTCATGACTCCTACAGTGTCGCCTTCCTGTCAAAAGAAATTAATGTTTTTAAAATAGAATTTTAAATTGATTTATTTATTTTCGTAGGTAACAAACACTAAGTAAGTACACATCCCATCTTCACACGCTGACATATTTAAATAAACCCTACTATAAATGATTCTTTATAGTAGGGACATATAGTGAAATATAACTGATAGTTTGTACATATAAATGTAATAAAAAAAATATAAGGAAATATGGGTGATAATGTTTTATTTAGATAACTTACCACTAGTCTATTGAGATTTCTAACATATCGTGGTATTATTATAGTCGCATCTCTTATAACGTCCTCTCCTGACATTACCCAAGTGCCTGATCTAAAAGTTTATGTTCTATAAAAAAATTATGCTCAGTAATTTAGTGCGGTTAGCGAGGTTCAAGCTGAGCTTTGCATTTATGTGAGTGATTATAAAAGTAGAGCCAGTAAAAACTTTTTAAAATATAATTTATTAATATGAATTTAATTGAAAAAAAAAATAAAAAAAATACATTAATTATTCTACGCCAGACATTGTATCTTCATAATTTTTATTTTCGTTTTATCATCAAAAGAAGCGTTGTAGTCACGCGACGGTTGTGGGTTCGATCCCCACTCGAGGAAGTGAAATATTTATTTACGTTTATATTTCCATTTCTTCGCTCTGGTGCCGTGGCAAAGCACAGCGTTGAGTTCTGCCACTCAACACGCAATGCTATGCTACATGCGCACGAATGTTAAGTACAATAGTTGAGACAAAACTAGTAGCACCCTCTATTTTATAGGTTCACGCCTGTAGAAATCAGTTCCCACGAATAGCAGGGTAGATAGAGAAGATCTAGTTAAGACACTCGATTCTCCACGTACCGCCAAATTTTTCGACATTGGCTTGTTACCAGTAGCAGTGCGAAGAAATTAACTTAATTCCTTAGCCCGAATGGGAACTGTTACCATAACCGTTGCTTACAGTGCAATGCCACACTGCATCAAAATATGTAACTACATTTATAAATAGCTAGAACACAATACTCACTTGGCGTTGCTCATTTTGAATGGTACTTGTAAATCATTTGAAGCGTGCTGCGTGACTCCTATCTCAATGCTTCCAGCCCACTTGGGGATGACCAGATCGAGTCGCACTTGGAACAACTCGTTGGTGCGTAGAGTTCTGTTCGTCATTACTACGCCGTTGTTGAAGAATTCGAAAGCACTATTTTGTGTTAAAATTCAAATATTAATAGGTATCAATTTTTATTGATTGTAATAACGAAAATAAGTTGTTACATTTCGTTTCGATACTTGCACCGATTTTTGAGATGTTTAATAAGCATAGAAATATATAAATTGTTAAATTTATAAAAAATAATTCTATAATGATGCTATGTTTACACGAAAGTACGGATTAATTTTTCTTAAATAATAATTCTGCCTTCTATAATAATTATTGCATAAATGTTTAAAGTAGTAAATCTCGAATCTTGATGAAACTCTCGTTGTTTTCAACTCTTAGTATTTTTTTCCCTGGCCCCGTGTGATTCAATTTATCGAGAGACAACTGTTTTTTTTTACGTATACTTTTGCTACTAAAACCAATGCAAGTATAGAAACAAAATGCCCAAAGCTATAATAAAGTTATACTTACTTAGGCCTATGAGCAGTCTTACCATCGTTAATAATAATAACATACGAATCACGCAGCGTATGAAATAAAAGGCTATCTTCGTCTATCCTCGGCCTGAACCTACCTATGAAAATAATTGTCAAAATTAAGTATAAAAAGTCGTTACCATAGATAAAAGTATAGATTATAAACGTATTAAGATTAAGAGTTCAAATGTAATAGTAAAAATTTAATAGAAAGTACCACTAAATCCTGGACGCTTTGTGTTGACTGGCGGAATTCAACACCGCGCTTTGTATCGGTAATAAAGCGAGGCAAGAGAAATATTAAATACATATCTCGTTCCCTCAATTATGAATCTTTCTTTTTCATAATTTGGCATTTAAACTATGTAACTTAACAAAAAATAATGCAAAATATTTCTATTTAAATACTCACTAGGAGGCGCAGGCACGTCGACGACGTTAGATACTGTTGGAATGTTGTGAATATTACTATCGATATCTTCACATAAATCCACAATTGATACCTAAAACCAACGAACGAGTGAACTTAAGTCAGTATATATATTTTTTTTCAAAAGGGCAAAATTTTCAATATGAACACAGTTACGAGGGCTGCAGTTGGAATGTAGATAAACCTATTTTTAACCGACTTCTGTAAGAAAAGGAGGTTATCAATTCGACTGTATTTTTTTTTTTTTTTTATTTTTTTTTTTATTTTTTTTTTTTATGTTTGTTACCTCATAACTTTTAACTGGGTGGACCGATTTTGATATTTTTTNTAATTTTAATTAAACTTTAAAAGGAAAGACGAACGAAATTTAATACTGAAATATAATTTGTTTAAATCAAAATTAATGTAACTTAACCTACGACTTGATTATTCTATGGTAGAATAATAAGTGTGAGGAACGAAGAAATTCCTTTAACACCGGCGCCGTTCACCCGATCTCTCGTTGTCAGCGGTTTAAGCGCTCGGCCTGTGACACCGACCACTATACAACAATACTATAAATATTTTGCTATATGTACCCATGATCATATTTATTTATTTTATTTTTAATATCTTATTACACCATAATTGATATTAATTAACTTAAACAAAAAATAGAAAAAAGAAAGAAATGAAAAATAGTGTAAAGGCGGCCTTATCACCCACAGGTGATCTCTACCAGGCAACCTTTAACTTGAAAAAAAAAGAACTACTACTATTGGTGTAAAAATATTTAATATTCTAGTAAAAGATCATAATGTTATTTTAATAAATACATTATGTTAAAGACGTCGTGGCGTAGCTGTATTCGAGGAAATGAAATATTTAATATTTTCATTTCTGCCCTCTGATAACGAGACAAAGGTATTAAGTTTCGCTACTCAACACGGAATGACGCAAAAGCATCAAAACTTACTAACAAATTACCTAGGTCCTATATTTTTATTAACACATCCGATGACACACATATCCAACGAGCTCTCTAGTTAATAAAGATAAAATGATGACGCGAATAGTTGAGAAACTAAAGTATATATATGTCTATCGTAGCTTATAACATATAAATGAATGTCATTTGAATGCCCAGGCTGATATAATTAGATATATTTTTTTAAAAAAGGTTGTTTAAAGTTATAAGACATTGGAGTCTAAAAAACGTAAACTAAAGAATCATAAACTTTCTGCCTACTCTTTAAAATGCCAAAGATGTGTAAAGAAAGATAAAAAAGGACTAGGTATTATAAGTTGATTATATAAATGGAATATCCAAGCGTCTTTAAATATAATAAGAATACGAAAATTCTCTGTCATCATATGTTATCAACTTAGGTATATACACCTACAACAAAAGGTGACTGAATCGTCAGTGAGTCAATCACATTGTATATTGCAAGAACTGTTGATAGTTTTTGTACATTTAATACTGGAATATTAGCAATAGACAATTTTGAAATATTTTACAAGACTATTCCATCTTTATATTTAATTAAGAAACAAAAAACTATATAGAAATCTGTGTCTATGAGATACCGCCCAGTTATATACAGAACAACCACACCAATCAACTTTTCTATTTAATAGGCAAAATAAAAAAATATTTAGCGTATAAGTTTATTAATATTAATAGTTAATTATAATTGATTTCGATATTATAACTATACTAAAATACGATCAATTTCCCCCTAAATAATATTAATTCGTTCGCGTTTATTGTCACATACCTTGACAGTCATTCCATAGAGGTCCACGACGCCCCACACCTGCTGGTCAACTTTGTCCGTGGCCACCCCTTGATCGATGCCATTTATAAAGTAGTGTAATTTGCCGTTGGATTTTCTCATCATGCCTACAGTATCACCCTCCTATAAATTATTATAAACATGTTGCTTATTGAACACTCACATACATATAGCTTGATTTATAGCAATCTCACATTATCATCATCTCGGAAGTCACACAAAAATTATATAAAAACTATATAATTTCTTATATCGTTTAGAGTTTTATATATTTCAAAATAAAACATAATCGATAAAAAGAAAATATCGTGAAAATTTATAATATTTTGGAAACAATGCGCCGACTATCCTTCTTTTTATTTTATATAAATTTGTCGATAAAATGTACTAAAAAATAACTAGTCTTTCATATTTTCTTGGATTGTCTAACATAACTGAGACCTGATGAAAATGAAGTCGATGAAGTTACCTGAATTTGCAACTCGAAGAGACCGTCTGTGGTCTTTTGAATCAAACATTTTAATGGTAGAATCGAACTGAGATGTCAGGGTTGGAAATTGGTACATATTTGTTTGCGTTCATTGTTGTAGCACTTGCTGACTTTCCAAAAGTTAACTTTGCTCCTAACATACATATATAATAATCTCTAAAAATTGTGTTCAGCTTAACCAAATAGACGGAGTCTTAACAGCAGACTAATCAGCTAGTTGGCGAAAGTCATAATCGGCACATCTCTATTAATAATGCCGTTCTATCCGAACTATTAAGTTCTGCCCCTCAATACGCAATGCCTCCAGAATTCGGCAGAAAGTGGGGAACTTAACACTAGGTACCCTCTGCCTACCCTGCTGTGTGCGGGATACAGCGTGAAGCTGATTTCTTTTAATAATGATAATGATCAATGAAAAATACAATAATAATAGTACTTACTCTAAGTTCATCGAGATTGAAGTTGCCATACTCCATACAACTCCCATGTCCATTTAATAGCACCTTACAACCGGACATCATTATAGTGCCAGTATCCATATTCGTCATAGTTGATGGAAATCTTATGGTAGCAGGATTGTGAGTGGTTACGCCGACCTGTACAATATATTACTAGTGTGAATTTATCCTTACTCTCTTACTCTCTATTCTGCATAGAGCAGGGTAGGCAGAGAGAATCTGGGAACTTAGTGTCAAGACACTCCATTCCCCGTTAAAACATTTCTGTTGCCTACTTTCTGGCGAATTCTTGAGGCATTCCGTGTCAAGTAGCGGAATTCAACGCTACGCGTAGCCTTGTCGCCAGAGTTATGAAATTAACATTAATTAATATATTATATTCAATATTTTATTCCCCTGAATGAAAATCAAATCCGCAACCGTCACGTTTAGTCGAACCCCTGCGCCACGACGGCCGCTACTTATATTTTATGTTTATTTATTCTGTTGTACGCGTTTTCTCATGGACGAAGTGAAATTTGTGACACATCACTATTTTTACTTTATATCATTTTAGAAATATTGTATACTTATATAGTAAAAGTACTACATAATATTATATAGTCTATAGATCTTTATCTATATTTCAGAGCTCTATGTCAGATCTAATGTAAAACGCTAGTGTGTCATAATGCAATCTATCACTTCCCATATAAAATAAATATTTAAAAGGTATATTCAGCCATGATGAAACCGAGTTCATATGTGACATTAGATTACCTCTATACTTCCACTCCATTTATCAACAAGTCTGTCTATGCGAATTTCAAATAACTCGTTGTCGTATAGAGGCCGGTGCGTCATCACGACGCCATTATTGTAATCGTCCAACGGTCGGGCTCTTTCTGCGGTCCTGTTAAAAAAAACCATCATGTAAAAATATCTATATAATAACAAAAACAAACACAATGTTTCTCGCGACTCACTTGTTATTTGCCGATAGTTTCACTAGTATACCACATCTGGGGTGAAATCTTAAGCGATCATGGGCAACTGTAAAAGAGCGATCAATTTATATACTGATATAAGGCTAAGAATTAATACAAGTCCGCTATATCAAGAAGACATATGATTGTAAGTATTACGTTGTTGTTAATAAAATTTAAATGAATACTCACCAGTAGCACAAGCACCCTCCGCTGGAATGGATATGCAAACGTCCTGTCGCTCCTTAGGATATGACGTCTCAGGCATCACCACCGCATCCTCGCTGGAAGTCAACGTGTCGTCGTTGTTTGGATCTTCTTCGATCTATGATGTAGACAAATAATCTCCTTAATAAATTACATTAGGTTCTGTAATTTCTCAACATGCATGTCAGTTAAATTAATATACTTTTTTTTCACTTCAGTTAACTGAAACAATAATGCATATATGTAAGAAAGTTTTAAATTATTATTTTTTTTATTAATATTGTTAAGTTAAAGAAATAAAAAGTATAAAAATAAAAACAAAATGTTACGCACTTGGTCTAAGCTGCTCTCCATAATTGTTCTCATACCACTAGCGTGTATTATGGACACTTGCACACATTGCCCATACAGATCTATTACGGCAAACAATCTCGAAGGCAAATCCCGAGCAGCAATGCCTAAGCATCTATTGTTGACATAGAACATTAGCTCCCCCTGAAAATTGTGGGAAATACTAAGATAAACAGTTAGCCTGTCAATTAGCTCTTCAACTGTGAGTCATCCCACGAAGGCCTTTAACAGCCACAGAATTTAATTTTACAGTATTTAAAATAATACTTTATATATTGATAGATATGGTACTTAAGTTTGTGTCCATAATTTTACCTTGCAAGTCCTCATGACACCCAAAACATCTCCTTCTCGAAGAGTATCAAGCTCCGGTCCATATGAGTTTATCAGCGTAACACCATCTTTTACTATTGAGCTTCCTGACATTATCTATAAACAAATTTATAGATTATTCATGCGGTCACAGTCAATTTACTTTTATAACCTACATTTGTTATCTTAAAAAAAGATTATAGTATTTAAATTGTAATTATTTCGCCTCATAAGTAATATAATTTAATCTACTGATTGTTTTATTTAGGAACATTTACCCATGCTGTGTTCCGTAATTTAGTAGCCGTTGCGGGAAGTTCCATGAATTCAGGATCCAAAGTGGTAACACCGATTTCAAGGCTTCCATTCCAAACGTTGACCTGCAACAACCAATTAGAAGTTATTTTAAGTTTATCCTGTACTTCACCTAAATACTACTAAAATCATAATTTTATCTAGTAATATTTTGTAAGCATAAACCTTTATTGTAATTAAATTAAAAAAATATATGTAAATAGAGAAATTTATTGCAATTAGTAAGTAATACGCATATTATTATTATTATTATTTCTTCGCTCCGGCACTAAGGTAATAAGCCCGGCGTTGAGGTCCTCCACCCAACATGCGATGCCTATAAAAATTCGGCGGAAAGAAGGGAAAAGAGTGTTTACACTAGGTACCATCCTGAATGCGGGATACAAAGAGTTTGAAACTGATTTATTTTAATTTACTACAGAATTAAACAAACTATTAGATGTTTAATAAACAGATAATTGTCAATTGTCAGTATAATTATCAATTATTATTTGTACATCGTAAAAAACGTTTTAAAAGGTTTGTATTTTCATATTTAGTTGTTATTTTGCCGATTCGCCATCGGTAACCGATTAAGATAGTTTGCCACTTGAATTGATAATTAGACATAAATTGTCAAGCAGCAAGTTGAAAATGTACGAGAATTTATTTTGTATAGGTTCCTGAGAGGTTTCGCATTAAGAAAATTGCAGGAGAGATAAAACACATTCTAAAAAACCTTCAAATATATATTTATTATTAAAAGATTTGTACACTTTCGAAAATTGATATAAAGAATCTATAATGAGAAATCGTCTCAATATAGATATATTATAAACACATATTTTTTTTTATATACCAAATGAGCCCTACTAAATAAATACTTAAGCCATATATTTAAAAAAAAAAACAATTTTCATTTTATTCAGAACAATAAAAAAATAGTCATTAATTATTTCAGATTGAAAATTTCAATTTCTTGTCTAGGGGAGAGCGGGGTTGAGAGCTTATATTCCCGCTAAACGTAAAGAGCTAAAAACATGATATTTAATTTAGAAATACTATATACAGCTGAACATGTCTTGACTTGTCTGTTATGATTGTCTGTTAAAAGATCTCACCTCTGATTAACACTTAAAAGATCTTTTTGTGTCTTGCAATAAATTGATTTAAGATTAATTTAGTCGCAAAATGCAATTAAAGCTTATATAAAAAAAGCAGTAGTAGAGTAAAAGCTTATATACCTTTCTATCAATGCGAACTTCGAAAACAACATCATATATAATAGGCTCAGCACTTAGTATTAAACCGTGATTAAATTCGACGAAATTTCTGACTGCGGTAATGTTGTTATTTAAAAGCGTCACTCGATTACCACACCGCCTATGAAAACGCATTTCGTTTTTCTTTATTTTTGTCCAACTACCCTGATAGTTTAATCCATTTATTTATAGAGTCCAACAATTGTGAAAATACCGAAAACTTTTTATATAAAAAGTAATATAAATGTCAGAATGCATTTCTCAAGATTCAAGCTCTCCAAATTAATTATCAAAATGAACTTGACTGACTCAAAGCTTTAATATGTAAGCCAATTCATGTATACATATAATAAGGAATGTTTGCAGAATCGATAAGTATCGGTGCACCACGACTCGCGACTGCGCGTCCGTCCTTGCACCCCGCGTCCGGCCGACACCGAGACCAACTAACTAATCAATGTTACCATTACTGCACATAGAAACTACAAGCTACCAAATCGAAAAGCAGAAATTAAATAAGTGTTGCCAGTCGTGCATCAGAACTCTCCAACTCATCTATATTATTATATATTATATATTAGGTTAGGTACCTTACACACGAAGAAATTGCAAGATAGTATTTTTAAATATAAGTAACTAAAAACTTTTCAAAAAAAATTCAAGCAACGGAAAAAAAGAAAGACAAAATAAAAACTTTTAAAATATTGACCCTAATAATAACTAGATAAGCTTATATGCATTTCCATGTTTGCATATGCAAATGCATTTAATTATATTAGTAGTGTTATTGCATAATTTAGTACTTTTTCATTGATAGTGCTTATTTCAGTAGTTACGTGTACGTGTATTCAGGAGTGTACGTTTTCTATAAAAATCTCGGTCTCGAATGATTTGAGAAAATTTATGCATTTATGCATCTATTGGCATCGGACAAATTCTGTCCGGTAAAGTCAGTTGACGTTGAAATTTCATTTTCAAGCTTTTAAATTAATATTGAGGTTTTTTTCGCTGACGTTTGTTTTGGCTGACACACGTGTTAGTGAGAGTATCTTGTTTTAGTATTCTATTTTAAAGTGAAAAAAGTTGCAAGTTGTTAAAAGATATCTATAGAAAAGGTGTTTGGTTGTAGTGAGTGTTTGTGTTGTTTTGTATTTAGATTAGTNTGAGTGGAACTTCGCTGACGTTTGTTTTGGTTGACACATGTGTCGTGTCAGTGAGGGTTTTATTTAATTTAGTGTTGTTTATTGTTTTAAGTGGAAAAGTTGTTATTTGAGTCATATAAAGGCAAAAGCAGCAACATCCTTCTTTTTTGGAAATGTTACTATAAATGTAATCCGTTGTCTGTTAGTGTAGCGCTATCTTCATGTGTTTGAATTAACAGATCTCTTTAAAAATGGCTATATCCCTATTAAAATAGAGTTTTAAAATATACGTTAAAAGCAAATAAAGCAGTATCCACCACGACGCGATCGCGCAATAGTTTTTAAAAATTTAAAGTAGAAAAAACTTGTGTTTTATTGAAAAGTATTATAAAAATTGCAAGATGGACAGTTAACCTTCTCCGGCGGATAAAAATTCCACTAGAAAAAGAAAATTCTACCTGCTAATTGGAAAAGAAATTTGGCCAAGAAACAGAGGTAAAAATAGTGATTATAATGTAACTACGATAATTTGATCGTTAATGCTTTTACCGATGCTACCGATGGTTGATGAGTTCTTATAATATTGACATAGTAAATTATAATTATTTGTTTGGTATATCGATTTTTAATTACGTATTTATTTTAAATTGTAATTTTTTATGTAAGTAGATTTTTTTTGGGAAATCATTTTTTTTTAATTTTTCGCACACATAGAGACAAACAGACATTAGTATAATTAAATAATAAGATTTTCAGGCTTTACTTTGATTAATAAATATTATTATTAATTGAATTTTATTTAAATAGTATTCTTAAATATTTTATAAGTATCAAGAATATTTACAATCTTCAATCTTCCCTTCAAACATGGACGTTGAAAAAACAGCAATATCCTATCTGATTTACAGCAAAAACAGCAACATCCTGGTATTGGTGGGAAAAACAACATTATCCAAAATGAATTATTATTTTATGGGAAGTGCACTACTCTAGTATATTTTTTTATGAAACATCTAATAATATAAAGTTATTTATCATTTTAAAACATATAAAAACTGAACATTTTAATCGTAGTAAAATGTTCAGTTCAGTAGTAATGAAAAAAAACCGCTACTGTAAATTTGAAGATGGATATTGCTGCTTTTGCTTTTATGTGACTGATGTATTAGTTTATTTCCAGGTGGTATTGAATCTCGGGTAAATAGAAAAAAGCAAAGCGGAGGTTCTCCTCCAGATTTTGATAACATAACATAACTCAACACGTAAAGCCTCCAGAATTTGGCAGAATGTAGGGAACGGAGTGCCTTAACACTAGGTTCCCTCTGCCTACCCTGCTGTATGCGGGATACAGCGTGAAGCTGATTGTCTGTTTATTGAAAGTGAACACTATCACTTTACAAGAGAGCGAAGTGAAGAAGAATGAATATATGTTTTTGTTTCATATTACTATTTGCTAATATTAAAATTTATTTTTATATATTTTTTTCTAGCTGTACAAATTTGTAATCATAAATGCAAAGCTCAGCTTAAGCATAACGAAATAGGCATTTTTATATTTACTCATATATGATATAATTACGAGAAAATGAATTTCAATACAAATTACCCAATTAAAGACGTTTTTATTATTTAAAAGACTATGTAACTATGACTAAGAACAACTCTACAAAACTCTATCATATGCCTTATAAGCTATAATTAACATTCTACACTTTCAACATGCATACATAACTTCACGCTTTATCCCTAGCGGGGTAGTCAGAGAGAACGGAGCGCCAATCGCTACGGTCTCTACATACTTCTTTCGCCTCGTCCACTGTCATCAACCTCTTCATACATGTCCTCCGGGGGATCCTCATGCTTTTTACGTAAACTTCCTCCAGTATCTTTGATACTGTGTTTTCGAAGGTCAACCGAGATATCCTCCTACCTCTCTTACCGCTCACTTTTCCATCATAGATCTTTTTTGCCATTCTTTCATCACTCATTCGTTCGCCGTGGAGGACGGAGCTGCACTTTCAACTGACCACCAATAGTTTTTCTTTTATAATGACATACCTTTCTATCAATGCAAACTTCAAATATGACATCATCTTCAATGGGTTCTTCACTTAATATTAAACCATGATTGAACTCGACAAAATTTCTAACAGCAGTAGTATTATCGTGCAAAAGCGTCACCCGGTCACCACACCGTCTATGAAATCGCATCTTGTGTCCGTTATGGTCCATGTGTGCATATTATAACTTTTAGGGTTTTAGTGACCAGTGAATGGCCTCTCATGATTGAATTACACCAAACAACCACCACGAGAGATGCGTTTGCAAACGCACATTCCGTACGACAATAACTGTATAATCTGCGTAATCATTATTTAAAAGAGGGCTCGTATGGAATAAAATGTCGACTGAATTATTAGTCATATGATATAGAAGGGGACGTAAAATCGATAGCTTCCGAGGAACGGCGACTGCGCGAATGACTAGCCAACGTTGCCAGATTTATCGCACCTGGTAGTCAAAGAAAATATATATGTTTTTCATCATGGCAAATGTAAATAATGTACTGAATTATTTACTTGAAAAAATATTATATTAGAGTTTAAGTTTTTTAAAGCTCCGAGCAAAAAAAAAGATGTGTGAATTAACTGTTAATATCATTAAATTACATACCAGAGGCACGACAATTATATATCATTAAACATGAAAGGATTCTTTTCTTTTAAATTGGAATTTTGTTCATTAAAAGGTTTACAAATACTCGTATGTATATAAATATATTATACAGATATTGTCACAAGAGATGAAACTTGTTATGTTTAATATTCACGTAAAAACATAACTTACGATAAGTATTATATTTTAAATTACGAATATTAATAAAGTTATTCTTAGTTTCAAAGGGCAATGCCCATTCTTGGTATCGCTTTTTCTCTTGCATCAAAATAAAAATAATATCATAATTATTTCCTTATTTTTTTTACAGCGTTTTGGAAATCAGAATGTGTGAATTTTGCGTGGGGGCTTTCAATTAACACAAAATAAAATTTCAACGATAAAAACACATATCGTCTATATGTTTCTAATGTATTCGGAAATAGATTCCACGTGATTGTAACCTTCCGAAAGAGTCCATTGCATACAAGCAACCGTCCGTCCGTTGCCCGCGTTTGTTTTTTTTTTTTTCGAATGGACTTTATTGCTTTTGACCTGGACCGGTTTGACAGCGTCACCGGGCGGGGAGGGGCGAGAGTAGCTCGCCCTGAAAAAAAGGTACGAGTGTAGTGAAGGGTTAGCGATCGCAGAGGAATGCCTTGCGTGCGCTAATCAGGAGGGATTTCAACCATTGGGCCACGTCGCGCAGAGGCGCGGACGTGCCGTGAGATAAGAGACAATTCCACTGCTTTTAGTCTTTTTTTCACATACATTTACTACACCTTACATGACGGTTTCTACCAATCATAAGGTTTGTAAAAGTTGACAAACTTAACTTTGTCTGAAATAAAGTACAATTAAAAATTTGTAATGAGTTTCTTTTAAGGAATAAGGAATTCTTGCAAAATTTCGTTGTGATCCTATAAGGGTACTGTTTTTTTAAGGTTATCCTAATAAAAACCTATTAACACACTTTCATTAATTTCAGCTCTTTTGCAACTAACAATCTGTGTAAACAATCTTTCAGCATTATTATGACTGATTTAAAATCTTATTTGTTAAAAAATGCACTTATATTACTGTGAGATTGAGAAAATCCAAACTTAAGCCAAGCCAAGTTAAAGAAAAGGAACTACTCTTTAAATTTATAAGCCTTTAAGCAATATAAACAGTGAATATTGTGCTGTCATTAATGCATCACTGTCAAATAAAGGGTATTTCCTATAGTTCACTTGTTTCCACACCACACATCAGCCCTTTCAGTATTTAATTTTCTTTCTATATTTGTCTTCCTTTAAACATTATATTATTATATTTCTATATAATTTCAAGATGTATACAGATATAAGATCAGATCGAACAAACAGTATTTGTATAGAATATATAAATAAAATAAAAAGCATACATTTTTATGCAGGATTATTTTTTGTTTTTTTAACACATTTTATTATTTGTAAGCATTAACATTTACTTTCTTAAAGAAGTTTAACATAAGTCCATAAGTTTACTGTTACTTTCACTATTAATAATTTCACATAATAATTAGATTTTAATAGTTCGCAAATGCAAATTATTCACAATGATGCAATAGCAGCAGCATATGTTAAAAAAACACTTCACAATCGCTGATTGTTACTAAACTAGCATCAAATAATTTAATGATTAAGAAAATTTAAAGCAATGCAAGCTAACATGTCTAGAATTTTACTTAGTATTTCATAAGATTCACTCTCACATTCTTTTCTCGCATATAGCCAGATGGAATGTGGAAACCAAATGTTAGGACACTTCATTTCCCACTGAAGACTTAATGCCACACTCTGTCTACCAGAGCAGTGAAAATAGTTTCAATATCATCATCATTTTCCATAGTGGGGATTAAACCCCAAACCATCACATTTACCATCAGATTATGTAAATTATTACTATTATTTCTAACTCTTGAATAAAATACAAGCTATCAAATAATATCGCAAAACAATGTTAATAATAAATGCATTGCATATTATGGTCTGATATTTATAGATGCTTACCTATACAAGTCTTGTTTTATATATTTTAATTTATTTTATACATTTTAATTCAGCTTATCTCACACACAGCATGGTAGGCAGAGAGAACATTCTCTAATAATCTAACATTTTTGTTAATATAATTTAAGTAGTAGGTCCATATATTGAGAAAGATAAATAGTAGTAGGCAACAGATACTTTTAATTAGGACAAATAATATTCATATATGCCATTTTTAAAGAAGTAATAAGTTGCAATTATTACAATTTTTCTATCTTCATACTTTATCCCTATGGCTGACAGAGCACTCAATGTCATGGTGAATTGTCATAAGAATACTAATATTTATAAAACAAAATATATTCAGAATTATTTTTATTGCCAAAGAGTCATGCACAAAGGCATATTTTATTTTATTGGAATATTTTGGAGGTTGTTTTATGGGAAAAACCAGAAATGCATAATTAATATTATTAATAGCTTATTCTCTATTTTATCACTTACCTTTCTATCGATGTGGACTTCGAATATAACATCATCTTCAATGGATTCTTCACTTAATATTAAACCATGATTGAATTCGACAAAATTTCTAACAGCAGTAGTATTGTCGTGTAAAAGTGTCACTCTGTCACCACACCGTCTATGGAACCGCATTTTGGAACCAACACTTTTTATTTACGAAGATGTTTTATTTAGATGCCATCATTACTGCACTTGTAGACCTTGTAGTTGCCAACGACGCCATATAGGAATACACAAATTTAATTTAAATATGTCATTATTTAAGGAATGCATGATTCAATTGGAAAAGTAGCAAGTTATTTGTATACTAAAAACAATTATCCTATGATTTTGACGCACACACACATTATGTTAAAAGGCGTGGAAATATTATTTTTATATAGAAGAGGTTCTGAAATTCAGACTTCAGAGTTCAGATTCACACTAACTTCGATCGATATTCGATATAAACTAGGGATGCCCGATGATCATCGATTTTCGATGAACATCGATGTTAGCAATTACAATATCGATATTTTAACATCGATGATGCATTAAATAGAACATTATTTTTATATTGTAACATTGATTTCAGCAGGGATACATAAACGTTAATGAGGGGAAGGGATTATCGACTCGCGCGTACCTTTTTTTTGTTTATTGATGAAAAAGAAAATCGCTGTTGGCTGACATCGATATTGGTTAACATCGATGTTTTTCTTTCGATTTTTATCGAACATCGATATTTTAGCTTCGATGTTGACATCGATGATTTTCTACATCGGGCATCCCTAATATAAACACAGAACACAATACATATGCATATACCCAAACGGATATAATTATCTTAGCATAGAGTATAGACTTAATAGCATTTATTATTCCACAGGTGACAGATTTCTATTGTCTATTATGTAAACAAAATATGCCTAAGGACAATATATTTTGCTTTGAAATAATACTCATGTTTTAGTTGCCATTAGTGATTATATTAATGGAAAAAAAAATTAAAAGAAGTAGTCAAGTTCGATTAAGAAAATATCTTCTTTTTTTCTTTAATGACCACGACCAGTTCAAAAAAATTATTTATTTCATATTAGACGTCATCATATTATATAAAAAGTGCATAATTTAATTAATTATAAAACGCAATAAGTATAAAGTACTATAAAAATATGTTTTTATGGAAAAAATCGAAAAATAACCATAATCTATTAATCAATTACATAAACTTTATGTGAATATTATTCGCAATTTAACATATAAATGCAAATCCTATTTGTACAGGTGATTGCTTGCATAACATTTTAACAGAATAATGGAGCAATTTGCACAATAGAGTGAATGACTAAAATCGTTCTAGAAGTAACGAGATGATGATACTCCTGGTTATGTGTAATATGGTACAGCATGACGTAGCGTTCCGAAACAAATTTTTTACAAGAGTTACCTTACGAATATATGTATCTTTCGTGTCACAATATTTATGGCTGAGTGTTATAACAGATAATTTTAAAAAAAGATAGGCGTTTTTCTTATTTAAAATATGTTTATTTAAATCAAGGATAATTTGATTTAAGTGCTGATTTAAGCCTACGAGGGGGAGGGCTATAATCAGGATCTGGCACTGGAGGAACTGATGGCCAGGGGTCTCGTCGCCATTGAGGGTCATTTGTAGGCGTAGGTGGTTTCGTCTGTTCGGGTCTCTTTGGTTCCTCTAAATAGGAGAAAGGTCGCGCTCCAATTGCAGGGCCAGAGTTAATTTGATTGTGCAGCCATGAGTCGGAGCGGTTACTGGAACGACTATAATAAAATATATATTTTTTAATTACATAATAAACAGAGGATAATTGACAATTGATTAATAGAAAAAGTAGATTAATATGGCTAATGTTGGCTACGAACTAAATCTTCATTTTGCTGCATTTTATATGAATTTCGCCATGTAATCAAAACCTATAGTATAAACCTTACCTTAGTCTTGCCGTGGACCTACAGCTAGGACATTTGACATGAAAAGAGAACTTACAACATAAATAAAGGAACAAATCCGTGAAAAGTTATTTGTTTTTCATTTCATACAAAAATGCCCGCAAAGTTATATTTGTCAACTTTTATAACTACTACTTTCCTTTGCCTACAATTATGATATTGGTACAGAACCCTCGGTGGGCGAGTCCGACTCACATATGCCTGGTTTTTTTATTATATCATGATAGTAATTATGATACAAAATAAGATTAAAATATATAATTAACTGAATATATTAACTTTTACTTACTTTATTTCACCATTTTCTCTAAATGGTATACGAGGTGGTTCATCGTTAATAAAAGCAGGGTTTGTTTGTGGCTTACTAAAAAAGTTAAATATCAATATTAACGTTTATATATTTATAAATATGAAATTATTTAGGGCAACTGCGTGACGTAGGATTGATGGAGATCGTTAAATAATTAATAAAATAGAATAAAATAGTTCGATTATTTTATAAAATTGTCAATTTTACTATGTACTCGTATACAAAGAGCGCAACGACGAGGAAAAGCATATTGTACGCAATATTAAATATATTGCGTTTTTGGTAGTGAAAAAAAAATATAATTAAATAACTATTATTACTATAATTAATACACTATTCTTTGAAAGATGTGAGATGCAAAAGATAAAAAATAATATTTATAAAGCTTACCCTCTGCCCATATACAATTCATTGCGTTGTGGATTCCAAGGATCCTCTGTTCTTTTAGGTAAGCTAAAAACAGTTAAGAAAAATTAGGTATACCTAACAAATTAGAATAACATTTTTATTTTCTTAAGAAAAATATTCATGTTGAACAAAAATGACTTACGGTTTTTGGTAGCCCGTAAATATGTTATTATTGCGTTGAGAGTTCCATGGATCTTCTGTTCTGCTTTGTGTACTACAAATTATTAAGTAATATTTAAGTAAATTTGTTCTTCTATGTAATCGAAGTAAGTCGTATTAGTAAAGTATTTGTACATACTTTTAAAACTTAGATATTTTTACGCTATAAGTACTAACATAATTATCTTTATATTTTACAAGAAAAAAAAAATAACAAAAAGAAACAATCTAAACTATATGTATAAGATACCTTAAAAATATTTTTAATTAATACTTTTTTTCAACTAATACTAGGTAGTACATTAAAAAAACTTTACATTATAAAAATTAACAACTTACTTAAAGGCATTGAGCACTCCTAATTTGTGGATAGAATGCTGAAAAAAACATCCATGAATATGAATATTAGTTTAAGTAATAAATTCATTTTATATATTATAAATATTTTTTATATTTACGTATATACCTCATCTTCACTTATTTTTTTCTGATACTCTACAACCTGAATGACAAGCAGGATAAGAAGAATGATGTTGATGATGTGCCCAATGTAGCCCTTAAGACATACAGTCATAAGAAGAAGAGCTCCCAAGCGGATTAAGTCCGTTTGGTAATTTACATCTAACCCTGGCTCACTCATTACCTATAAATCAACAATTATTTTTTTACAGTTTTATCAAAGTTAAGAAGAAACAAAAAACAAAAAAAAAGAAGAAACAAAAAAAACGTTAAAAATTCTATTAAATTTATTTTCAATTATTAATTTTCGATTATTCATTATTTAGAGCAGAATTTGGAGAGAACCTAGTGCCAAGACATTTCTTACTTTTTGCCTGATTTTCAGTTCATAGTTCATAGCGTGTTACGAGGTAGAACAGCAACCTTTTTCTTATTGTTACCAAAGCTACTTCATTCCGGTCAGGGTGGGTATTTTTTAAATCAACAACTAATTTAAGAACATTAACATAAAAATAAGTATTACCAATGTCCTCCTAGCACTTTGATAGTCCATTCCAAAGTAAACTCCAAATGTCAAGTCCACTATTAATGAAGCAGTGCATAAGCCAACGTATATATAAGCAATGATATCTACATATTGCACCGGCTTTTCGTTATTTAAAGCTGCGGATAAATATAGATAAAGCATTACGTTTATATTTTAAAAAAGATAAATTATAAAGAAAATAAAAAGAAAAAAAAGAAGATAAATTATATATATTTGTGTGAAATATACATACCTGAAACAAGTATAATAGCAGTCAAAAATGTAACTACAGAAAATACTAACATCGTTATAGTTAGTATAAAAACTATATGAGATTTAGTAAAATCTGTATCAATTAACGCATTTTCACAGTCGTCATCTGAAAATTAGTGTTTTATGTTTATTTTTGATGATTTTTTAATAAAAGTATGACTATATATATTATATATATTTATAATAGAAGGACATAATAATTGCCAATGCGTTAACAAGCGTAGATTAAAAATATATATATATATAAGCTTTACTATATCAATACAGAGCGCAAAAGAATCGTACAAACGGGAAGTATTAAAATATAGGAAGTTCCCCAGTTGTAACTACTTACTTAAAATATACATCCTGATGATGGTAAGCAAAAAGTATTGTGCACCATTTGAAGACTCCAGCGAGCCCGACGAACAGTCATATCGAAATATGAGGGCTAGCGTACATAGTACTACACTAATCAGCGAAAAAACCTTTCAACAAATAAAATATCCTATAGCATATTATGTTGAAAAATTAATAAGTAATATTTAATTTTTATTTTTCAGCTTTATACTGTATCCCATACACAGCAGGGTAGGGTAGGCAGAGGAAACCTATTATTGACACGTCGTTACTCATTTTCTGCCGAAAGCTCTTTGCCTCTTTATTTGCTAAATATAATTTAAAACACATCTTTATTTCCTAATATAATTATAATATTACATCAAGGTGCAGTTAGAATTTGTCTTAGTTTTATAATGAGTCTGATTCTCTGAATCCTCATTAGGCTTCTTGGGGGAGTCATCATGCCCCGGGCGCCGCTCATAAAGGGGCGCCAAATAGTCCGCAAACTTATTTAAACATACATATAAAAATATATTGTGTTCGTATGGGGGGCGCTATATTTTTGTTATGATTTTTAGTTGTGTAGCTTAACGCCGCAGGATCTAGCTAGCAGGTTATAGCTGAATTTCAAGATTTCCACACCTGATGTAGAGCCGTAGTGGCTCAGATGAACTATAAGAAATAATTATTTACGTCCTTAGCAAAAGTTGTTAAGCGTGGTGATTATTATTAACAACTGATGAACAGCCATAACATTTCATCTAAGCTATAAGAAATAATTAAATGAATTTAATAGAAGTTATTGAACGTATTAAGCATTTCCATTGACATAGATACAATCATAACAGCCCAGCAAATCCTTACATTTTTATCGCAATATATTTATTTTGGAATTAGAATAATTATTAAAATTCTGCTAAAATATATAAAATGATATTGAATTTATTATAAATATTAGGTACAGTAAATATAACATTATTCAAAAACCAGTCTTTGAAAAATTGACGGCATCTTGTATAGTGCAAACTTTTAATGTAATCGCATTGCAGAAGATTAATATGTAAAATAAAATAAATATATGATTATAACGGTTGTGAGTACATATGTCCAATTTAATAACACACAAGAATTTATTTTCGCACTTTCGAAACGCCATTAATTAAGTAGGCCTACTGAACTGAACAATTTATTAAGTTACCTTAATTAAGTTTAACGCTTGTGCCACTGCGCCATGACTGGCCCCTAATAAGATAAATAATAGATACAAAATCGTTTTGCACTTATTCAACAACAACAACAACACAGCTTCACGCTTTATCCATAGTGGGGTAGTCAGAGAGAACGGAGAGCCAAACGCTACGATCTCTACATACTTTCTCTACTCTTTCGCCTCGTCCACTGCTTTTTACGTGACCTTCCTCCATTATCTTCGATACTGTGTTTTCGAAGATCAACCGAGGCATCCTACCTCTCTTACCGCTCACTTTTCCATCATAGATCTTTTTTACCATCCAACAGTTTATACATCAAAGACGGGCTATTTAAAATATATATATACATATATATATATACCTACTTATTAGTGAAATGGGCAGTCGCAAAATAAAACATTATCATGTTCTTGTCGATATTAAAAAGTAAATTTAAAAAGGATGAGTCAAAGTTTCGCTCGTATCTGCTAATACGAGTCATGGTAGAAATATTTTAATGATTTATTATTTCGCACTAATATTATACCTAAATACTTGAGATTAAATCAACGTTACATATGAAAGAGTGTGACAATAAACAACTATTAAAACTTACAATAGTGAGTCCTCCAGAGAGACATCCCGTGATGACCAATCCAGGTAATATCTTCAAATTATTATCCATGTTCACCTACGATGGCTACAGAACGACAGAGCGTGACGCCGCCCCACTGTCCGTGCATAAAGAGACTATATCAATGTTAATAACATCACGATAATTATTATCGGTATCAATAAACCATATAATCTTTATAAGCACATTGATAACAAGTAAATTTAATGAAATTCAAGGAATTCCTGGAAGCTAGACTTTTGCACGTACCATTTTGTCTGCTTTTTTAAACTATGTGGGTATTAATATTTTAATAAATTATAAGAATAATATAGAGAGTCAGTAGTGGATCAGTGATCTCACTATAAAGCTTAAGCTATCATTAAAATGTTTTTTGTATGATGAAATCCCATTGCTTAAATCTAGTGCGTCTGGTGGTCAAATGATGTGCGATTGACATAAAAAACATATGAGTGCAATGAGGAAGAAAATGATTGAAAGGTGATTGCGGCAGAATTCTTTTACGCAACCCTCGTATAATCTATTCTTCTAATCATGTATTAGTAGAATAAACTTATTTATAAAAAAAAGGATCCCTGCAGATTTAAGCAATGGGATCTTAGGCCATTATGTCTTCGTTTTTGTGGCAACGCAGCTGGAGCAAACTTACCATCAGGTGCCCCGTACACTCGTTTGCCGTAAATTTTCTTTTTCATAAAAAACATAGAATGCTCTATAATAATACCTCATTTTATAGTGACAGCAGTTGACGTTATTTCAGAATTATACGTCATTACAGCAGGCCAACGTTCAATAGAAATCAAAGTAACTGATAGATGCATCCACCATATTAACATGTAAATATACTACAATTCACTTAAAAAGATTTTATGCCAACTCCAGAAGCCTTGTTATCTTTCCTGTTAATTCTAGCATGGGGTTGGCGGATTGGCAGCTCTATTTTTTCTAGCACTTCTATTTCAGAACTTATAACACCGACGTGCCTTGGAAATAATGCAAAATTGTTTGTTGCTGCTTTGCAAATAATTGTAGCTTTTATTTTGAACCTCATGCCGCTGTCCGAGTTTCCTCGTCTTAGCCTCGCACATACGATTTTAAGCATTCCCTCACAAGCGTACAGCCTGTACTACGCCAATCGGTACATTGGACCTGCACTGGACAGTCGAAGAGTAGCTATCTTTATCTATATTGTAACAGTTTTATGTATTTTGGAAACAGCTTATAAAATTAATATTGACTGGAGCCGTATCGAGTAAAACTAAATAATTTCTTATGATTGATAATTAATAAAAACAATTTACAATTATTATTAAGATTTTTATTATAAAATTAATGAGTTACAAAAATTACTTTCTACTCGATACATAAAATACACTCATCGTTTTAAATAATATTAAAATGCTTAACTTTCATATATCTCATGCAAATGAGATGTGAAAATTTTTGTAAACTATTTTTAAATATTATATTATATGTAAATATAAAATAAACCAATGTATACAATTCTTATAAGAAGAACATAAATTACGAACATAATATTAAGGTTTTATTTTTTAATATGATATTATTTAATAAAATCCATTACATATACATACATATATGTAACGTATTCAATAATATCACATTTATTTGATGAGCTCTAAGAAAATTCTCAATTTTAGAAATTTCAAAAGAATTTCTTGTCATAGTTTTTATATAACAATAAATATATAATAAGTATAAAAATCTTAAAAAATATGTCTTATAAATTAAACCAATAAATTGAATACGCCACCACACTAAAAACGGTTTCCTTCTGTCTTTACTTTAGTATAAAACATCGAACTCTGTAAGAGGTGCTGTAAAACAAATTTAATTTTAAATTGTTATCGTTATACATTATAACATATATAGGTAGTATTTAACATAATACTTATATGTAAAATAGTATAGTTAACTAACATTTTGTCTGTTGTGACACGTAATAGTTTCGTTTTTGAGTCAACGAACTCAGGCTAGAGGCTGCGCGGTGGACAGCTGAAATAAAAAATTTTAAAAAATTTAGTTCCATAATCGTTTAGTTGGTGAGACCCAAGCATATTATATTATGGCATATTTATTAGATAGTAAATGCTAAACATTTCCTTACGTTTCTTCTAAACCTTGTGTGTGGTACAACACCAATTACTTACGAAACTTACACGCTTTTCTAAAAGAAGGTATAGCGGTATAATCAGGAAGCGGTACCGGCGGCAAGTCTTCGTCGGAGGGCAGCTGGTCTCGCATGCGGTGCGCTGAAGCAGGAATGTATGCCCAGGGCAGCTGTCCTTGCAACTCCGCTGCAGTCCCACGTCTCCTGTACAGTGAAATATAACGGGAATCAGAAGTAACCTCAAATGTATTTTTACCTAGGTTTAACCTATTGTAATTGTATATCTATATACGAGTATGTAAACTATTTAGTTTAAAATTAAATTTAATAAATTACTTTTATAATTAAAAATAAAACTCAACTACAATGGTATGATGGTGGTATGGTGGTATGTCGAGAACACTCACTCTTTGTTGAACGTTGGTATAGCAGTTTGGGTTGTTTCGTTCAACTGCGGCAAGGACTGGGTGGCGCGCGGAGGAGACGTCCGCCCAGCGGTGTCTATCACCGCACTGTCTAAGCGACGCTGCTGCTCCGCTATCATGTTCTCCAACCTTTGAGGTAAAGAGAGTAAATTCTCGGGAAAATTCACTGTACGCTTTTTATCATCTACATGATGTGTGCGTGGCGATCTGCAGAAGATTTAATAAAGTATATATTGTGAAATATTTAGATTACAGTGGCTTTTAATTTTAAAAGTATTGATAATGAACGATGTTGGTATGTAGAACAGTCTTAAAGATCTTACTTTTCAGGTGATATATCTAAGGAATCCGTTGCAGAAAACCTCCTGAGAGTTGGGGTCTCTTTTGCAAATAATAATTTCTTCCAACCACGAAAAGCTTGATTAAAGCCTGCTCTAGGGATCCTTTGGTTATCATCGTCTTGAGTGCTATTATTATCGTGTGGTCTGGAGCCACTGGACGCTTCAGTGATATTGGAGAGAGCTAGCGATGTAACTAATTTAGATCTCTGACTTTGTTGCATACTTTCTGTTACTACTTGATCCGACTCATCTACTGAACTTGGCTCCATAGTATCTTGTAATGGCAGTGGTTGCGAGCGGGTAATTACTGGTGTACTTTGAACTTCGGCATCTTGAGTAGCAACTTGTGTGACAGTTGTGGAAGGAATTTGAGAGGCACGTGCTGCATTTTCAACCTGTTAATAATAATAATAGCTTATTAAATTTACAAATATAATCTTTACTTCGAAAAATGGTATTAAATAATAATTCAAACATTGTCCTTACAAATATTACATCAGCCTTGTTTGTTTCAGTTTTATCAACAGCAACAAGTACAATAAGTACGAGATTGATGAGAAAAAATATCCCGAAACGTGAATATAAAATAACCATAATCCAAGCAACAAGTGACGTGTCCACCTGTACGTTACCCGTACCACTAGTGCTTGCGCCTATGTAATTCGTTAAGTCCGTTAGACTCTGAAAAATATAATACTTGTTATATAATATATTATAATGAACTAAATTAAATAAATAAATAATGAATGTGGCCTGGACGACGGTTCACCTTCCCACATACTTTTTTCCTGTCCTAAATTAATTCATCCCTTATATGATGTTCTTCCTTATAAAGTTCCCCGTCCTCTTAGTGTTCAATGTTTGTTAATGTTTGTGTTTAGTCCTCTATGTAAATTTTTATGTAAATATTTACATAGAGGACTAAACACAACACTTATATTAGATATAATAATATTAAACTATAAATTAATATATTTGTAAAATACTATTTACTACTAACTCATGTTCATGTATATATTTATTTTATGATTTTTTATTTTATAGGTGAAGGCAACACTTTAACTGGACTCTTTTTGACATGCATTCTCCTATTGTGTAATATAATCCTTTTTATAAATCTCCTTTGTGTGTTCCCCATACAACGTGACATTGGCGAAGTGAATAGTGCTCAACTGGCACGCTCGAAGCGCCATAAATAAAGAATCGAACCCGTAAATAAATAATAATAAAAATAACTTACTCTTGTATAAAAAGAATCATTTGCAAAAATAACAGTAGCAACAACATCTACAGCGCCTACTGTTACGGATATCAGGATCCAGGGCCAACGTATTGGTTTTGAATTATTACTCTTTGCACCACCAGCTGTAAATCAAATATGTTATTTTTATGTATATTTCCATAAAATAAATGTATAATTTAATAATATTATCGCCACTAACTCATCAATACAGCACTGGTAACAAGCCAGAGAGCACCCAAGCCTAAGCTGACGCAGTTGATGAAAAACGTTCGTGTAACTGTTAGTGGCTCTGATGTCATTAGAACAAAAGCCTGATCTGTCATGCCATCTATAGCCTGCCCAATATTAATTCTCGTGCCACACTGACCTGGATCTGCAAAATGAATGCAAAATTAAAATTCACTTTTAAAATTTAAATATATATTTAAATTAACGTAAATCATATATGTACTTACTGTGTAAATATAATATCTTAATGAAGAGAAGTGTAGGTAGCTCGCGTAGAAAATTAATTAGACAGAAATATTGTGCTAGAGACATGGAGGTGAAGATTACTTGTATTATAGCTTGTAACTGTAACAATATCATGTGCTATATTTATTTACTATTCCCTAAGACTATTTCACTTGAATTACAGATTCTTAATAAAGGTATCTATCTATATATATAAAATCGAAAGGTCACTCACTCATCACGAAATCTCAGAAACTACAAGTGCTAGGAATCTCAAATTTTGCATAGGAGTTACTTATAGGACGTAGGTGCTCGCTAAGACGGGAATTTGCAATATTCGATTTCTAAGGTGTTGTTTTTGGGGTTGAAAGTTTGTATGAAACTTCGTTACTACAAATGCTAGGAGTCATTTTGCATAGACGTCACTAGGACGTAGCCATGGAGACAGAAATGAATAATAAGCCGCTAGTATATTATATTTCTCTATTTCTATTTTTTTAATATATGTGAATTATGTTCTTTCAGCTATTGTTCTATGTAGGGAACACAAACATATACTCAATACTCATGCATACATACATACATATTCATTCTTTACAGTTTTTTATTATTACCTTTTCTTCTTTATTTTTCTTTAAAAAAATATATATGTAAACTTAGTATTCTACTCGAAATATATAATGTCCAAAATATATAAACTCTATTATAAGAACTAATTTATAAATGTCTAACTTCAAACGTCTATTACACATTATTGTTTAGTAGTTACTTTCTTTGTGGAAAATAGAGAATGATTATTATACTCTCTTTTCTTGAGGATCTCGGGTTCAAATGAACCCGGTCTTTTGGAAGATTGCGTGGGGACACAGGTCCAACACTTTTTTATTTTTATTACGTTTGACTAATAATTTAACTAATAAGAAATTACTGTGATATAAAAAAAAGGGCATCGCTATCTTTAAACAATATTTATTTTATCATTCACGAAATGCAAAGATTTTATTAACCTCTTTTTTGACTTTTTAAAAGTTGTCAATAATGTTTATGGTTATTGGATGTGGTGGATTTTATAAATAAAATGTATGAAATGAATAAAACTATTTATATAAATACATATAGAATTAGGCATATACGAAAGTGATTAAAATAAGTATTTTTGTAATCTTAATGAGATAAATATAATTATCAACATAGATAGGTTTTTTTTAAGAACATTTGAAAAATTATACGTCTTTTACATCGGTAATAACTCAGAAAAAACATGACATACTTCCACTTCTACTTAGGTGCTTTCTTTTATAGATTGCATTGATGACTATGGACGTGCCTAATATATATATGTTATAATCATAACATTGTCCAACAAACGATAGGATAAGAATTTGACTATACAAAATGTCGGTGTTCAAGGTTAGATAAAAAATAGTAAATTGTATAAACGCATAAGTAGATTGTAGAAGAACTAATATTATGATAGGAATATTATTCTTATAAAGAATAAAAAAAGATATGTTTTCAAAAAATTGTTTTTTATTAAAAAATATATTATGTTTGATCTATACTTAAAATGTTTACACACGGAATTGCAGACCTACTTATTTTTAATTCTATGCCAAATTCATTTTAATCTATCTAATATTACAAAATTATTAACTAACCACTATCTACATTTAGGAAAATATTTCAATAAATATTCAAAAATAAATAAACAATCCCAAAAGTGCATTAAATGGGATTGAAAGAAAAGAGGGAAACATTTATAAAGTGTTCATTCACAGAGCATAATATATAAATTTAAATATATTTCTTTTAAATTGCAACTAATATGATTTTTTTTTAATTTGAAGTTCTTTTAGTAGCGAAAGCTACAATATCCAATTATTAAGCCTGTTTGTTTTACTTGGCACCGACTTCAAAATTATAAAATCTTTGTTATTATTTTTCACTTTTTAGTTCGTTATTGAAGTCGATTATTCTTTTTGTTAAAAAATAATTTATTCTAACACTAAATAATGTGGACTCCCTAACAAAAGATATGTAAATAGAACCGACAATTGCCCCTTTAAGTCCGCCTGACCCACTGACATCTGAGACGACACAGGCGATAAGGCTATTCATAAATTTTAGACAATTTAATATCATTATTAACATGTAAGAACTATTATAATTAATATATAAAATCGAAAGGTCACTCACTCATCACGAAATCTCAGAAACTACAAGTGCTCAGAATCTGAAATTTTGCATAGGAGTTACTTATAGGACGTAGGTGCTCGCTAAGACGGGAATTTGCAATATTCGACTTCTAAGGGGTTGTTTTTGGGGTCGAAAGTTTGTATGAAACTTCGTTACTACAAATGCTAGGAGTCTCAAATTTTGCATAGACGTCATTAGGACGTAGTCATGGAGACAGAAATTAATAATAACATAGTTCACGCGGGTGAAACCGCGAGCGGGCCGCTAGTAATTCATATTTTGATCTATCTATCTATTCCCTTTCAATCGATATTGAAAAGTCCCAAGAAAATTATATTTGGCAGAGTGGCAGTGACTTATGAATAACATGCAGCAGATAAGAACGGATTATACGAACTTCATTCTCCAAAAAGGTACAAAACAGTTAATAATGAAAGTTTATATGATACAGCTTATTCCTTTTTTTTTGAGATGTACAATTTAACTTTGAACAAATAAGAAATAAAGAAATAAAAAAAAAGAAATTTTGTACACCAAGAAATAAAGTAGGTAATACAATATGTAAATATTTGACATATTGCTACATTTAATAGGGGCAATTATTATTTTTGGAGATTCATATTTTAATATTAATTAAATTAAGATGAATAATTATTTTTAGAGACCAAAATTCGAATCAAATCTTGTAAAGTCCAACAAGCCGGCCCGCTGCGTCTCTATCGGACTGATAACACAATTGGCTTGTCCAAATTATTTCTTGTGCTCTAATTCTCTACACTGGTACTGGCCGTACGTTTATCTAAAACTCACTATATGCTCGCAATACGTCATGTTTATCTTCTATTACGACAAAGATACTGTTTTTTTAACATATCGATAGCATTCCATTCTTTAAGTTTTACATTATGTTTAATATAATGTTATTTACTAAAAATATTTATTCATTACTATTTAATAGTAACGGTATATACTATTTAATTAAATGATAATTATTTTCATCAAGAATATGTTTGAGGCTGGTCGTGCCGCAGGGGCACAAGTGTGTGACTGTAAATGCAACAGGTTGGGGGTTCGATTCCCACCCGAGGAAATTAAATATTACATATTTTCATTTCTTCGCTCTGGTGTCAAGGCAAAGCGCGGTGACGAGTTTAGCCACTCAATATGCAATGCCTTCCAAATTTAGCGGCAAATGGGGGACGAAAACGTTTTAACGAGCACGGAATGCCTTAACATTAGGTTCCCTGGTTCTCTTTGAATACCCTTCCCTCTTTGCGTATGTGCGGAATACAGCGTGAAGCTTTAGCTTCTTTCTTATCCTTTCTTTCTCTTCTTTAGCTCTTTTCTTTAGAAAACAAAAATATGTAAATCTTTTTAGAAACAACGCACATGTTATTATAATATTCAGATTTTTTAAATCGATTCTCATGTAATGAAGGTATAGTTATTTATTACCTCTATACATAATTGGCTCTTCTCACTGTTCAAATTAATAAAATTTGAAATTATATTTTTTGGAACATTATTTTTGATAGATATATTATATTGCAAATAATATTATAGTTCAGTGTAAAAAAAAGACATTAAGTAAATAAATTACATAAAAAAACGTAAAAAAATATCAAATTAGACATTCGCACAGTAAAACATCCAAAAGCATTGCCTTATTAAGAAATACGAGACATTGGTAATATTAAGTACATTCGCAAATTCTTACATTTAGTATTTATTATCTAAACAAATTGACAACAGTATATGAAATGACACACGAAGATCTAACAAGAGTTAAGTACTAACTAAGTAAGTACTATTAGCAAGAAAAAAGAAAGGATAAAAAAATAATAATTTATTTCTTTATGTACTTCTCTTTCCTTCTTTCTTTTGTATTCCTAACCATAACTAAGCCGTTCCATCGTTTCTTAATAAATATTCTTTAAAGTTCACTTACCAAAGTGGTGACTCCCGCGATTATCATAAGTTTATATCCCATTTTGATTTGTTACAAAAAAAAACTAGCACATAATTTTATAACTATCGTATGACTAAATAAGAATTTTAAATACCATTTACAAGTTTAAATGTAAAATATTAATATATATCTAAATCTATCTTAGTCCGGGTCCTACGAAGATACGGCCAGCATCGCACTGCGCGTACAAGCAATCTTTCGATTCTCAGGCGATAAGATCTACAATCGCGACCAGATGAGATATAACTAAATAATGATGTTATATTTTGTCATATATATTAGATACACTTTCATCGTGAAAATTGAGCTAACATCGGTGTTGCAACATACATAATATTCAGTACTCGGTACTATACATATAAACATGGTACAGGAGCCGAAGAGGTACTTTCGGGAGTTACTCGAACGCGGCAGATTAATATACTGGGGAATGTCTTGTTCTCGGTTACGTTCTTCCATCAAATATGAGCCCCATGGCCGGGCCCCAGGCCGCCCGTCTAGGATAAAGGATGAAATTCGTAAAAAAAAATATCATTTGAAATCTTCGAGTGCGTCAGATTAAAGTAGAGTAAGTTAGTTACATGATAAATAGTGTGTATTCATATATGTCTATGACGATTTGAGAGTGACGTAAAGGAGGGGGAGGGCTACTTCGTTTAACTATTCATTTAACACCCCCTTAGAAAATCTGATGCTCTCGATCATTCTTTGTTTTTTTTTCATTTTTAACTCTTACGTACGACCATCTCCATCATGGAAACAGTCAGATTAACATACTTACATTTATAAGAATACGTAGGAAATTAATGATATCAATATCTGACGCGCTCTATGACATTTTTTTCTTGTTGTCAGCTAAGCTTCGCTTCTCTATGAACGCTTGAACAAATCCCGCAAACTCGGGATTTGAATCATCGGCTCCCCGTCTAGTATATTTTTATGATGAAACAAACTTTTATTATAACAATTCTTGTTATGTCGGTGCAACATGAGACTTCTTATTAGGCCAATTAGTGTAATGTCAACAAATTTAAACAATGCCTATATTAGATATATATAAACTGAAAATATATATAAAGTATGAGTCTTATGTTGTTTTACTTAAAGTAGTTCATTTATTTCTTTTGGATAAATGTTAAAGACGACAATGTTTGAATTTAAGGTAATTCATATTATATAATTTTTTTTTTTAATATTTAGCATTTGTTTACGTTAAACTAGTTGATATTTTTAATACAAATCTATTTATTTAAAATTGTCTTAAATGCTAATTGCAGATTGTTGTGCTCATGTTATATTTTAATGCAGTCTATAATTCAGTCATATATGAACAAAAAGAGAATAAAACACTACCAAAGGATATGTAAGTTGTTCTTATATGATTTTTTTAAAGTAAATCGGCTCTTTTGTGTTAAGGAAGAATGATATACTATCAAAATTATTAGTTTAATGCAATACAAAATTGTTATCTATGTTGAATCTTCTATCTTAAATCTTAATCTTATTCTAATTATATTTTCAAATTATTTATAAAATTCTAGGTACGTAGTGCGTGCAACTGTTTACCAAGTCGGAATTCTTACTAATCAAACGAATGAAAATGCAGAAAGTAGCTCGTAAGTACTGTATTAATTTTGATTTCCTTTACAGTGTCGAAATACGCGTTTTCTGTGATATAAACGGCCATATCTTTTTTTTAAGTAAATGTAGAAATACGATTTTTTTTAGGAAATCTGAGTACATATATGGTTTGAATTTCAACTAGATATCTCCAAGAGTTCTTGAGATAAAGGTTCTAGACAAACACACAGACGAATAACAATACGCACACAATCATTCTCAAGGCTGATCTCAGAGTTGAGAGCGATTTATAAATACGCGCCTTAGTATATTAAGTTTTCTGTTTAGATTTATTTTTGTATATACGCATGCACGATCCATGCATCTATTACAATAAAGTAATTTAATAGAAACATAATATTTTTGTTATAGAGGACATCAAGAGGCAATTACCATTTATCATAAGAATGGTAGTGGCATTGACTTAAATTCCATACCAAATCCTTTATTGACAAATATAACAGCAGAAAAAGTGGTTGGCCTGTTGCCTGCAAATAATGAAACTACACCGTGGACGGTATTGAAGCAGCTTGTCTCGAAACCTCATATCCAAGGTGCTTAAAATAGTCTCGTGGCGCAGGGGCACAAGTGTAACTGTAAACACGACTGTTTGAGGGTTCGATCCCCATTCGGGGAAATACATATTTAAATGCATATTTACATTTCTTCACTCTGGTATCGAGGCGTTCAGTTCTGCCACTCCAGAATTCGGTGAAAAGTGGGGAACGTAGCGTCTTAACACTAGGTTCCCTCTGCCTACCCTGCTGTGTGCAGGTTACAGCGTGAAGCTGATTTTAAAATGCTATAAATATGAAATATAAGAACTATTAACTGAATTAAAACATTATCAATTAAAAATAAAACTTTATTTTTAGAAAATTCTACTATTCTAATGGATGTGAGAGAAAATACTAAGAAATCAAGACGCGACGCAAACACCACCACCACCACCACCATCAATAAACCAATAGAGATAGTTAAAGGCGCGGCTGTAATACCCTCTGAAGCAGGAATACAATCAATCGCGTTGCCACCCCTTGTTATTCTCAACAAAAATCTTTCCAAAATCCCCGTACCTATACCCAACGTGTCTGTTGTCAATTATACTAAAGTCAACACATTGGTTAAGTCTCCTTAATTTTTTTTACCTTAGCCATAGGAAAATATTATATACCTAAATACCCATATTATAAACGAATATACGAGTGTAATGGAAAT
Organism: Heliconius cydno galanthus; assembly: GCA_036379175.1. NCBI lineage: Eukaryota > Metazoa > Arthropoda > Insecta > Lepidoptera > Nymphalidae > Heliconius > Heliconius cydno. The sequence continues at coordinate 749,062 of JAKRZM010000395.1, forward strand.
ATTAATAAAATATCTATAATAAGTAATTAATTATGCTTAATTTACTATTAATTATGAGGATTACCGATACAATTATAGATTATACTCGTACGAGTAGATATTACCTAGCAAATATTTATTGATTGTAAACAGAATAAATAGACTCCGATACGTCATTTTGTTTTATTTCGACGCTGCAAATGCGCACCTGCTGTAATGCGCATGCGCGTTGTTTTGTACTAGCCAAGTAAAAAAGTCAAACAATCTTTTGCAAATCTCTATACAAACTTGTTTAAATACGGTCGCGTTTCGCTTTCGTAAGTATGCACCAGGTCGGCTCAAACAAAGGTTATCAAATGGTTCACACCGCATGCCCAGAAGCAACGCATGCGTGGCCGCGTTAATGATTTGCCTCTTCCAACCAACAAGATGTGATGTTTTAAACAAAGCCTTATTACACTTCCCTAAGCTAGAATTTGGGGGTCGCTGAAGACACTCCATGGAGGTCCTCGGTGAACTTATAACAAAAGTGTGTGGTGGGCGTGCTCGTTCTATATGAGGATGAGTTCACCCAAGCTTAATGAAAGGTGCCCGAGCAGCCTAAGCAATGGCAAAAAACACCTGAGCAGCGAATCGAAAGAAGACTCCTTGGATAATTCTGTAAGTATCTTGTTCTAGAAACAGCATGAAATATGCAAGCTCATGTAAACGTATTTTATTAAATCCGCGACTCGGAAAAGCTAAAATTTACTGTAATTATTAATGTTGTTTTAAATAAATCAAAATAATTAATTACCTTAGCGCGCCCTACCTACTTACGTATATCATATTGCCAAATGTCAATGACCCGTCCAAGGCCTTTGACGAGTACAAGGGGTATTTGCGCGCTCTATATACCTACTAAATAGTTGAGTGATCATTTGGTAATCATTGTTAAATTTACTATTTAAAAGGTAATAATGGTAATAAAAGTATCAATATTTATATTTTTTTGTTCATACATTTTTCATCATAATCTGTACCATATGTTTTTTTTAGATAAGGGAATCATTAAAATCAGAAAGGGCGGGAAATAAGTCTGAGGAAGATTGCAGACGGCGTACTATAATAGTGGAAAAAAAGAACGGCAGCTATGGATTTACTTTGCAAAGCTACGGCATTCACTACAAAAAAGTATGTCAAAGCATTAAGCTACATATATACACTATATTGAAAAGATTAAAATATTATAAATATTATTTTTGGCTGTTCTTAATAATAAGTATGTTAAAATGTGTAATGTAAAATGAATGTCCAGCGAATGTCTAATGTAAAAAGTATAAACTGTAAACGATTGTTGAAGTTGTTATGCTATGCGGTAGTATCATATAAGGGAAATATATATATACATATATATGCATATATATAATATCCTTTAATGTACGTTATCTCTTTTTTAGGAACAGGAAATAGAAGTAATAACATACGTAGACCACGTGGAAGCAGATGGGCCAGCTGCCGGAGCGGGTATGCGAGAAGGGGACGTCATCTTGTCCATCAATGGCACGGACGTCGAACGCGCCGATCATGCAAACATTGTTAGTGCCATTAACGCCTGTGATGCCCGTATGAGAATAGTGGTTATATTTGAAGACTGTGTACGCAAAGTTGAATTACATCTTAAATATATCAACATTCAGCGTAATCTACAAGCGAAAATGCGAGAACTGGAACAGCTCACTGTACGAGAACGACACGTCTTCGATACTAATTGGAAAACACACAGTCTGCCATCTCAAAAGAAAAAATCATCACCATCAGAGATCATTTCAGATAGCGAAGAAAATAATATCACAGAAAACATTAGCCCCGGCTATTGCCGACCTACATTATCTACTGAGAATGTTACTGCCGCTAAGCCACCTCAGCCTAATGTTTTTATGTATCAATATTTAGATCCAAGATACGGTGCATGTATTATACAGCCAAATTTACGCACAGGGGGATTCGTAATAACTGTAGGTTCACCGAGGAACAGACGTGACTGCCATCATTACATCCTCAAGACATCTACGGAATGTCACCGTGCTTCTGAAGTATATAAGCCAGCAAACGGGAAACATACGAAAACTCATAGAAATAGTCACAGCCATGGGTGTGCGCCATGCATGCCAGCTTATAATAATCAAGATGCAAATAGTCTTGAAGCCTACGACTTGGCTAGTCCATGTTGCGATCCACATTGTGTGCCTAACTCTAGGAAGAAGGTACGTCGTAAAAAAGAATGTTCAAAGGAGCATAAAAGAAAAGAAAAATGTCATCAGGTTGATAAGTCAACACAAAAACCAGACAATATCTCACATGCTCACGTCAAGAAAGTTTGTAATGCTGGGCACTGCTCGAGTCGATATCGATATTTAACAACGGAATCAACACAAACGAGTCAGTGTAGTCTGCAGTCCTATGCGACCAGTAATGCTACAGTACCATGTGACAACTCTGCTTCGAGTTACAGTACATCTTTAAGTAGTGATACTCTTTTTTGGGATAACGACCGCTCAGAAGCTAAGTCATCCCCGAAAATCCAATACCAAAGTGCACATCAACATGTTAAGCCAAAATCATGGGATAATTTAACAACGAAAGCAATTGGAGGATATGGCTTCGGCTATGGTTATTTAGACACGGCTGTTAAAAACACTAATAGATCCAAGAGCCATGGTCGCAGCCATGGCGGCCGCAGCGCACAAACTCACCATGACTCCTATCAGCACCATACTCAAGAGAAACATTCCCACAGACAGAACGGCACTCCGCATCACTATCCCGTCTATGGGAGAAGTCACAGCCACTGCCCCCCCACTAAGTCTACTGAGAGCCTGGTCGTAGTGCCCAAATATCAATTAGAAAGCAGCGGGTCAGAAACAAGACTAGCTTGCGATTGCGATTCGATAGAGTACTATCGCCGCATAGGTCCCACTAAAAGTCCTGCAGAAACTCATTCCAATTATTATTCCCAACGTTTCGTATATCCTACTCACTCTTATAAAAAGAAAGACGCGAATGTTAGTTCAGAAATAACTAGATTGTAATAGTTTGAAGAAACGATTGCTCAAATATCAAAAGAATTTTTCTACGTAAACAATGAAAACTTTTTTAACGCGGGTAACACACATAGCAGTAGTTCATTAGATAAATAAAATTACATTATACTTACATTTGGTGATATTAATATAGCGATGCACAATATAAAGCAATATTTTTTCCCAAAATCAAACTCTACATCGATAATAATTTACACTTGTGTAGGTACGTCATAGAATGATTATTTAATATTTTGTAGGTAATTACCATTACCGGTGGGAGATCGATGGGAGTCAACGATTGTAAGATACCTTTCGAAATTATTTTATCAGCTTTATACTCGTTGATTTATAGTTTTTAATAAAAAATAATTTATAAAATGATTTTTATTTAAAAAAAAATAATTCTTTATTTTTTTTTTCTATATCAGAAAATCTAATTCTGTTTCCTCGATATAATTCTGAATATGATCATATAAAAAAATTACAACAAGTAAAACGTAGTACTTTTTTAATTCTATTTTTTGTTTGAGTGTAATTTTCACCATGTTTTTAATATATTCAACCCACCTAATAATTCTACTAGTCGATTGTATTTAACAATGTTTAAAGTTATAACTGTACTACCCCTACCTGTATTTCAATAAAAGATTATCTATTTGATTTCCAAATCTCCAAAACAGATTTGACATAGAAAATCTGACCAGCTTTAAATATGTAAATTATTGTTGGGAGGTAAATGCAAAAATTTTTTTTTTTTTTGTTTGTGATGCAATAACCAAGTTTTATGAGGTTTCTTAGGAGATCTCGCAGCCTAAATTTGCAAATCGAGTACGCTCTTATCAGGGTCCGTCACTTCCTTATGCGCAAGTATTGCGATTGAGTGCTATCATAGCCGAAAGTGGGTGAGCTGTATATCTTTTGTTGAAAGTTCATCTTAGTTCGAGGGTCAGGTGGCGGGCGGTGGTCCAGTACTCCCGCAGAATTCGTTCGTCGTCCGCCGCCATGCGACACCCGCGCTCGCTCAGCCCGTCGTGGCTAATTATAACGATATTATTAACTTGCCTTACATACACAACCTCAAAATCTCAGGTAAAACAAAATGTTAAATGCTTCTTCTACTACATCACGAATTCCATCTCAATTTTTCTATATTGTTTGTAGAATTGTCATGAATCAGTCATTCAATTCATTCAACAGTTTCCATAAAATTTCCAACCAATGTGTAATAAATATATTTATGTCGTAAATGTGTAATTTTATAATTTTAGTGCAAATCAATGTAATATAATTTCAGAGCCATTTAGTGTGCAGGAGACCGGACTCTCAGCATTGTCTTGTGTGGCTGATTGATGAAAATAAAGGAAACAAAAAAACTGGAACATCATTGAAAACCATTAGGACATATTGTGGATTAAGTCATTCACGATCTGTTGAGCATCTTCACAGGAGATATGTCCAGGTAACACTTATCTATGTCTACTTATATAATCTAAACTTAGATATAGTTTACTTAAAAAATAATACACTTATATATTTTTATTCGTTTATATTATGCTACGCATACTTGGTGGCTGTGCGAAAAATGTTAAAGTACAATGCATTGCGAAATATATATATCTCATCAAAAAACTTAAATGTGAAATGAGAACTAAGTTAAATGTTAAGTAAATCCACTTCACCGTCAAAGAATTAGTTGAAGAGTTCTGTGTTCCGGGATAAAATTTAAGCTCACATCTTTATTTGTTTACAAATCTTTAGGCACGTTAGCTTATATGGTGATGTACATAATTGCATATTTCACAACAAACTCTCTCTAAGAATTAAAATATTAAGTGCTTCATAATTTCATTAATAAATGATATTTTAAAGAGAGTGAGAGTTGATATATCTCTTATAACGAAATAGAATACAAGAAGAATAAGATACATTAGATGTTATACAAGGTGGAAGAAGCAGGACATGTAGGGTAAAAGTTTTCAAACCCAAAGCTAAAGAAATAAATCAAGGTACCTCAACAGTTTGGACGTAGGATTTTTTTTTCATTTCACGATTTTTATCCATACCTGTATTTCGTGTGACGCACACATACGTGTGCGACGATTCCGATTTGACAGGTAAGTGTGTGCGTGCCTATGTTATACTTTACAAATGGCGTTTTACTTTAAGACGATAGTTTTATTATTTATTTTGTTCGAAAAAATAACTTTTTAATTGTTGGGAATATTTTTTTTCTGAATTATATTAGGCTTTTATAGAGTAGTTAAAACTACGGTTTCATTTAAAGTCGTGCTGACAATGACCCTGTATATTTAACATAATATCATCATAAAATCTAAGAAGAGAAATAGTTAATTATTATTATTAGTCATTTCCAAATTAAAAGGTAATGAATACAATTGTACAAATAAATAGAAGTACGGAGATTGGGTATTCCATCCATCCATACATTCATCCATCAGCCTCACAACGTCCATTGGTGTTCCACTAATTCTCGCCCCTCCGTCCGGTCCTGCGCCCTTTGAATCCAGCGGATTCCCGCTGTCTTTGGGGTATTACCTATTAATAAGTATATTTTTGCTTATTGTACTTGAACGATTAATCTACAGCTTTGTTGAGGTGACGCCTCAAAATTTATAAAATTAAAAAAATCCTTAAAGGATGGTGCCCTGGCAGCATCTTAATTTTTTTCGCTCTGGTGTCGAGGCGAAGCGCGGTATTGAGTTCTGCCACTCAACACGCCGTGCCTATAGAATTCAGCGGAAAGTGGGGAACGGATTATACGTGTTAATACTAACACGAGGTTCCCTGCACCTGCACCATAAACTAAACAACACCTGCACCATAAACTAAACAAAATAATGATAAGGAATTGCCGAAATACAAATATATGTGTTGTTTGGGGTTGTTTAGGGTTATCTCAAAAATGTGTCAAATCTGTTTGAACTCTCAGTCACATGTTGGAGTACTGACCTAATATTTCATATATACATATACTTAAGTGTCTTACTTATTTGATTTAATATTACTAATTAATAATTATTATGATACTAAATTTACGAGGCCGTCGTGGCGCGGCGGCACAAGGGTTTAATTAACAAGGGTGTGACTGTAACGCGACGGTTGTGAGTTCGATCCCCACTCGAGGAAGTGAAATATTTGTTTACGTTTATATTTCATTTCTTCGCTCTGGTGTCGAGGTAAAGGGCGCCGTTGAGTTCCGCCACTCAACACGCAATGCCTCCAGAATTCGGCAGAAAGTGGAGAACGGAGTGTCTTAACACTGGGTTAGCCCTGCCTATCCTGCTGTGTGCGGGATACAGTGTGAAGATGAATTATTTTTTTTAAATTTAAAATTATACCATCATCAAAAATATATTTGATATTTTATAAAATATAGAATATGAAACATATCATATCGCTTAATTAAAATATCATATCTATATATATGTTTATAATAATTTTTAAAGATAAATAAAAAAACAGGTCATGTACGAGGTGGACTCACTCCTCGAGAGTTCCGTACCAATTTTAGTTGTAGCTCAACGAGAAGTGCAGCTTATAAAAGTTATTAAGCTTAAGATTGCAGGCGTGGCGTATGCACTTATTTTGTATGAAATCTATATATATAAAATCGAAAGGTCACTCACTCATCATGAAATCTCAGAAACTACATGTGCTAGGAATCTCAAATTTTGCATAGGAGTTACTTATAGGACGTAGGTGCTCGCTAAGACGGGAATTTGCAATATTCGACTTCTAAGGGGTTGTTTTTGGGGTTGAAAGTTTGTATGAAACTTCGTTACTACAAATGCTAGGAGTCTCAAATTTTGCATGGACGTCACTTATAGAACGTAGGTACTCATGGAGACAGAAATGAATAATAACGTAGTTCACGCGGGCGAAGCCGTGGACGGACCGCTAGTAAACTATAAATGTATAATGTTTTCTTAAATAAAATATGTATATTTATTTATATAGCTTCATAAAATCATAAAAATGTTTGGCGGAAAGTGGAGAGTGGAAGTGTCTTAATGGGAACCGAGTGTCTTAACCTTAGGTTCCCTTTACCTACCCTAACGTTAGTAAAGCAAATAATTCTATAACCTATATTTCATAAAGTTATTTTATTTTTACTTGCAGATTCAAGAATTAGATAATATACCATCAACTAAACGAATATTTTGCAACATAATTACTAAAATGGGAGAAATAAATAATTGGCAAGAAATTACAAACGTGTTAGAAACTGCAAAAAGAGTAAGAAGGCAAGCTTATGCACCTCGAGGAAGATATAGAGGCCAAACACAATCGCAATATTTGGCAATAGATCGAGGTAACGGTAAAGATGAAGGCAAAGCTGAAGCTCATTCAGCCGCAGATTCGTCGAGAGCTATCGTCAGTATGTAAAATTTTATAATCTTATAATATATTTAATTAATTAATAATACGAATATTGTTTAAATATATTTGTGAAATTATTTTCAGTTTTCAATTGGATAGAAAATATGAGCCTATTATAAAAATAAACCGAAGAAAAATAATAAGTAGACCTAAGTAAAGGAAATTAACATTTTACAGATTCACTCTGTCTCCCGCGCACATCAGGGTAGGCAGAGGGAACATAGTGTTAAGACATTTCGTTCCCCACTTTCCGCCGCATTTTTCAAGGCATTGCACGTTGAGTGGCGGAACTCAACGCCGGGCCTTTGCCTTGGTGAAAGAGCGAAGGAATGTAAATTTTAATAAATAAATAATAATATAATAATGAAATACTCTTAATATTTGAAAAATGTACAAACAATATAAGTAAAAGTAACTAAAGGAAATTCTTAATATTAAAAATAATACTCCTAACTATTTAAAATAAACATAAAGTAGTTACTCTAATACCTTATGGTTTTTTTTTATATTTAAAAAAATACCTTACTATAACGAAAAAAAAATTGCTAATAATAGGAATTATTAATAAACGATATCGATTTTTTTATATAAGTATGCACAAATACGTATGATTTCCCTCATAATATCTTATTTTTTAAAGGTGGAAACAGCGGCATGGGTCAAGCGCAAAGTCAATCTATATACGATCCTAACTGTGATGACTGTGGTGACAGAAGAAACCATGAAATTGAAAATCTTAAGCGCCCAACGTCATTAAAACCGGGAGATTCTGTTTGGCCTGGACAAAATGGACTAATTCAATCACCCAGCAGGGGCTTTAATCAAAATGGTCCGGATCACTACGGTGTATCGTCTTCTATCCCAACATTAGGAAGCACAGGCCCAATGTCGAAAGGAAATGAAAACGACATGTTTATACCACAGAACATGGGAGCGCGGCAGCCAGGATCTAGTGGGAGCGGTGACAGGCCAATTAGCACTCATGGTGGTTACGATCCTAACAATTTTCCTGGTAGCAATGACTATCGACCAATTGCATCTCAAACAGGCAATGACTATAAACCAATAAGAGATAATTACGGTCCCTCAGATACAACGGACAATAGAAATTTCGGTCCAAACGGATATCCAGCGGGGTTCATACCCAGTGCTGCGAGTAATGACAAACAATATTCTCCAAATAGTAATATGGGACCTGAAGGTTATCGCTATCCAAATACAAGGTTAGGAAGCATAAGTGATGGCAAATCGGGACCCTCTAAACTTGGTGGTTCAGATTTAGGTTTATATGGACCCCAAGGTGGAAACAATAATTATTTACCCGGCTATGGAACGAATAAATACAATGCTCAAATACCAGGAAATATACCATCTGGACCGGGAAGTGACTTAAATCAAGGTGTAGGACCTTTTGGAAACGGAATGCCAAGAGATTCAATAGATACAGGTAAGCCGACTACTTCTCATATTGGTTTTGGATATGCGCCAGGATCACAGATTTCTAATCCAAATGTTGGTATAAGGCCTTATGGATCAGTAAATGAATTGGATAAACCAAATCCATCGAACATAAATCAAAGAGAACAGTATCCACAATCAGGAGTACCATATTCACAGTCAGGAGTATCACATCCACAATCAGGAGTACTATATCCACAATCGGGAATAACACAGTTTCCAACAGCATCCGGTCCGTATCCCGGACCCGGAGGTAGTAGTGTGTATTGTTGTGTAGTCCCAAATCTTGCTCAAAATGAGAATGTGTATCCTAATTATAAACCTGGAGATGCAAATAATGTGGGACCAGGGACTACATTGAGTCATCAATCGAGTAGACCTAGTGGGCAATATGGAGGCAATCATTATATACCAGATAGTTATGGTAATTATGGACAGTACAGTCCAAGCAACACAGGGCTTCAATATGAACCCAAAAGTAATATAGGAACAACCGTACCACAAGGGAGTCTTTCTTCGCCTGGAGCACAGTATGGAAGTGGTTTACATCCATATGGATCAACTTCTGGTGGGGGGTCGTATCCACCTAGCAGCCAATTAGATTCAAGAGGCACATTACATTCACCTGATCGATCATACAGTTCCAATGCCCCGAGTGGATCAGTAGCTTCTAATGGACAATATATTCCATTAGGTACAGGAAGTTCAAGTGGTTCTCCAATGCCTGGCGGACAATATCCACAAGGAAATGCAGGTACACCTATTGGAACTGGATTTCAATATGGAACAAATATTCCAGGTAGTAGTGGAATATCAGCAGGGTCATATGGACCAAATAATGTAAGAGGTACTTCTAATAATGGAGTCAATTCCCCGGCTGGAGGCCAATATGGGGTAAATGTTCCTACAGGAACAACACCAGACTTTAGCCCAGGTTCTAAAACCTCTGGACAATATGGACCAGGTGCCATTGGACCTGGAGGACAATATGGCTTAAATGGCCATAATGTTGGAGCTAGACCAAACGGTGTTGGGACCCAACATGGACCGGGCATTTCAGGTGCGCTTCCAGGAAATGGTAACGTATACACACCGGGTGAAAATAAAGGGCTTGTGGGAAATATAGGGGACTATGGAACAAATAATCTTGGTGGAAGGCCTGCTGGACATTACGGATCAAGTAGTCCAACAGATTCTTTAGGTTCCAGAGGGCCAGGTGGTGTAGGAGAACCTATTGGAAACACAGGTCAGTACAACCCAGGTGGTTCAGTAGTGCTTGGTGGGCAATATAGACCAACTGAAAACGGAGGACAATATAGCCCAAGTGGACCAATTATTACATCAGGACTAAGTGGAGAAAGTAGACCAAGCGGCAGCGTAGGACAATATGATCCAGGAAATTTGGGAGGATCAATACGGCCTGGCGGTCAATACGGTCAAAGTGTACCCTATGGTACTGTTGGACAGAACGTGTTAGATGGTTTTAAGAGTCCCGGAGGTGAAGGAAAATTCGGGCCAAGTGGTCCTAGTGGATCCAATAACCAATACGGACAAGTAAGTCCAGGTATCTTAGGTGGTATATATGGCCCGGGTGAAGCAGTAAAACCTTTTGAAAGTACTGGACAATATGGTCCGGGCAATTCATTCGGTGGAGCCCTACCCGGAGGACAATATCGTCCGAGTGGACCCGGAGGAGCTATGGGAAATGTAGGTCAATATATTCCAGGAACCTCAGGTGATTCAGCAGGACCAGGTCGACCAGACCTACAATATGGTCCAAATAGTCCGGATAGTTCAGCTGGCCCTGGGGTAAACATTGGTCAATTTGGACCGAGTGGTGTCAGGACAAATCAATATGGGCCAGGTGATTCAGACGACTCGGCAGGATCTGGTAGGCCTTATGGATCAAATATAGGAAACCAGCAAGGAGGAGGACAACTCGGGCCTGGTGCTAGTAAAGAAGGTTTTACGCCCGGGGCAAAATTCACTCCCAGTAGAGTTGGCCTACCCTACGGATACAATAACAATGGAGTTAGTATTTTCAATTTAAAATTATAATATAGTTTCTTAATTACATTGGCACCAAGTAATATAGTTAATTTTACAGGGTCCAGGGGGACAAGTCGGTGACTATAATGGTTAGTATAAGTTAGTACATATACAAAAACTATATGAAAATATTAGTATACGTATATCTAAGTTTTTTTGCGACTTTAATCTACCATATATTTATTTTTATAATTGTTAGAAGTAACAATTATATATTTTTCTATATTAAGATATCGCTTTTAAATACTAAAAATGATTCTCAATGAACATCTTTATATAGAACTAAAAAAAAAATATTGTCTTAGGTGTTCCCCAAAATTATGTTGACCCCAACTCAATAAACGCCGACGGAGATGACTCAGCAGCTGAAGCTAGTGTGGCTCAAAATATAAATGGTACTACAGCAAGCGCTTCATCTAAAGGCGGTAATGATAAAGGTCGAGCTCAAACCAACGTACAAGGCACGTATACTGGAAGTGGATCATTCCAAGCCCAAGCCCAAATTACTGGTGAAAATAAAGAAGCTTTAAGTGAAGTAAATGGTGGAAAAAAAGGTGCATCCAGTTCGGCTTCGGGAAGTGGTAGGAATAATAAATCACAAGCCAACGTCCAACTGGGTTCGGAGACAGGTTCAGTTCAAACTCAATCTCAAAGTAACGGTGTAATGCATTCATCTAACTCTCAAGTTCAAGGTAGTGTCAAAGGTGGTATGGCAGACGCACAAGCAAGAGGGCCCGGAAGTACGTCATCTCAAGCTCAAATAGGATTCACACCTTACAAAGATGCAGAAAAAGCTACCCATGATCTTCAAAAAATTCCATTCATGGGAGGTGGAATGGCATCTGCTCAATCAAGTGGTCGCACTGGTCAATCACAATCACAGCTTCATGGAACTTTTAAATATGGTATATCATATAGTGGAGCGGCACAATCTGGAGCCAGTTTGGATAAAGATGCCGTATTTCCAAATAGACTCTCATTTGAAAAAATAAATGTTTTTGACGAAAAAGAGAAAAATATAGACGTTGATAAGATAAGCATGGATGTAACTGAAGTACCGGATAACAAAAATACTGAGGCATCTTCTGTAACAGATATGCCCTCTCCACCAGCAATCTCACAATCGTCAGCACCTGACATACCTGATAATAAAGAGGGCGGTCAATCAACTGCTACAGAAAGTAATTTATATGAGTCAATGAAGAATTCTGAGAGCAGGTATACCGGACACACGCACTTAGATCATCATCAGTCAGAAGCTTCCAACAAAACCACCTTAAGCAGTCCTACACTATCAAGTAATAGAAGATCATTTCAAACAAATTTTCCAACAATTCCAGAATATGAATTTACTACTGACAGAGACGATACACAACCCGAATACGATACTGATGTCGGTTATGATGGTGACGGCAACGGCAACGAGGCAAATGATGTGGAGCAAACTGAATACTCTAATTACGATGAGGATACAAAAGACCCACCAACACATCAATATATTCAAAGTCCAAATAGAAAAGGAATTGATCTACAACAAACTACTGGTGGTAATACTCAGCATATTGTATTGGGATCACTAAAAAATCACAATGCTGAAATAATTCAAAAAGATTCGGGAAAACCTGATGAAAGTAAAGTATATCAACCAGGGGAGCGTGTCCCCGGTACCGGTGGATACACTATACCTATCGGCTTTACTGGGAGCGTTAAGTCTGTAGCATCTAAAGATAATACATATGTTATAGGTTCCAAGGAGTCCCCATCGCAGGCACAAACAGTTACTTTAACACCAGGAACGGGTAAAGTGCGATACACTCAACCCTCGTCTTATGGAAGGTATGTAAAGGCAAAAAATCTTCGATCCCTTCAAAGTCCGAAGGAGGACGACAATAAATACGTATCAGTTTCTAAATCGGTGACTCGCGCGCTCGACAGTGACAACAACATTCGCAAACAATACTCGCATACTTATTACACTAAATCATCTTCCTGTGGATATTTTACTTTTACATGCACTATGGTGAGTAGTGCAGAGGGAAGGAAAAAAGTGTGCAAGCCTAAAATGCCCACTAACCCAGATGGGACGCCAATTCGTTGTTAAAACTCTCTAAATAAAGTAATCATTATATTACTTTATTTAGTTATTGCTACACAGAGCGATTAATATAGTATTTAAAGTAGATAAGTTCTAACTAATTTAGTATTTGTAAAAATTTAATTGTAATTTTAAAATTTAGAATTTTAAGCAATACATTCACAGTCGTAATTTGTATTAACATTGCTTAAGTAAATAGGTATTATTCAAACATGAGTTATTTGTATTTACAATTTTGTCAAAAATTATCTAAGACTCTCGAGTCTCAAACTAATTTAGTATAAAAATAGTAATATTATTTAGAATAAAAAAGTAGATAGATAAACAAATCCATGCAGGTGCTTAAAGAGGTTCCCGAGATATTGGCCACTATCGATATTTGTGTATTCTCTGATGAGTACTTATTTATATTTATTTAATTATGTATTATGTGAAAAAATTATAAATCGGCACCGATTATTATAAAATTTTAAATTCACTCATAAAAATATTTAATTAGACACGTGTTTAAAGTTTTTTTGAAATCACCCCCTAAATTGAAAATAATTTCATAAATATATTTAATAAATATTCTTATAGTTCAAGCGGGCGAAGCCGCCCAGATCGGCTAGTACCAAATAAATGTTATTCTATTTACATTTTTTTAAAGATATAACGTAATCTCCCTTCAATTTAATAAAAATTCGGTCAAGACTACGTACCACAACTATGTGTAATAATATCTAATTAAGTAGGTTATAATCTCGATTTCTGATTATTTCCCATTTATATTTGTTTCGGGTATTTTAATGCGCATATATGGTATTTAGATTTTTTATTGGCTAATATCTGGGAAACAGTAAAGTTTTAGGGTATGGTATACTATATAGGATAAACTTAGTTGGAAATCATCTATATCAGTTTGTCTATCTTTTTACCAATAATGAGATACCATATTATGTAAATATAATCTTTTTGATAAATCATATAATTATAGAAAATGTTTATATTTTTTAAACATGAAAAAAAAATTGTATGAAACTAAAAAAACTATATTTTTCTTAGCTTCTGGATATTTAATTAAATAATAATTCATACTGCATTACAGCTACCATTAAAAATGTACCATTAATTCGTACGTAACAAATGGGCCACTAGTATCTAGTTAATAAATATTAACTAATTATATAAAAAGTAGTTTATTTTATTCTTATTAAAATTTATATTCTTTATGCATTTTATATTATTTTCATATATTATATGTGCGGTATTCTGAAAAACATCCACACAAAATTTCAGTTCACCAGCGCATTAAATTGGTGCTTACTAGGTATTCTCTGCAAAAAAGCAAAAACAACTACAAGAAACAGGTAAATAACACAAAAATAAAACAATTTAGAATTAATACAATTTATTGATATAATTTAAGTACATTTATATATTGTTCAAATATGTAATCATCACATCGACATGAGAATAGTGACACATAAAAGATAATTTTGGGTGCCTTTTTTTATCATTAAGATTCCTCTTTCGCAAAATCTCTTAAGTTTCTAATTAAATAGTGGCTCTCTAATTAACATTTTATTTGTGTAATACAATACATTTAAGGAACGCGTAAAATGAGTCTTTCTTTGATATATTTTTTAAAATTACATAATACAATAAATATATGTATGTCTATACAAAAACACAGATATATCATAACTAATTAATATGTCGTAGAGATAAAAGAAAAATTGTAAAGAGAATAAAATTTTTAGACAAAATGTTGCAATTATGCAATTACTGCATATAAAATTAAAAAAAAAATCAATATTTCTCTACTAATACATATATATCAAAGAGTTGAAGGGAATGTTACATATGTGTAAATAAGACAAGTATATTTATTATCACCTATGAACACGAACAGATTCCAACAGAACACATTGATTTGCTTATTTTGCAAGTGACCATCACTAATACCTACAAAATGAATTGTGAAAAGTAAATATTGTATATGAAAAGATCGCGATACGTGCCCTATATTTTTGTCGATCTATAAATTACTATAAACAATTTACATATAACGCGCTTCTCATTTAAACATTACATTCCCAGATAGCAGATAGATGTGTGTAGGTAAATATAGTGTTAGACCGTCATCTGACACAGTGTAACTAAACCTTTGTGCTCTCAATATCGCCACAATACACGTTCAACACTCTTATATGTATTATATATTTTTTTTTGAATTTATAAGAAGTTTAAAGGTAAAATATATATTTTTTACTATGTGGAAGCTTTAATTTTTTTTTGTAACAGTTAACATAGAAGTATCAATATAATTTGGGAGCACAGTTTAATGCTACAGAGTGCGAGATGACACAATATTACGATAAGCTCTACTCGCCAAGTCAATAGATAGAAATATTGTAATATATTCTTATGTATGTACTTATCTAATAAAACCTATCTGCATACAATCGTTTGCTTGTTTCTTTATAAAGTACTTTGGGTTAAGGATGTGAAACTGATATTGAGTGAAAAACGAAGAACACTTATATAGTGATACTTTCACACTATATAAGTGTTCTTCATTTTTCTATAGTTTAGAAAATGGAGAATACAGATATATTTTAGTTACATTTATATATCTTAACATTATTTATAAAAATACGTCATTTAAAGCATAACAATACTGGTAAGCAACAACACCAATATAAATGTGCGCACACGCAAGACAATCAATCAAGTAATCAGATCATGTAAAAAAAGTTTTCCCAAAAAAAAAGAGTTAAATCACGCATCCTACAATCGTTCATAAAATCGGTCATTCTATTAATATACGCTTAAATAAACTGAATAATGTCAATATTATATTCATCAACTGGCAGTATTTGAATTGTACGAAAAAAAATCGTAAGGCATCCAAATCAAACAAACATAATAACTTTAAATACACTAAGCAACATTAAAAAATCAGTCTAATCACGGAATGTATACATTGTATAATTAAAATTAAACTAACTTAAGGTTTATAATAGCTGTTAATAAACGGAAATTACTTTTTTTATTTAATGATTACTACTTTTCTCCGTTCATTGATATTAACAATTATGGAAATTACTCAGTCACAATATGTTCAGGGAAAAGTATTACTTACTATGGATAATGTTAATTATTGTATAAAATTTAAATATGTATAATAAGTCAAATTTGTGCTATTTAAAAATTACCTGATACAAGTAAAATAAGTTTTCCTCATTATATAATAAATACAGTTATACCTTTAATGTCAGATCTAACATTGTAATTATTTATTTTTCTAAGCTAAAATAAATTATAAAGAATAAATTAATATCCTAATGTAGTTAAACAGTAAGTACCTGTACAACTTGGTGGGCATCCAGGCTAACTTTTTATTGTTAAAATAAGTTCGAGTGAAACAAATAAAAATGTCCACTTAGACAGTAACTTAAAATTAATTACACTGCTAAATTAATCTAATATTTCTAAAATGGCAATCATGTTCCTCATTTTACTTAATTACTAAAAATAATTAAAAATAAAAAAAAACAATCACAAAAATACTTAGAAAACGAAAATGGAAATATGTTAATGTTTTTATAGAACGCGTTTAAGATCGTAACGATATAAAGTCATAGTGGCGCCCACGCTGCCGCTGTGGATTCGTTTCCGGCTTTTTTCCCCCAATGAGGGCAGGGAAATGATTTTTTTTTTATTTCTTTGCTTTGGTGAGGAGCAGCAAGACAACACACAGTGTCTCGAAAATTGGAATCACGAGTGCCTCATTAGATTCCTTCAGTCTACCCTGCTAGCTATATGCGAGATACTAAACAGAAAAAATTTTAAAATAGAATCGCATCTTTACACAAGAATTATGATGATGATTATGTATAATATATTTATATTGTACAATTAGTTTAACATTTTTTTATATTTGTATTCAAAATCTATATAGTTATTGAAGTTTTCATGACATAAAACTTTGTCACAAATAATAAATTAATACTATATTTCTAATACTTTTCATATACCAAAACAGGCGCAATGGAGTGTTGGCACAATTCACAAAACTAATTTGACAGACTACGAACTTCAATGAACGAAAAAACGAAAAAATAAAATAAAAAAATATACATATATATTTTTTAATCAGCCTATCGCCGTCCACTGCTGAACGTAGGCTTCCCTCATCAAGCGCCAACCATTAACATATATATATCTCACAAATTTGTAGACAGCATGCGGAGTTGTGTTCCGGCACAACACACAATGCCTTCAAATAGGCGGAAAGTGGAGATATGTACCACTAGAACAAGTTGTATCAATAGATACAAATGTAACAGTATGTAAGTAGTACATAGTTACATAATTGCATAGTGGTGGTAGCACTTACAAAACACGACATATATTATATACCTTATTGAGATCAAAATAAAGTAAGTACAATTAGTGTTAAATCATTTTGAGACTCTTAAAATACTGATGAGCAGAGGAACTTGGGTTTTCGAGATGGCCTCTTAATATTCACATTAGATAAATACTAGAGAGATGGACGATTACAAAATCTAAAAAATATTCCACTAGATAGGTAAATATCTAAAACTTCCCTATACACTTTAATTAGATAAGATTAATAGAATGATATCCCTTTATATTATTGCTTCATGTAAGTTTATCAATTGAATATACTATGTTAGTAACCGTCCAAATCTATTTAATGTTTTTGAACATACCAGTGTTCAACAGACTCCTACAATAATGGACATATAAATATATATACTCGTATTTCTAATTTCGGAATTAGCTGCATATTTTGATAATGTCATAATTTTATATAATTTATTATAATTAGTATATGTATTGCATGTCAACATTGAGCACATACTGTAAAATAAAGAAGTAAATTTCTAAAGTACATTGAACATTAACATATTAATATTAGTTACATTATTATATTATGATTTGTTGTACAGTATGTACTCACATTTCTCACTACTGTTAACCTGACAGTCGTAAATGATTATCTTTATAAATATTTTTATTTTGAACATTATAATAAATAAATGGAGAATAAGTTTTCATATATTTTATAAACAGTGACAAAATAATATACTCCCAATATACCCTGAAAGAGAAATCTACAAACTCGCCATATTTTCTATAAACTTTGATTAAAATTTTAAAACTGTAGTATATTTAATGAATGCTACGCGGTATTTAATAATCATAATGAAGTATAAAATACTCTAAATAATTTATGACAATGAATTGAATTGTATGTACTTTAAGTTTGAAAAATATATCCATTTATGTGGAATAATTATTATTTTGACATTTTTCTCACGTTGAATACCTTCAATATGAGATTTAAAAACCGCCTTAACTTGGGCAGTCGTTATTACAGTAAGATAATATTTATTATATGAGATAATAATATAATTGATATACATCCATTTTAACATTTTAAACTTCCTGAACATGTAGTTCTTAATTTTTTGTACTCGTTTTAGATGCTTCTCTTGTGTAAAATATAAAATGAGTATTTAGATATAGTTATTTAACAAATATAACAGTAATACTATATTAGTTTTAAAATCACTATCTTAGGATTTTATCCTTTTCATTTTAAATAATGAGATTTTTACCATTTATTCTATTCATTAGGCAAAATTTATCAAATTGAAACAGCATAAAGTTTGTCGGAGAATTATGATAACTATCAAATGATTATTCCTTATGGAAAACTTATAAATTAATTTTTAAATTGTATTAACTTCTGAAAGCGACTAGTTACAATATTTAGAATATCATCACCACACAAAAAGTGCCTTAAGCAACCGCTTATTTTCAACCGGAAATTAATAAAATCAGATAAAATGTCATTTAAATTAAAACATATTATCTTAATAAAAAATCAAGATAATATTTTAATCTTTTTTAAAAATAGAATATAAATGAGAAAGTTATAGATAATAAAATTAAATTTATTGTGGAATTAATAATTAAACTTTTTAACGCACTTTTTAAATGACTTCGATAAAAAAAATCTGTAGTATGTACATACCTTGTTTCAGAGAAACTATACATAAAAAAATTAAAATCGCAAAAAAATACTGGAAGTCTCAATAAATAGTGTTCTTAAATTCAAAAATGTACATGAGATTTCGACAAAAAGTAAATAAAATATACTTTGCTTATGAACAGGTCCCTTAAGTGGCTCCTCGGAGACGTTTTAGCCTCTCCTTCTCGAGGTGATCTACTGGTGGCTCTCGCTCGAAAGACGTCAGTTCTAATCCTGAAATAAAATAGTAAGTCATATTTTTAAACAATGTATATATATACATATAATATAAGCTTGGTAAACCTTTTTTAGATTATACTCAGGACAATGTTTGTAGAACTCGGATTATTCTAGCATCGAAGCATCAAATTATCTCTGACTTCCTTGTCTTACTTAACACGGCAAAAGTAATCAGGTTAATGTTGTTCAAAAACTTATATTAAAATCAAATGGACCTAACTTGAACTTCTTGCCGACTCTTTACTCTCTCTCTTTTAGTATCTTCATATTATTTCAGCTAGTTTTACATGCTGACAACAATTTTTTGACCCAATATTTTAATATTAATTTAATTTACAATTGTATAGCATTTTTAAAATAGGCTATTTTGCCTATTTTAATAAAAAAATCATTTAGATTTTTTTCTTTTACTAGTTTAATTTATATCTATTACATGACTATATATTATATCATATCAATCAATGTATGAAAATCGTGCAACAATATTTTGACCGGCTCTATTTGTCTAAATACTCGAATTTGATGACAATACAATCCAATCTATCAATCTTTTACAGAAAGGACACGATATAAAAAAAATGTTTTTATATATAGAAAAAATAACAAACCTTGTTCAGTAAGAGTCGGGCGGTCGCACAGGAAGCGCCACGCTGGCAAGTGTAGGTGAGGTGCGGCAGCGGCGGTGGAGGGGGCGCCAGGGACGGGCGGTGCAGGGGACGCGGGCGGCGCGAGAGGGGGACAGGGACCCTCGCCAAGCAGCCGCCTCGCCGCCAGCTGGGAGCTCACGTGACGACCGAGTAGAGAACATTTTTCGAAGTTCACCCGGTTGCCTGGTAATCTGAAATACATATGTAAATAAATTAATTAACGTCATAATACATTACAGTAGAAACTCGATTATCCGGCCTTCAGTTATACGGATTCCTTAGTGTCGAACACTTAAAGGTTAAAAATACAGACAATTTTACATACTTAGTGGGCGATCCTTGGTTCGCAAAATGTAGATCCCTACATGTGACAGAGAGCAGGGGGACCGCCGTCTCAGTGGGCGCCGCTGCCAGCGCGGCCCGGTATCTAAAATATACAAAATGTTATAACATTATAAATTAAATATCAATGCTGAAATATAAAATGGCGAACTGGGAAAATATTTCCGAATGTACGTTTTTATAATGGTGATTTCTTTTTCCACTAAGGAAATTGGAAATGGAGGCTCGTAACACAACATTCTCTGCCTGTTCCCCACGTTACCTAACATTAACACTAAAAATAAATATAATGCGCTATACAATATTCCAATAATTCTACCATAAGAAAATTTGAATCGTATAAAAGTAAATACAGCAATATAATTGTTTTTTCTTTCAAGAAAACAACAATATTCAATAATTGTTATGATATTATAGCATAATTAAGGGGTTAGTTTATTTTCTAATTAGTTTCTATATGATTAAATTTTTCAATATATTTTATTACCTAGCGTGGTTCCCACCCGGTTCTACACAAAGCTCCAACTGTCTCAACTGTTGTCCGCACACTGCATTAGTGCGACTCCACTGGAATAAAACGTCATCTACATATGTTTCATAATTTACAACATTTAACATTATTATTATTATTAAATAAGCTTAATATTTATTTTTTAATTTTAAAAATATATTAAATATTTTATTTGCATTGATTTCAATAAGCTCACCGTTTTTTTGAGACGTGTTATCGGCGACATATTTAGAGCGCTTATAATCGCCATCAAAGAATTGAAATTGCCAAGATTGAAGCACTCCCGCGCCGTCATCACCCATTGCTCCATTATTCGCGCCCGGTGTTTGCTCTTCGCAGCCTAATATATTAGAAATATTATTAAAACAATATTTCAAGTAAAATATTATGAAATTATAAGAAAGTATTATAAGAAAGTATAAAAGTGGGGAATAGTGTTTTAAGGGTTTTTAATGTAAGATATCAACAGTTTTATAATTAAACAATCCAATATACAATTATCAATCCATATCTACAACATTCAATAACAATACAATACAAGTTAAAAATAAAACGAATATTCATATAATATTAAACACAAATACCTTCAAGATATCAGAAGCAACCAAATAACTGAGTCTATTGAACCAATCAGCATACGCCTCCAAGTTCTTAGTGCTCTTAGTCTCCACATGGTGTAAACTAATGTTTTTCCCCGACGTCGACTGTCCCGGCTGGGACGGTGCAAATGTCTGTACAAACTCCTCTGGCCCGACGAAGGCAAGCCTGTGCAGCTCTACTATGGTCAGTTGGTTCGCTAATTCAACTGGTGTTAAGTTTAACGATAGTATGTCCCCCTGTAATTCATAACATATAATAATAGTATAATAAGGCCAATCCTTTTTTGTAATTGTAACAATTTTATTAGAAATTCGACGTAGCGTGATGAGAACGAAGGGTTTAGTGGTAGCAGGTTCAAAACCCCCTCAAAACTTAAATTTTTAAAACCTTTTATAGAAAAATATTTTTCTTTCCTAAATGTGGAATAACACTAAAAAACAGGATGATTACTTTATAGTTAGTAAAATGAAATACATGTATTTATTACGTAATAAAACTAATATTATATACAGGGTGGAAGAGGCTGCGCTTCTTTAATTGAAACTGCATATAGGGTAAAAAATTTCAAACCCGAAGCTAAAAAAATTAATCAAGATGCCTCAACAGTTTGGACGTAGGATTTTTTTTTCATTTCACGATTTTTCTCCATACCTGTATTTCGTGTGACGCACACATACACATACTACTACAAAAATACTACTAAGCGTTGCCAAACTTCTACTTTTCATTCGTCAAAACAAAACCGAACGAGAAAGAACGATATCTCGCGTTCTTTTTCACGCAATTACCTATTTATTATAAATCTAAATAACGTTCAAACCTCTTATTAAAATTGTTTAACAAAATCCTACTTTAAGTCAATTTATTATATCACCTTTATTATGAAATTATTTAGAAATACTGCATGGTTATTGAACCACCCACAAAGTTATATTCAAAATTTTTAACACACAAAATGATATTGAACTACGATAGATAGGTACTTACATTTAACATTAGTTTTACATCGTCGTTGTCGCATTCTCCTTTTACTATCACTAATATTTACATCATAAGTAATATTAAAAACTCAACATTTGTTTGAAATGTCTTAAAAAAATGTATGTTTTGATAGTACACTCAAATACTGACACAATAGTTTCACATTTGAGAAAAATACTCAGTAATCACATCATCACGATCACGAAACATTCATCACGATTTTAGAAATCCGATTAATGATAAAATTAATATTAAACAACATCCAAATAATTTAAAACACTTAATAATTATTCAACGTATAAAGTCGAACAAAATAATGTAAATACAACAGAACTTAGCCGTTCCGCGGCTAAGTTCTGTTCTCACACAGATAATTAAAAACATTGTAATAGTTGCCATTAACTAAAATACTTATCGAATATACTATTAAATTTTTTATTAAGATTTTCATTATTATTTATATTTGTATGATTATTTTGATAGAAAATCGTATAAAAATTAAATATTAAACGAGTTTTATAATGTTACACGAGGACCTGCGAAAACTCAATACGAAATAAATTAATATTTAGTAATTATTTGTAAATAGTATTGATAATTTTATTAATTATTTTAATATCAAATCATGCGTAAAAAGTATAATCTACATTTATTATGAATTATAGTGTTATATTGCACAATCAATCAATATTAAAAATGAATTTTGTTATCTGTACAAAGACACCCCGCTCACGCCGCACCGATTACCGGGGATTCCCATAGAATCGGTGCGGCGCGTACATTCTGCGCAATAGTAGTTGGGTCGGACTATAGCTGAATGCTATTTACTAAACCATATAAATACAACGGGTTATGGGCCCAGACCACGTCGTAACAATAATAAAGAAGATTGCATCAATCGTAGAAAATTAGAAATACTGGCGAGATTAAAACAGCGTTACTTCACGCGACGCTTCGGCGTTGGTATTGAAATTTGGAGGTTAAGTTGCCGGGAAGGAATAAAAAAGAAAAACAAGCAAAATAAACAATCACAATGGAAAGGAAACAGCACAGTAATAAAACTGGAAGGAGTAAAAAATTGGAATGCTTGGAAGTTCCAAACCATAATACTACTACGGGGGGAAATTGTGTCATCATCATCTGCATTTATTGTAAAAAGAAATGCTACAATTAAAAGAAATATTAAATGTTTCAAGTGTAATAATATGGGTCATTATCGAGCTGAATGTAATGTGGACAGAAAATGTAATATTTATTGTTAAAAAAAGTGAAAAAAAATGCTATTATTGTAATAATTTTGTAAACATGTTAAAAATGAGTGTTAGTTTAAAACGGGAACATAAAAAATGTGTTTGTAGTGCAACAAAAGTAAAATTAAAAACCTAATAGAAATAATTCAATAAAAGTGTGTGTAAAGTGTATTCCTAAGTGTTGCGTTAATTTAACATCAGCTCGCCGCCGTTGCCTACATACCTACGCTAGTTGCTGCGACTCGATTTCTTGAATGAAGCGTGTGCGACGTTGCCGCTTTGACAGGTAAGTGTGTGAGTGATAATATAACACTTTACAAATGGCGTTTTTTTTTAAAACGATTATTTTATTATTTATTTTGTTTGAAAAAATAACTTTTTCATTTTTGGGAATTATTTTTTTTCTGAATTATATTAGGCTTTTATAGAGTAGTTAAAACTGTGGTTTCATTTAAAGTGGTGCCGTCAATTCCACCCTGTATATTTACATAGCTCATGGCTAACAAATCGGATTACCATTTTCTATTTAACATTGGCATTACAAGGCATTGGGTTCTGTTCTGACACTCAACAGGCGTTATCAAATATTTAGTGAACATAGATGAAGGAATGTTTGACACTTGATTTCTCATTACCTACACGGAAAATACGTGTGAAACTAAAACAAAATACTTACACATATATGTATTAAGTTTTACTTAGAAAATTGTAATTGGAAAGAAAATTATTTAGAAACATACAAAAAGTTTACCATGCTATACAAAGTATGGAAGTGTAAATAAAATAAAAAATGTACAAAAATAATTAATTAAAATTAAATAAGTTTCCTTATTAAGAAATACTCACCATTGGTAGTTGATCAGCAGATGACACTTGAGGCACCTCCACCAGTGACTCTTCGTACTGCTCTAACGCTGTCAACTTGTCCAATAACCTCTCTAGCATACTGGAGACGTCAGATCTGATAGACGACATGTGCTCCGCTGCACATCTGTTATTAAAAAAAAGTTTAAAGTCTACTTTCTTAAAATAAACTTTCACTAAATGAGAGTACAAATTTAAAAATAAAGAATTTAATATACAAGAAGCTAAACAGAATGACAGAAAATAATGAAAATGAAAGAAAGTAATAACAAAAAAGTTTAAATAATACAAGTAGAGATTATAAAACCATTAATTACATAAAGTAATTTTACATTACGTTTAAAATATTAAAAAGCATATCTAAACTTTTTATACTATTAAAATTTCAATTTCATTTTTTTTCTCGTATCTGTTTTCAGATCATTGAATTAGACTGGTTTAAAAATAATAATAATTGCATTTATTACGTGAACGCTGAAATCAATATTAATCGTGTATTACCAGAATAACGGGAATACATATTTTATGATATCTGATGGTTCGTGAAACACGCGATATCGTATGTAGTACCGTATAATAATCGTAGATATTACTACAAGGCTTTTATAATTACAGTAACTTATAGATCGATTCAAAATTATAAAATATATCATTTTGATGACTAATTTATAATATTTTAAACGAAATAACGTTTCTATTATATGCATTCTCTTTATTGATTATTTTTGTTAATCTAGGACACGCCATTACAAGAACTTGCTTATATATAATAAATAATATATATAATATATATAATAAATAAATACTGTTTGACTATTGACCTCAAAGTATTTTGATACGTACACCTAGATAGATATGTACATACGTTACAACATGAATGAGTAAAACGCAAATGTCAAAATATAAATTCCTTATTTACTCATCAAATGGTGAACCCACTTTCATATACAAGTATCTAACTTACTTGGCATTCTTACCTCTGTGTAATACTCCTGACAAGTGCCATAACTCTGTCGTCGCGAAAATCATATGGAAACATTGAAGTCCACTGGCTCAGAACCCGCACTAACGATACCATATCCGTAACCTCCTTGTCCAGTAACTCCTTCGTTTCCCCTTTACCCTGGTTTAAAAATAACATGGATGCACTTTAGCTAATATACTAAATTCTACGCCATTTACTCTTCAGGCTATTGAGAGTAATGGAGACGCTGTATTTACTTATTATAACTTATTAAACATAGTCATTGAAGTTTCAGAGATATTGTTTAAAAAAACTTGTACAAAAACAACTGACAACTATGGCTATCGCAAAGTTCGCGACACTTCTCAGAAAATACAGTGAACTTATTTGCGAATAATTGTTGATTTGCACTCAAAGTTTTACTCAAAAACCACTACGTCAGCCAGTTCTATGCGCGATTCTAGTATAATAGAATTTAATTCAAATATATATTGTCGGGTATTTTCTTCTATATCTACTTCAAGAACTATCTTGCACGCTATTCTGTATATCTAGAACTCCCTGCTCAATAGAGCTATTGTTAAAAAACAATCTTCCTGAAGTTACTTTCGAATCGAATCACATAATTGGCATATTATTTTTTTTTATTTTGTAATACAAACGCAATATTTTATATAATATTTTTGCTATTTATTATTGCTAATAAACTTAATAATACATAATATATATTTGCTGGACAACACATATATCATATATTGACTGGAGGAAGTGCTAAGGAAATGCATATTTCACTTAGAGCATTGGAAAAATCCCAAGTTCCATTAAAAAACACATTCATGCCAAACAAATATTAGTTAATTGATTAAAAAAATATTTAATAACAATATTAATAAAATTTTTATAATAACAAATTGCATAACTAAAAAAAATATTAAACTTTACGAAGATACTAGAAACTCGAGTTGGAGTGGAAAATGCAAGTCAAAGCGAAAATGTATATTAACCATTAAACCGGATATCCTTTAATGCGTATGAGATATAACGAAGTCAATCAAAGTATGTCGCGATATTCACGAACGACCTACTTTAGAAAAGCATTCCCTAGTATACTATATAAAGAGTGTTCAGACTCCTCTGATCCTAGTTTGCGAACTCGCTTCAGATCTCAGTTAATCTGATTTATTCTGAAATGTAATATTCGCAACTTACACCATCGCCCCTTTTCTCCTTTTATTTCTTCAATGATAGAAAATGAGTTTTAAGGTTTAATTATATCGTTACACAGTGCAACTCATTTGTCACATTTGTTCAATGTAGTAAGCTGATAGGATCGTTATATAGAGAGAGGTATATACTACTTTCTTTATATATTTTGTAACATTGAAAATTCGTTATAAAGGTTTTGAAGAAATATATTCGTCATGTAAAGGTATATGTTGTATCAAATCTTACGGACAGTTT
Source organism: Heliconius cydno galanthus (assembly GCA_036379175.1). Classification (NCBI taxonomy): domain Eukaryota; kingdom Metazoa; phylum Arthropoda; class Insecta; order Lepidoptera; family Nymphalidae; genus Heliconius; species Heliconius cydno. The sequence continues at coordinate 776,021 of JAKRZM010000395.1, forward strand.
CAGGAGTATTCGAAAAATTCGTTAAATCGAAGAAATCATTACATTGAGGTTTTACTGTATATAGTTATACTAGATAGATATTAAAAATAGTTTGAAAAATATATCCTCTTTAAATATAAATAAATATTATGTAAATTAAAAATAAATACTACTTTGCAAATATTTTTTTAATTGTACACTGTATTTCGTACATAGCAAGGTACGCAGAGGGAATCTGGGAACCTAATGTTGAGGCACCCTGTTTCTCATTAGGATAATTCAGTTTCCCATTTTATTTAGCAACTTCTGTGATAAAAAAAATCACACAACCAAGTTGTAAGAACCAATTCTAGTGTAAAGACTATCTTTACGGTTTCCGCTCGAATTCAAAACATTCTCTATTAAATGGCGGAAATCGACGCCCCTCTTTGTCTTAGCAGAGGGAGGAAATGAGGCCGTGAGTCCAGCAGCTTAACCATCGCACTTACAGTTGCCTGTTCTTTACGACTTTACGACTGTTCCGCCTCGAAATTACAAAATTAATTAAAAAATGAAAACTGAAGAAAAACTAATATCATAAAGCTAAGCTAACATAAAAAATCGGAGTGTCAAATTGGGAACATCCTCCGGTGCTTTCATCGATTAAAAAAAAAACAAGCAACTCACCACTTTATCATAATTCTTGAAGTATCGCTTGCACAGTTTCGATAGTACCTCGTGTGGCTTAACAAATAGCCTGGAGCACAGTAAGAAGGTGAACGTGAAGGATTTGCTGGCGCCAGGTCTTAGCATGTCTACGAGGGAGTCCAGGGTCGCGCTGACTATGTGACCGTCTTTGTACTCCACCTCCTTCTCCACATAGGGCGCTGACACCTGGATGGAAGCAGTTATATAGTGGTTTGTAGTATTGCAATCTTCTTTTATCCATAAACGAACAAAACATTGTTCCTTCTTATTATTATTTTATTATGATTTCTTTAAGTTAGTGACTCAATTATGAGTTTCTTATAATAAAGTTAACCAAGAGAGCTCTTAAAGACGTCTTGTATTAATTGATGTGTAGAATCAGCCAGTTTTGTTTTAAAATAATGATTAGTCGGGAATAGGTGACACACATCTACGAAAATATAGACAAAAGGCAAAGCAGCACTTAATTTAAATTTTCATTATAATAGAACTTAATAAATAAATATGTTATAATAAATATATAACATACCTAATACTATAATAATAATAGCATACCTGGGTAGATTCTACAGGTTGGGCACTAACGAAATTGATGCCTCCATTCATCACCATGTGTTTGCAGCTATTTTCCGACATGAATTTATTTCCTCTCACCATGGAGTAGTAATCGTCATTCTATTAACAAAGTAATCAATGCTTTAATTTATTTTTCGCTTTATTCCTCGAGATCTATATAGTAAAAGTTTCTTTAAATATTCGCGGGTAAAATAAATTGTTACTCTTTTTTTTTCTTGTATTCGCAACATAAAATAAAACAAATTTTAATTAAATATATAGGCAGTCTCGGCTGCTTCTTTTTTAATTACCGGTGACCATTGCCGAGACGACTTCTTTACACCATTGACTAATCTCAAATAAAAATATGACTGATTGGCAGTGCCTAAAGTACGCTCATATACACAATACCGCCGCTACAGTGTTTATGTCCTTTGGAGTTAGCCGCCTTCGTCCTGTTATTGTTTTGATTCAACTATCTAAGCAGTAATAGCATTTTTTATTGATAAGAACATATCTCATCTCATCTTAATTTAAAGTGTCAGGTAACAGGGTACAGATAGTGTTGTCGCTTAAAGCAAAATGCATTGTTGTCATAAAAGAGATCTTTCAAAGAACTGATACAATACACATTGTAATCAAATTGGAAAAAACTATGGCCTATGGGACAAGAAATAGGTCTGACTATCGGCGAAAACACAGTATCAGAGTTACTCGAGGAAGGTCACGTAAAAAGCATGAGGATCCCCCGGAGGACATGTATGAAGAGGTTGATGACAGTGGACGAGGCGAAAGAGGTATGTAGAGACCGTAGCGTTTTTCGCTTCGTTCTCTCTGACTATCCCGCTAGGGATAAAGCGTGAAGATATGTATGTATAAGATCGGTTCAATTTGGAATGGCGATGGAACGAAATTACTTATAAAAGATTCAATCTAGTGACATTCAAGATTTTTTAGAATCTCATATTTCATTGAAATCGATTTGGAGGAAAATATCTCAAATGGAGGTTTACTCAGGGTTTGTAGTCTTATTTTAAAAGTGTAATTTATAATGCCGTAACAGGATATAAAGTACGACTGGAAGACTTTTTTAAAATTGGCAAAACTAGGCAAAATTACAGTCTTTGAAAATCTTTAGTATTAATAACTAAAAATTACACTGGTAATGAAACGCTCATTAAATTAATTTTAATACATTTTTTGCATTATTCGAAATATATGTAATTTAATACAATACAAAATACCGTTCTAGATTTACGGTTCATGGTAAACTTAGCCCCCTCAAATAAGGGGCTTTTACTGTACATATATGTTTTTGTTTAATAAATATGCCAAGGTATTATTATAATTCATATCAATAGGTACAACAAATAATAATTTAAAAACAATAGAGTAAGTTGTACATAGTGGGCGATTCATAACGAATCACTCGATAAGAGCTATCCCCCTGGGTAAGTCAGATAAAATTGCGCTGGTAGCATAAAAATAAGCTATTCCTTTTTATTTTATCATCTATGGCATATACATTGTTGATATAATTACTTATGTTTCAAAAATAGTTGTACTTACGTCATAATAAGAGAGACCGGAACCGTGAAGCAGTGTGGGATCAGTGGACAAAGTGGTATGATCTGGCGGCGGAGGGGCGGGCTCGGCTGGCGGCGGCGGCAACTGTACATATAATAAATATAACATAAGATTAAATAAAATATTACATTATTTACTATATTATTGGCATTTGAAGCTCTGTTTCCTCTGGCTACACCACAAAAGATAAAGTGTAAATCTAAGTAAAATATTAGATACATATCGTTTTTGACAACATCCATTGTTTTATACTTTTTTACTGTTTTAATCTCTTCTTTATGGTAATTTTTGTCGGTATGATACACTAAATCTAAAACTATGGTACAAGGCAAAGTAGAATAGTACTGTTGTATACAATAAATCTTATTTATAAACAAGGGAATTGCAATGATTTCAAAATTGTAACCAATCTAGTTAATTTCCAAAATCAATTGATTACTTGATAAGTTTTTAAACATGACCAGCTTCTTAAATTATTTAAATATTTTTGCATAATTATTAACATGTTTTATACTTCCTTACCTTAACATTGCATCCACTACACGAAGCTTCATTCAATTTACTTGCGTAGTAATACATAGCCATTCAATATTCAATAAACAATCTACTTGCGCTTGTGAAGCCTTAATGGCCACTATTTTGAAACTTCCATTTGTATCTATAACAACACATTTTCAATTATTTTCTTATTAATAATAAGTTGTGCTTCAAGGAATATTGCTCTCTTAATGTTAATATATGTTTTTGTCTTATAATAGACTCAACACTAGCTTCAAACTGTATTCTGCATATCGCAGGGTGCAGGGACATCATGAAGCTAATTTTTAGATACTCCAGTCCCCAAAGATTGCACAATTTTCGAGACACTGTCTGTTGGACTTAATGCCACACTTTATCTTATTAATTGGGAAATGAGCCCACAATCATTGTGTTTACAGCCAGGACTTGTGCCACAGAAGCCCTTTAATAATTTGAATATCAATAAATTATATATAAAACAAAAAAGAAACATTACCATTCCCTTTTCTTATGTTTCTAGGTAAGGTTTTGATTATGATTATGGGATAATTTATTTTTGACAAGATCCTGAGAGAGACCTATTTTTTTTACTACCACCTTGAGGCAATATTAGTTTTGTTTATGACTAATAAACTATCTGTAGTTGTAAGCATTAATAAAAAAAATTAAAAAGGTTATTTATATATCTTTAAAACAAAGACAAGTGATATAGACTTCTTCAAGATATTAAGAGAAATATGCAATAATTTTGACACATATCCACCCAGTATTTTATTTTTGGTGATAGGTTTCATCACAAATAAGAAAAATACTTTAAAATATATTTGTATATCAGTTGTATAATTTTAGTTATAAGTTATTATAAAAAATAAATACAACAATATTTGTAACAAATAATTGACTTATTCGCTTGGCTCGTAAAATAAAATAAATGCACATAATATAATGTTAAAAATTATTTTAGTAAACATTTTAATATAATCTTAAACATTAATACTGAACATAAATCCCCGGGCGATGTTTTATTGATAAATCGTTTTACGTTCTTCATATAGATGCAGTGAAAGTTGCGTCCTATATGAAACCGTTCTTACCTGCGGTGATATTGAATTGGAAGTTTAAAAATGGGAAAATTTTAATTAATAAATATAAACAAGCACATACTTAATTGAAAAGAATTGTAATAAATAACATACTTTTTACACATAAAGTAGCGCCAACGCTAACACATTTACACAACTCTGATTCTGACTAGCATAGCACTACTTTTTTATTTTTTAACGAACATAAAAAAACAACAATATTGTCTATTGGTTTGCTGTATGTCTAGCCACACACGAACAATAATATTGTCAATAAAGTATGTATTGTCAATAATATTGTGTATGTACAGCCAGTTGTAAGTCTTACTTAGGAATGTGCAGTGGTTACACAAGCCAAATCGGGCTTAAGACCGCGAAGAATAATTAATTTTAACGTACTTTGTTATAAATAAATAAAAAAAATCATATCGCGATAAAGTTAAGAAAAATAATGCGTTAAAAACCCGCTCGATATTTACAAAAAAATATTTTTTTAAATCATCCTCTGTTAGTAAAATTAACTTCAAATTGTATGCCGCACACAGCGGGATAGGCAGAGGGAACCTAAGAATAAAATTTCATTAATCACTATAATAAGGGGACTAACATTCTTCACTATAGTCTTTCAAGTTAGAGAGTATACATACAGTCTTATCTACGTATTAGACTATTAATCTTCAAAATTTCAGCTTTGCTAAGATGACGTAGGTCTGGGGGCCAGAGACACCGGTCTCTGTCTATTAAGCTTATATATAAAAATCATATTTTATTAACCCTCCAACTGTGGCCTTCGTAACTCACACAATATTATTGACAATATGTACTTCATTGACAATATTATTGTACGTGTTTGTCAACACGTGACAAATTATTTGCTTTAAATTAACTTCGTACAGTAATTTCTACGTATCATTTCTTTCGTGTTTATTTTAACTAATGTTATGTTGATTAACTTGTTACATAGTTATGGACGGTGTCACAGGTGGAATAATTATTTTATGTAAAAACGAGCATCCGTCTGATAGGCGGCCGGTCGCAACAAAAGTGATGAATAAGGAGATCGGGTGGACGGCGATGGGAAAGGAATATTTCCTATTCGCGTTTTATCCCTCTAACATTGAGGATTAATATATAAGTTAGATTTATTTTCTTATTTTATTTAAAATTAAATAAAATAAGTTTATATATAAAAATTGTATTTCGTTAACCCTCTAACTGCAGCCCTCGTAACTAACTCACGGCCTAACTTTTAGCATCTTCTTATATTTTTTTATAATATAAAAATATAATGCAAAAGCTGAAATAACTTCACAATAGCAAGCGTGTAAATGGTCTTCAAACGTTTGTGAAAGATTGGAGCTTAGGGTAGATGGAGGATTAATCTGTGGAATTATTTAGTCTGTGCTCTACAAGGCATATATGTATTCTGTGGTACGTGTGTTACACCGCCAGCACCACAGACACAGAATACATTTACTCACAGACTGTGCATCAAGCCTTGCGGTTGATAAATTGGTGAATTAGTGTCTCTTTTTAGTGACTCCTAGTGACTCCTAGTTACTTTCTTGTAGTAGTGACTATGTATTCCGGTGATATTTGTTTCCGTATAAAAGATTTTATGGATGTTGTGTATAGTGTGTACGTGCTTAAGTCAAAAAAGGTTTGTTTTTTTTTGGATATAGCTTTAACGGTTTTAAGTTTAAGTTTTAAAGTTTTAAGTTATATATAATTAATTGTTACATAAAATAATCTTGTTAGTTTAAAAATATAATTTTAATTCTATTTAATAAAATGTATTATGCAAATAATTCAGTTTTTATAATTTTGTTAAAATTGGCATATTTCAAATATTAGTATACCTACATATTTTTATTAAGCTCAATTATATTATTTTTGTAAGGTAATTATAACTTACAAAAATTATAGAAAAATGTGTACCGCTCATTAACATATTAAAACATAAATTGCTCACATACAAAATTTGGTTTTTCGACAATTGTAGGTTCGATTTCCACTCGGTGGATTGATTATTATTTAATAAAATATTCCTTTCTTTGCTCTGGTACCAGAGCAAGAAAGGAATATCGCAGCGTTGAGTACCATCATTCAGCACGCAATGCCACCAAAAAGCGATGAAACTTTCCCCAAATGGAGTATCTCAACACTAAGTTTCCTCTACCTACCCTGCTGTATGCGGGATATAGTGTGAAGCTGAAAAAGAACAATTCACTTAGTCAAAACACTACCTCTACAGTTACCAAGAGAATATACGTACATAATCCAATATTTACTGACACTAATATTCGTTCATAATAGTCGATTACAAAATATTTAAACAAAATGTAAAACAAAATACCTTGTGAGTTTACATTTTCACTGATTTCTAAGTAAAAAGATGTAAATGATACATAAGAATTTTTTAATATCACAAAGAAAAAAGAAAGGCTTTATAGTTAAGTTGCCTTTCTTTTTTTTTCTGAAATTTGCTAATTTTTTACCTCTTGTTAAGCCAGCGTAGGTTTAGTTATCAATACAAGTTATCAATAATATAAAATTTTAGACTATCTATTATAAAACTTATAAATTAGGCTTAAAAATAACACAATTATTTTCTATTTTCAGCAATCAGAAAGATGGCGGAAACTCCGCAACATCGTGCAATGGACGCAGTTCTTCCAAACTTACAAAAAACAACGGTACTCCTGGGTCCAGCTCGCCGGCCATCAAGGGAACTTCAAAGCTGGACCCGACCAAGGCACGATATTGAAAAAGCTCAGCCCACAAGAAGAGAGATGCTTTCAGGTTAATGTTATATGAAATTTATTTATCTATGGGTACTAATATTTGTTTGGCTGAACATACTAATCTTAAGTGCAAGTGCAAGTGCTAGGAATCTCAAATTTTGCATAGGAGTTATTTAATGGACGTAGGTGCTCGCTAAGACGGGAATTTGCAATATTCGACTCCTAAGGGGTTGTTTTTGGGGTTGAAAGTTTGTATGAAACTTCATTACTACAAATGCTAGAAGTCTCAAATTTTACCTGGACGTTACTTATAGGACGTAGGTACTCATGGAGACAGAAATTAATAATAACGTAGTTCACGCAGGCGAAGCCGCGAGCGGGCCGCTAGTTTTTTTATAAAATACTACGAGTTTTTATCTGTATTTAAAGTATTCATTTTTATTAGTATTAACACAAATAAATACAGTATATTAATGCTTAATGGATTACTAAAGCTTAAGAATTTTCAATTTATTGTTCCAGTTACTGATGAAAGACGTCCTGCGGCCGTTTGTACCTGAATATAAGGGACAAGTTACTTGTGAAGATGGAGAACGTATCCTTTATCAAATAAATACATATTTTTATATTATACAAATAAATTAAAAAAAACTGATCGAATACGACTCGCACTTGACCAGTTATTTTGTTTATTAAGATGACTCGATCGTAGTGGGTTCCGTACTAATTTAAAGATTGCAAGTCACCGTGACTACCTATTACAGATATAAGTTTGTAATGGTTTTTTTCTTCTATATGCCTATAAATTACCAATTTTCAGTGTACGGCAATAACCCTATAGGTTTTTACAGATGGACAGATATACAGACCGACGACAAAATGATCCTATAATTTCCTTTTTATTTTATTTAAATAACCAATAAAATATCAATAAACTTAATTATATTATTTATCTTTATAAGCAAAACCAGCTTCAAGCTATATCCATATGTTAAAACACTCCGTTCCCCATTTTATGTTGCAATATGGTTGCGTGTTGAACGGCGGAAAACCAATTTCTATATTTTTCATTTCCTTAACCAATTATGTAACAGTGTACTTACAATTACAAGATCTCTTAAGTGATTTCGACTGTCCGTGCGTCATGGACTGCAAAGTCGGAGTCCGAACTTATTTAGAAGAAGAATTAGCAAAAGCTAAAGAGAAGACTAAGTTAAGAAAAGTGAGTATTATTATTATTATTTTATCTTTACACTGTTTCCTCTATTTTGAGTGGCGGTTGAGTTGTTACCTGAGCGAGGAATTAAAAATATTAAATATTTAATTCCCTCGATTGGAAATCGAATCCATACACACAGGTTTGGTTTTATTTTTAGTATAACCAATGAATGAGGAATGACTATTTCTAAATGGGGAACTACGCGTTGCTTTAAACCTGCGTCATTTTATTCAAATATGACATGAAAAACATCAAATTATGAATCGGTATATTTCAAATGTACTATATACCCAAATACGTTACGTTTTTTACATACTTTATGCAGAAATATAATTTTACCATAACTTATATTTATTTTTATGGTTTTCACAATGACGTACGGCAATGTGGAATAAACATTTTACTTTTTTTTTCATGTGGACTATAAATAAATATTCAAGTTCGATTAAATTATAATTAGTAACTTAACTTTATTTATAAATAAATATATGTAAATTACTCTTTAATTTGCGTCATAGTTCGTTAATTAAGGCAAATAAACCTTATTACAAATTATAATTTAGGGTCACATATTAAACTTTCACTCATTAATTTAAATGTCAATTATTTATTATTTGCATATTCACATTTTACTTAATTTAATATATTTTAAAAAAACATATATTTTGAAGTTATTAAATATACCAAATAAACGTAAATTAATATTCATATCTTTATTTTTCAGGACATGTATGAAAAAATGATCCAAATAGATCCCAAAGCGCCGACGGAAGAAGAACATAGAAGTAAAGGTGTAACCAAACCAAGATATATGATTTGGAGAGAAACAATCAGTTCCACATCAACATTGGGATTCCGCATAGATGGCGTGAAGAAACCTGATGGGACCAGCACAAAGGATTTCAAAACTACAAAATCAAGGGAGGAAATTGTAGAAGCATTTTCAGATTTCACCGCCGCTTTTCCAAATGCTGTGGTAATTATCAAATTTTATTAGTCTTTTCTCTATTTTTAAAATATTTTTCATGTTTATATTTTAAATACTTTTTATTTATTTGATTCGTAGTCGTCCCGTTTGGTATTTTAAACTTTTCTAATTGAACTTTTTAGTGACTGACTGTTTGTTGTCTGTTGACTTATTAACATTATATTTGTTTTATATTTTTTATTTGACAATCAATTTGACAGTTTTTAACAACAATTAAGAAAGTTATCACATACACGTACACATATTTAACATAAATTTATTTTTTCTTTACAGCCAAAATACTTAGAAAAGCTGAAGAAAATTCGGTCAACATTAAAGGAATCCCACTTCTTCCGTACACACGAGTTGATCGGCAGCTCCCTGCTCTTCGTGCACGACAAAAGAAAAGCATCCATTTGGATGATAGACTTCGCTAAAACAGTTCCTGTGCCAGAATACATAAGCATCGACCACAAGTCCGCTTGGAAAGTCGGCAACCACGAGGACGGGTACTTAATCGGTATAAATAATCTAATATCCATTTTCGAATCTCTTACAAAAGACGATAATGGTAATGTAGAACAGTGTTACTCAAATCCAATGTTAGATAAAAATGTGAGAATAGACAGTCTAGCAACTTGAGAATGTTTGCTTACAAAGATACTTCCGTATCGCGGAATTTGAATTGACTTAAAGTGTTACTGCACTTTGAAATGATTTGTTAGATAGAAGCTGACGACATTATATATGATGACGATTTATTTGGTGTAAATAATGATTGTATTGACTACCGTTGTTGTTTTAATAAGATTAAAATACTCATTTTAGAGTAGGATAAGATCAAATGTTCCATAGTTGTTAATTCCCATTGTAAAAATGTTTAATATTATTATATATTTATATTTGTGTAAAGAAAGACATTCTTTATTTAAATAAATAAATTGACTGTATTTTATATGTGTATTTGTGTTGTTCACGAATTTTTTTTATGAGAATACTCCATAAATGTTGCTTGGAAATATAAGGTTTGATAAATCAAAGAGTTCCGTATTTTGTAAATACCTTTTTTATTCAGCTTCCACATCTTAACATATTTTTTTACATTTTTCATATATCTATTACTAACTACCAAAATGTTTTATCGACTTAGTTTCAGACCTTTCAAATCTGGCTCTTTGCTTTATACAATCACAACCATTACTTATAAGAAAGAAATACTGTAATCATTTAATGGAGAGTACATAAATTATTAATAATTTATACTTATATAAAATGATATTTTTTTATTTTGAACTTAATTTGACGTAATATTAACTTAAATGGGCTTATTTTCTATAGAAATATAATCACGAAATAAATGTTTTAAACATCTTGTTATATTTATTTTGTATTTACCTACACTATATTAATGTAACGACTAGATAAACTTTAATGCTAAGTAAATATATAAGAATAAACTTATTTGAAGAAGTAATTAAAACATATCACAAATATTTAATGTGTTTGTACTCATCTCTTAAAAAAAATCTTCAAAATATGAATTAGAATTTTGTTTACGAAAATATTCTCAACTTATATATAATATTAAAGTTAATTATTAGAAGGCACGTTAGGTAAATTTATAAACCTAAACGCAGCATACATTAATTACTTTCTAATCTGACAACTGTAATTTAATCAACAAAATAATAACTATAGTCGAGATTCATAGATAAATATAATCTATTTTCATATATAATTAAATATCGTCTTAAGAGTAATAAAACATAATATTATTGACCATAATAAAAAAGTAAATACCTAATTATATTAGATATATTTTATTGTACGAAGGCGCTCATATTTTAATAGTTTTTTTGGCTTGGGTTTCATGATTTTACTGGTTTTAGGAACACTTGTGAAAACGGCAGAGAACGAAGTCGACCTTGGAAACATATCAATTCAGATTTGTACCGTCAGCACTTAATAAACTAATTGTTTATATTTTTTCCAAGACATGTTGAACAATGAGTCGTTCAATAGAATTGCTTATGGGTGAAACAAAAACTTACACCGAATTGTTCCAATGCCTCCCGATGGGAGCTGTCTCTTCCATGCTATTGCATATTCTTTGTTTGAGCGTATTGATATACAACAAACTAATAAATTGCGCGAGACTATAGTAGAGTACGTATGTCGTAACTGGAATGATTTAAGTATCTACACTAGCGCTCGAAACGGGAATCCTTACTCTTCTAAAGAGGACATGCTTTGCTTAACTACGTACGGAGCTACTTACTTCCGAAATAAAGGCTGCAGTAGATTTGTACAATATTAAGATAGAAGTGTATTATCACAATGGTGTCCTACTTGGTTTATTCGGCGAACAGAAATGTCCTATGAAGCGCTTACTCTAAACTATGTTTTAAAAAGAGCAACTACTTATTGAGTTTCTTGCCGTAGTAGCTTCCTATAGGAAAAGTACCTACTTGTAATGGCCAAATTGAATAAACAATATTTTGATTTTGATTACATTATGAACCTTTCTTCTTATGATTTCTGTACAAAAAGTATAATATCCCGTCAAAAACATAAATGTAAAATGAAAGCCAAGTTCTGTAATAAAACATATGCTTTCAGGGATAAAAGAAGGGAGATGTAAATGTATGCCAAGTTCAATGGTCAGTCCTGAAATTTATTTTTAACAATATAAAATATTTTATAACAACTGAAAATGCCTATTCTTCTTACAACTTGGAGACTTTATTTATGTGTAATATCTGACTTGGCTAGTTTTCATATGAATTCTGAATAGAATAGAATTTGAATACATTCATTTATATCGATGTCAATTAATTTATTGATATTTGTTATTTCGATAAAAACAAGCTATTTTAAGTAGTTTCACATCAATGTTAATTAAGATATCTTTAGCAATTCATAAAGTTAATTAAAAATAAATTGCTGTTATAGTAAAAAAATAAGCAATACCTTGCGATCGCGATTGAGATGAAACTTAGCCAGTTAAGAGGTTTACCTCTTAACAATAATTAGTTTAAGAAATGCAGATTTTTCATTAAAGCCAACTACTCTATGCTATGTAAAGAGCATATTCAAATCAATCTTTAAGTAGTTGCGGGTAAAAATACATAGTGCTAAATGTTATTATATTTTAGTGCTTTAATCAAAAATGCCTTCAATGAAGAATATTTTCAGGTAGGTACATACAAAGCAGACATTTGTAATTTTTGCTGTTATAAACTTAAAAAAATAAATAAATGAATATTAAAAATAAATTAATTGATAAATATGTTTATTTAAAACTCTAAAATACATAGGTGTGATCGATTATTTATTATTTCCTTATTATATTGTAAGTATTCTTTGAGGTTTTCTGGTCACAAACTTACAAGGTCATCAACATTTCGGTAAGGTGAGACGTAGTATGTTTTTTCTCAATTATTATTCTACGATTCGGCTTGAGTACTTGCTGGTGTAGGCTATTTGAATATATAAAGAGCATATTATATTTAAGATACGTTTAGTATTACATTATACAATTCTTGATCGAAGGCCTCGACGATACCTTTAACATCTAAGTAGGTATTTTGTTTAAGATATATATCAGCTTAACATTTTTTTTGTTTTTCCCCATAATTAAATCGCTATATATAATAAAAGAGTAAAAATATTTTGTCTGTATATTTAGTATTTTTGACTGAAATGGATAGAGGAACACTTAAAAAGAATAATGGAATATTTTTTTTTTTTTTAATTTTCTTGTCTGTCTGTCTGTCTGTATGTATGGTCACGCTAATCTCTAAAAGTACTGAACCGATTTACGTAAAACTTTCACAATTTCTTTGTTTTAACCCAGCTTAACATCTAAAGTTTGTTTCATCAAAATCGGTTCATTACAAAAAACGATTACGACTTTGCCTAAACTAAACAAAATAAAGATAGTAAAATACATAATTCAAATAGCTTAGTGGACTTTCTTCTTATTTATAGATGTTATTACAAGTTTAAAAACTTGCAGTTATAACTTTTAAACTCTACACGTAGGTATAAGAAAAAAACGTGTCCCGATGAAAAAGAAAATTAAATTACGTTTTTTAAAAATATTATATACACTTTCTTCTGTGGTTAGAAGAATCCTTAAAATCTTATATACTATAATAAAACTCCTTAAAATGGTACTCAAAATCATAATGTTCAAATGTTAATATATTCAGTTCATTTAGTAATTACATTTAAAAAGTAATTACATAAAAAATAATGTCGAGGATTTTTACTTCATTTATAAATTACCTAGTACCACTTACCATAAAATTATCATTTTTTTATCGCAGTTCGATTAAGATGATAAATAATATGATCGCAACTTAATAGATATTTTATATAAGGAGTTGCTGTCTCATTCATATTTAATCTTAGCATTCGACTCAAAGTTTCATTTGTTTTTTTGTTTCCGTTACTAGCGGTACTGCCATGGGAAATATTTTGTTTGCGCGATGTCTCTTACGTGGATTATTAGTTTATGTGGTATATTGTGCTTGTGTAGCTGCAGAGAGAGTGCCAATTCGTAGTACTCCTTTAGGTAATGTGAAAGGATTTTATATGAAAACACGCGGAGGACGTGAAATTTCTGCGTTCACAGCTATACCTTACGCCGAACCCCCTGTAAATGACCTCAGATTTAGGGTATGTAAATTTAAATTTAACTTATTAACTCGCGTTAATTATAAATATATATTTTTTATTTTTTTATATTATATTTAAATAAGTTCTTAAAATTAGAAATAGGTAAAACAAGTAAAAAGTAATTCTTTTAAAAGTATATAATATTTTTTGTCTAAAATTAATAATATTACTTAAGTGTGTCTTTATGTATTATTTATATTGTTCATATAGATAAAAGTTTATAAGAATGTCTATAATATAATAAACTTGCATTGCGATATTCTTCCCTACAGAATATTCTTCCCTCCATAACTATACTTATTTTTTTTTTTAAAAAAATAGATACAAATACATACAATATATATTTATATTTATAATAAATTACAAAAATCTATTTCTTTAAGGTAAAATCAGAACAACTCTTTGGCTATTTTTTTATTTTCCTGTACATACATTGCAAAAAATGTACATTCCATGCAGATATTTTTCCGGTTTTTTCCAATATTAGCGTAACTATAAAAAACAACATCATTTTCCTCAAGATACTCCACGTGCAGTGTCCAATTGCTTACATATTTAAATATTCAGTGTAAAATAAATATTTTATATGACTCTAGATGTATATTTAAAACTCTTTAACAGGATAAGTTATTCATATGGAAGAGGAATTTACAGCCATATATTTTGAATTAGGTGCATATTTTATAGGTAAAAGGTATATTGTATATTTATTATTTACTAGCGGCCCGCCCGCGGCTTTGCCCGCTTCAACTACATGATTATTCGTTTAATACACAGAATTGACTGACAATTATAATTTATTTTTATTTATTTATTTGTATGACCAATGTTGATACTTGAACCCCCCTCAATTATTATTTTGTAAATATATTCAATTAAATGTACAGACGCGCCATTTTTATTTTCTTATTATATATATATAGAACATGTATAGATTATATATATGTATGTTATAGCCTTATAGCGATGTATAATACTGTGTAAATGTTGTTAAATATTAATTGATATTACCGTGTCTTATTTTATAATAATCATTGCTTTAAGTAAGCTGAATATGATAACTATTAAAAAATGACTTTTTTTGGTGTTTTTAACGTATTCAATTAACATATTCTTTCTTTACTTAAAATTTTGGAAGTCAAGGAAATAAAATAAATAAAATAAAACACCTAATACTTTTAAAATTATATGAATAATTAAGATTAATATAATAGTGTGGATTTGAATCGAAAGCTTATTATGCTGTCGTGTTAATAGACAGAATAAAAAAAATGGTACTACCAAAAAAAAACGCCAACCAGTTGGTGCATCGCCTACGACTAGGCATTATAATAATTATGTGAAACACCCAGTGTACATATTATATTTTTTTCCCTGAACTTTGATTACAATTTAATTGTTAATTTGTTCATCTCCAATTACTACGAAACAGAGTCCTATAATAATTTAACTTTAATTGTAATCAACAAACCGTGAACCATTTCCTAGATTTTAATGCTTGTATCTACACTGGTTTATAACCAGTATATCTCATGGTCACCAAATAAATTAAAAAATAGTTAATATTTATCACGGTTATTGTTTTTAGGGTACCGTACCTCAAAAGGAAAAAACCGGAACCCTTATACGTCTGTCTGACTCCTTGTCAAAACTAATTATCTCTGGATCGCGTGGGGGTAATAAGCTGAAATGAATATCAAATATTCAGGTCCAAGGTTCCTCCATTCGTAGTTAACACTTATAAAGTACTTCTCGTGGACCTCCGAGACCATTACGAAATTTGACACGAAGTGGGAACTTACAATACAAATAAAGGCGAGTCTGACACACACGCACTTGACCGGTTTTTTTACTATTAGATATACAGGGTGGAAGGGGCAGCGCTTCTTTTACTGAAACTGCATCTAGGGTAAAATATTTCAAACCCAGAACTAAAGAAATTAATCCAGATACCTCAACAGTTTGGACGTAGGATTTTTTTTTCATTTCACCATACACATATTTTTATCCATACCTATATTTCGTGTGCGACGTTGTGGTTTGACAGGTAAGTGTGTGCGTGCTTATGTTATACTTTACAAATGGCGCTTTATTTTAAAACGATAATTTTATTATTTATTTTGTTTGAAAAAATAACTTTTTCATTTTTGGGAATTATTTTTTTTCTGAATTATATTAGGCTTTTATAGAGTAGTTAAAATTGTGGTTTCATTTAAAGTGGTGCTGACAATTCCACCCTGTATATATTGACCTTAACTGGTCAGCCCACGTTCAAATTCATTATTTTTGAGTAGTTGATTTACAACATAGGATCCTTTTGAAAGGATGGATCATGTTAAAAGTATTAATTGATGATATTTCAGCTTAATTTGTTACAACACATCACATATAAAAGATAATTTAAAAAAAATCCAATGCCTCCAGAATTCGGCGAAAAGTGGGGAACAGAGTGTCTTGACTCATTCTTAAACCAGTTGAACTTCCCAAGAGCTTGGTTATTCAATACAATTTAAACAATAGTTTATTGTCACCAGGCTCCGGTCCCAATATCTCCGTGGCAAGGAGACCATGATGCATCTGCAGTCAGTCCCATTTGTATACAACGAAATCCCTACGTGCGACAACAAGAGATAGTTGGCCAGGAAGATTGCTTGTATCTTAATATATATTCGCCGTTTACTGAAAATGTAAGTTATCTATATAATGAGGAATTTTCAACTGTTAGAGGTATTTGGTATTTGTTTATAAAGGTATTTGTATTTGCTGTTTAACCAAGCTATTTGTGTTCCTGTAGGTACTATAGCAACATGGAAAGTCAATTATTGGCCTGTGACGTCTCTTGTCAAGTACAGTATCAAAGCATTGTTGTCCTTTGAGTGTTGTTCACGTCGAAACATTTTTGACACCCTTTGTACATATTTTTTCATTAAAAGTTGAGAGATTATTTATTTCATTATTTATTTAGTGGAAAGAAAAAAATATCAATGATTAAGAAGTTACTGTTCCTTAATTTTCCTCGTGTTTCAAAAACACGGTATGTTTATTCTTCCAGGCAAGGGAAATAAAAATATTTTGAAATACTTTCTCCCTATTCAGAACCATAAACATCGTGTTTCCAGTCAAACACAGTTTAGTGCGACGAGATACCTGCTTCAATTTTATTCACATGTATAAATATATCGACTAAAATTGCCCACCACACTGCCCACAGGCGACATTTTATTAATGCATTTAATTTAGCTGGGCCAGCATAGCTCTTCATCACATCACATCTAGATCATTTATTTGTATACAGGCGTCCCTCGTATAACACGGTACTTGTACAACACGGTTTCGATATTACACGGTCCAAGAATTGCGACTAATATAACACGGTTTCGATACTACACGATGCAAGAAATGATATTAGTATAACACGATTTTGAAAAATATGCATTTTAAATTTGAACTTTTTTTTCGTTCAATAAGCTGTTTCTACTTGTTTTATACTATGTAATTATTATTATTAGTCTTTGAATATATTTTATTGTTGTATTTTTTAATTATTGTATTTCATCATAAAATAGAATTTAATTTATTTTTCTTAATAAAAACTTCAAGGTAACTTCCTTTTTCATTTATGTAGTATTTGGAACGAAATTTCAGCTATCATAAAATTTTACACCTTAAGATTTGGTTTCGATATAACACGGTACGCATTGCCTTTATTTGTATGATTTCAAAGTCTCGTATAACACGGTTTCGATATAACACGAGACAAGGTCTCGATACTACACGGTGTACAGTATGGTATACCTGGTTTCGTATAACACGGTTTCGATATAGCACGGTACGAATTAACCGTGTTATACGAGGGATGCCTGTATACTTATCAATGGGAAATGCTGTGGTACCAATAGTAGGTACCTGTGCGAAGAAATTAAAATATTAATAAATAACAATTCATCCCCTAAGTGGGAATTAAATCCACAACCTCGTCGTCTGTCGTGCGTTGACTGCCTCAACCTTAATTACCACTAAACATAGAATTTATTCTTTACTGGTTTTACAGGAAGCTATACCCGAAGATAAGTTTCTTCCCGTTATGGTATTTATACACGGTGGTGGCTGGATGTGCGGTGATGGCACCGTTGATATGTACGGTCCCCACCATCTACTTGACAGGGACGTTGTTTTCGTTGCTATGAACTATAGATTAGGTATGTAATACAAGATGACAATGACGCTAAGAGATATCTTGAATTTTATATAATTTATTTTAAAATAAAAAAATGTAAAGCTTACGTAAAAAACCTTTTAAAATATATTTTTTAACAAAAAACTAACCGATATCAAGCAATAAACTAAAAGGTAAGAAATAAATTTGCTTAACAATAAGCAAAAAGTACTTTGATTTTGTTAAAAAAAATAAATAAAAGAAAGATTTTATAATTTTAAAGTCTTTGCCAAGTAAAACAAACAGACTTAGTAGTTTGATATTTCAATAAGGCTGTTGTAGCATTTACTTGACTACTTGTCGTACGTTGACGTTGTTTTTTTGTTAATAAAAAAAATATTTTATTTTAGGAAATCCTCCTTTTTTTTTAAAGTCGGTTAAAAATTGTATGTTATAGGTTCATTAGGATTTTTGTCAACCCAAGATAAATATTGTCCAGGCAACAATGGTCTTAAGGATCAACAAGAGGCTCTTCGATTTATCCAAAGAAACATTCACGCCTTTGGTGGAAACAATCAATCTGTTACAATTTTCGGGGAGAGCGCTGGTGGGGCGAGTGTTAATTTGCACATGTTATCAGAAACAAGTGCAGGTATTCGTTTGTTGACACGGTTTTACAATTAATTACAATTTATATATATTTTCTTTCTTATCAAAGTGCAATGACATAAAGTATTACTTTCAAATCTACAGATGGTGAAGCTCAAATTACTATTATATATATCGAAAATATAATTTTTAATTGCAGGTTTATTTCATAAAGCGATTTCGGAATCAGGAACAGCATTAGTTCCTTGGGCAGAGGCACCTCCAGGGGAAGCAATAAAGAATGCTCATAGATTAGCAAAACTTCTAAGTTGTCCTGAAGGTCCTTCTGATGTCATGATCGAGTGTCTCCGCAAATTGGACGGATATGATATTATAGCAACTGATTCTGATTTGTATGTAAGTGAAATAATTGGATTACGTAATAAAGAGTGCTCTATTCTTAAGGTAGCACTAAAAATAATAATTATGTACCTAGACAAACGTAGACAGTGGCATAGCTAGGCGTGAGCAATGGGGGTCTCGCTCTACACCCTCTCACTTATAGGGGCCTCAGGAGGCCTCTTTCTCTTTCTTTCCCTATATTTTAAGTTAAGTTTAACACTTATACAGTTTATTACAGTTATAACACTTTAAGATATATTCATATTATTTTTAGACATGGGATTTGGACCAAATGACACCTTTCAAAGCTGTAATAGAACCTGATTATCCCGGCGCGTTTCTATCTAGGAGCCCTCGCGGTCCACCAGTTACTGATCTCGTACCTTGGCTTACTGGTCTCAATAAGGACGAAGGATGTCTGAAATCAGTCTGTAAGCCAGCCCTAATACCATTTTTTTTGCCATGTAATATTTAAACTATGCAACGTATTCAATACTAATCAATAATAGTCATTCTAGAACACAAATCTATTTTATCCATAAAGTTCGTGCGCTTCAAAAACTCATGAGTTTCTGTACATCAAATAACTGCATATGGAAATTGCAGTCACCACCACTCGTAAAGATTGTTCAATATTTATTATTTCATTTTATATTGTTGGAACTCGGGAGCGCAGGAAGTAAATTGTTTATATGTTGCCATTTTACAAATATACTTTAATTTTTGTGATAATAATATATAAATAACATTTCAAGTATAATATTGAAGTGTTTGATTATTATAAATATTATTAATATAATTATATTTTTTTCCTCTAAAGGGATAACGGCTTATCCAGATCGCTATAAAGAGTTTTTGTCAAAGTTTGATACAATTGCACCTGTCACGTTCTACTACGAGGGCTCCCCACATGCAGAGCACATTACAACGACGTTAAAGGCAACATATTTTGGTGATAATGAAAATGACGTCAAAGATGGCATACTTAAGGTATCTTTTAATAATGTTTTTTTAAATGATTTTATCAAGCATTTAAACAAGAAATATTTTTTTTTTCACTTATGCCGTGTGCAGCATTCCAAAAATAATATTGAAAAAAATAAATAAATAAGTAATGCATGTAATTTGAAGTCAAAATAAAAAATATATTATAAAAAAAATCATGGTTTATTTAAATTATTGTTGAAATTTGTTACTTTATATTTATGACTAGCAGACTCAGGCGGCTTCGCCCGCTTGAATCAAACGATTTTTTTATTAAATATATTTATGAAATTATTTTCAGTTTAGGGGTGAATTCTAAAAAACCACGAAACACGTGTTCAATTAAATATTATTAGCTTATTACCCACCCATAAAGATATTTTTATTACCTTTTATATATATAGATTACAAATGCACTTGGAATGTTTATATTTTCAGGTATATTCAGATAGCTACTTCGCGTATCCTATGGTAAAGTCAGTAGAACAAGCACTCAACTATAGTAGTAACCCAGTATATTTATATGAGCTTACATATCGAGGGGCCAACAGTTTCTCTCAGATTTTTGGTGATCCTAATGGAGACTATGGCAAGTTCTTTTTACTTATCTAGAATTAAGTTATGTAATTATACATTAATATAGATTAACGCCAATTACGGCTTATGAGTTTGCGACATGTACAAACGATTGCTTAATTTTTTTATGTACATTAAAAATATTTAAAAAAATAGCGTTGTTAAACGAATACTTGCAATCTTTTCTCTTAAAAAAATATAAAACTTCTATAGAACATTACTGTTTTTGTTATATATTAGTTTAGGAAATATAATTGCATAATTTAAACACCATCTGCGTGATAAGTGATAATTGAGAGAGCCTATAGGCATACGCTCCCTCGATCAACAAACTCATTTCGCCCCATTAATTTCCAATGTCGTCGATAATTAAAGTACACTAGCAATATTGTTGCTAAAGTAAATTGTGCAGTTCATTTTGGACATAATAGATATGCTACATTGTTTCGTAATTAAGGTTCACTAAGTTAAAAAAGATCGGTCTGTCGTTATCTATTTAGTAAGAAGTTAGTGAGTGTTCTTTTCGTTCATGCTGTACGTGTTATACAGCTTCACGCTGTATCCCGCAGCAGGGTAGGCAGAGGCGTTCCCCACTTTCCGCCGAATACATACCCTCGAAAGGGGACCGAATCCACAACCACTGCGTTACAGTACGTGTTCTATTTTGTTTCTTTAGCGTAAATGTGTTGATCGAGACTTTTAATGTCATTGTAATTATTGTTTCAAATTAGGTGTGTGCCACGCAGACGAGCTGATGTATTTGTTCCCAATACATTTCCTTCACAACGAATTTACGGAAGAAGATAATAATATGCTTGAGCTTATAGTCACCATTTGGACAAATTTTGCTATCAGCGGGTAAGTTTGTCATAAACTATGCCTTGTTTTGGCTTTCTATTGTTTATCTTGCCTTTTTCCATAAAAATAATAATAATATCTAACTATGTCTAAAATTGGATATTGAGCATCAAAGTAATTATTTTCATCTTTGTCAAACATTCTTTTAAGTTTATATTTTTTTAACTTACCTTTTATTTCATGTCCGAAACAACAGAAATCCAAATAAACCACAGGAAGTTCCGTTCAACTGGCATCCGGCGACCAGTGGACATAAAATGGAATATTTAGAAATAGGGAAAAAACAAATGATGAAAAAGAATCTAGCATCGCAGTCTAGATTGTGGGACTCGTTGCCTCTTTGGCACAATTTAAAAGAAAGGAGGTTAACGGACGAACTATAAGTTATAAGTTAAATTTTATTTTTATTAATTGTTTTTAATAAAATTTAAATATAAACTAACAATCTTTCTGTCTACTCTAATCTATCTAGTCTCAGTGCACACACACACAGACACACACAGTAACCTTGTGTTAAAGTTTAGGATATACTAAAAGAATTTATGAATTTTTGATAGTGAATTCAAAAATCCCAGTGCCTTAAAATATTAAATAAAACATACACAATATCAAAAGACTAATAAAGTGATATCTCTACATATGGGGTTATTTCTAAAATATTTATTTTTGTGTTAAAGTGCACCTATAGTTAAATTTGTAGTGTGTTTACATTTATAGAAAAAAAGTTAATCATATTAATACATATACACAAATCGTATAAATATGTATATAAAAAATATAAATTGTAAATTATTATATAGTAAATACTTAAAACACATTAATATGTATAAGTAATTAATTATATGAACATGTACTTGTATTTAATAACATGCAATTATCTGACAATTATTATTTTTTAATATATAGAAACAATTTATTTTGCTTAGGTATATCTTTTACGACTGTGAAAATCCCTTTGCCTACTAAAAATCCTTCGGTCTGTCAAAATATAGATTTTAGGACAAAATATTATCATTTTCTATAATAATCAAGATTTTCATAATTTTTACATGAAAATGACTATTTAGCCACTCGAAAGAGGTATAGCAGACTGGAATATATAAATTAATCAGGCAAAGTGAGCTTTTCCGTTTGTGCCGGGAAAAAGCCCTTTGTTTACTATCATGCAGTAATAGGATTAATTGTAAATATATTATATTTTTTAGTACCCTAAACCCTTAGTACCCTAAATTCTTAAAAACCGTGAAAAACGTGTTCAATTAAATATTTTTAAGAGTCTGAATTTACATTACATTTATAAAAATCGGTGCCGATTTAATTTTTTTCCATACAAACTTTCAACCCCTATTCCACCCCTTTAGGGTAAACATTTTTCAAAATCCCTTCTTAGTGGATGTCCAGATTACGAAAGTAAACTGTCCAAATTTCACGTTTCTACGCACAGCGGTTACGGCTGTGCGTGTGTCTTACCTCAGTCAGTGAGGACAAGTCCTTTTATATATATAGATTAGATAAGTCTAATGAATTATTCCTAAATCCCGCACGTAGCAGGGTAAACAGAAAGAGCCATTAAGACATTCCGCTCCTTATTTTGTGCTGAATTCTGAATCCATTACGCTGACGTAACACAACGCTAAGCTTTAAACTGAACACCAGACTAGAGCGAAGATATTAAAATATTAATAAATAATTATTAATGTCCCTATCACATCCTCGTGCCTCTGCGCGACGACGACCTCGCCACGAAGAGCTGTTCGTTTTTATTGATGTCATAATATACATATGTATGTACTAAGAACAACTATGTAATTGGCAAGTAAATATGATTATGTATGTTGTTATTAACTTAAAACCATAAAAGTAGTGTTTATTATAATACGTAAGTAACAAACACGTGAATGAACATTTATTTAATCCATACATACGTATGTTATAAAATTGAAAGTAACGCTATCTCTGTCTGTCTGTGGGCAACGCAATCACGATCAAAGTTCTGATTCGATTGTGATAAAATTTCCTATAGAGTTATTTAAGGGTCTTGGGATGTAATAAGGCTACTTTTTTTCTACTATATACATGTATATATGGTTACGTTTACGTATTATTGTTTGTTAATTTTATAGTAGTCTGTGGTATTATTTTTATTATTAAGAATTTCCTTTACTTTTCATTTGCTCAGGTATTTGTGCTAATATTAAGAATTTTGATATTATTATTAAGGCAATACCCCGGCGTTGAGTACCGCCACTCTACACGCAATGCGTCCAGAATTCAGATGAAAATGGGGAACGAAGTATCTTAGCACTAGGTTTCCTCTGCCTCCCCTGCTCTTTGCAGGGTACAGAGTGAAGCTGAAAAAAAAAAAAAAAAATTTCCCTTTAATACGCTCAAAGGTTCCATTTTAAACTTCTATATAATTACCTTTTAAACTGCGGCTTTCAGACATTAGCCGTTTACGTGTCAGTCGATGAGTCAATTAGTATACTCGTCTATCTGCTTCCCCTTTTATACACTATTTCCAAATTAAAATGTCGATTTTAATTTAACGGAACTTTGAAAATAATATAGCTTACTCAAATATTAAGAATAATTTTATTCAGTACTTTATAATTATAATATACTAGCATCTATAACATAAGATTATCGCTTCATATGATTAAAATAAAAGTTTTTATTTTTATATAGGTAATTAAAAGAAAAGCAGCTTAAACGTATGTTTTTACATTTAAAAAAAAACATTTCTATTAAAGATTAAAATTAGGATTTCTGTTTCTTTAACCAGGGCGTAAAAAGCACTCGAGTAATAATTACAAAGTGTAATAATAATAAAAACAATATTAAATTGTTATAGCAATAGAGATAATTAAAAATGTATAAGTAAATAGATATTACCATATTAATTATTTTTTGGAAGTTTCCATTAAACATATTATAGTAAAGTCTTAAATTATTTAATACCTAGGTGATATAAATCATATTTCAGTATGATTGTAGTTATTAATCGCTAGTTACAGATTGCAAGGCAACCTTAGAGTATTGGGTCTTAATTTTCTATTTCCGTATCTCCATATCTCATATTAGTAGTTATCATGCACACGTTTATACTTCTATGTATGTGACAGAATAATTAAATCTTCTGTAATGATACCTACCCACCCACAAATACCTAATCCTTTTAATGAAACAAAATTAATTTATTTTAAGGTAAAATATAATTTATCATATTTCATTAACTATTAACATAATTTAACAAAATATTATTAAACATCGAAGCAGGTAATACAACAATATACCTAGTGGAATTCTTTTGTAAGAATTAACCTAATATATTTATAATAATACAAAAAAATATATATATTCTAATCATAGAAAAAGTAAATATTTAAACAGTTTGAAGGATGTATAGCGATTCAGCCCCAAACCCTTACACTTTGGTCCCAGGAGCAGCTTGCAAGCGCTATGCCGCTGGGCGCCAGAGATATAGACGTCACTCTATTCTCGTGGCCATTCAACGTCCCTGCAAAGAGCATGATTATTTATTATGTACGTGTTTGAAGTGGGGCGCAGGAGCACAAGCGGGTGACTCTAAGCGTGACAGGTCGTGGGTTCGATTCCCACTCGAGGAAATATTTAATATTTTCATTTTTTCGCTCTGGCGTCGAGGCAAAGCTCTACGTTGAGTTCCGCTTCTCAACACGCGACAAATATATGTGTTCGTACAAACAACATGACAAGCATTGTCATTACAATATTTGAACTATATTTAAATGTTAATAAATATTTTTTATACTATACCAGTATGAGCAACTTTCATAGTATCCCAGGAATGGACAGTATTGTCATCGGAACCAGCAAGAAGATAGCGGCCGCTAACGGAAAGACCTGAATATATGAAAATAACTTATATTTATTATTTATAATTAACTTTTTTAAATTTAAATATATCAATAAAAATTTAAATATATATAAACTTTGATTGCGTCGCCTGTAATATCTCAAGAAAATGTAGATACCTAAATATTGAAACTAATGGACGGTATGATATATTACTAATACTTGGTCAAACATAGGTTTGCCTAGTCTAGCCTCAGCTCTGAAAGTTAGTTAGCCTTTTTTAGTTTTTAACTAAGGAATTTATGCCTAAGATTGATATTAGAGCTTTACATGTAATTAAAACTGTCACTGCAACCAAAAAGCTATACTAGTGCAGATCTTAATTCGAGAGGTATATTGTTTTTAATGCAATCAGAATAAAATTAAGTGAAAATAAAAAAAAATAAAAGTAGACCTTAAGATCCTCTCATTTTACAAATGATTTATGAACATTAAAATTATATACTTAAAAATATGTATTTCTATAATGATTTATACAATACCACAGCTAGTAAAGCCGCTGGCGCCGGGCGGAGTGTAATGACCCAGTTGTTGATCACTACGTATATCGAAGAGACGGGCTGTTTTATCTTCTGAAGCAGTAGCAAAGGCTTGTCCGCTAGGATGATACTGTATTGGAAATTATTTTTTTACATTAAAAGTCTAGAAGTAGAACATCATTAATATACCGCTCAACTCAACGCCGCGCTTTGCCTCGACTCCAGAGCGAAAGCGAAATATAGAAATATAAAATATTTAATTTCCTCGAGTGGGAATCGAACCCGCAACCTACTGCGTTTACAGCTACATACGCTTATGCCTATGCGCCAGGACTGGCCTCATATGGTTAATTTTATAACAATAACGTTTTTGTTACAGTTTCAACATGCTTAATTGAGCACATGTTGTGGTAGAACATCCCCTTTTTCACGTATAAATATTGAAAAATGTGCGTGGACGTGGCGACTAGCTTTTATGGCTATTAAAGGCTTTTAGGGATCAAAGTAAAATATGAACCAAAAAAGGTACACCCTGACTGTAAAGATATAATAATATAATTATGTTCTATAAATAAAACTAAAGAAATAAATAATTATAATATGTAATTACTTACGCAAACACTATTCACGTCGGCCTCGTGGCCAAAAAATGTCTGTTTTTCTTTTTCAGCACGCACATCCCACAGCTTACAAGTCTTGTCGACAGATCCAGTTACATAAGTTTTCATATCTACGTAATATGAATTGTTAAAAAATATAAAGAAAATCACATTGATTCACGTTTACTTATATTCTTTTTATAAAGTTTAAATATAATAAAATAATTAAGCTATTAACACGTACCTGGTGCTAAAGATATAGTTACAACATCACCAGCATGAGCATCAAATTCCACTTCTCTTCTACCGACTTCCAAGTCCCAAACGCATCTATAATGGTAAAAATTATAGTGACTTTTGAGTATAATAATTAAATTTATTAAATTATTTATGTATGCTTACGGATGGCTTAGTGGTCAGAGCGCCTGGATTGTTTCCAAAGGGTGTGGGTTCAAATCCCGCTAGGTAAATTTTTATACGTTTCCTAAAAAAGTAAATTACTTACATTTTCATATCTCCAGATCCTGTAAGGATATGAGTGTCGTCGAGAAAACGACAGCTACTAAGAAAGCCCTCGTATCCAGCAAGTTCTCGTACCATCTTTGCGGACCCAGTAGCGTCTCGGTTGTTGACATCATATACTGTACACATATTATCCATTCCACCGCAAGCTGACACATTTAAAAAAAGATCATATATATATATATTCGGCAGAAAATGAAGAGTCTTAATTGGAACAGAGTGTCTCAACACCTCCTATTAAGACATTCTTTATCACTACTTTGCTAAGTGCTGGATATAAGGTGAAGTGATACTATAGAAGGAAGAAAATTATGTACTATACCTATATGAAAAGCGATACATTCGATTGATAATTACCAACAAAATTCCCAGATGGTGAAAAAGCAACGCTCATAACCCAAGCGGAACGAAGTGGTATTACTTGTACTTTGTTACCGCTATAGGTGTCCCAGATAATTAACTTGCCATCAAGGGAACCTGTTACGCAGTGTCTGCAATGAATGAGAAATTGTCATGACAGAAGATATTTCCAACTTTCATCTCTTTCTGTAGATATGGTTGTGGCTTCCAAACGAAGTTTTATATACAAACTAGGGTTTCCACTTTTTTGGGGGTACCAATTTTTTGGGTAGTCTGGTGAAGTGGGGTAGAACTGGGACTCTGATGTAAGAGTGTAATAAAACTAGTCTTTTTATAGTATATTATTCAAATTTGTTTATCTTTAGTATGTTTCTTGAATTGTGATTTGACTTTTAAGATTACATTTTTCAGGATTATTAATAAACATAAAAGTATAATTTAAAAACAGTTGTGTTTTCATGGTCTTGCCACGGAGCACCATCACGAAGTGTCTTACTCTTAAGTCCGGTTTCCACCGAAAATGAGAAAAGAGTGGGTGATGCTCAAGCGCAATGGACTCTTTTGAAATACAATAGGTTAACATTTCCACATACAAAAAGTTTTGTATTTTGTAATTACTTCGCTTGGATTCGTCGACTGGAGCGAGTTTAACTATTTCTGCTGCTTCCACTCGACTATTTAATGGTGGAAATACAAGCATGAAGCTTACTATTGTGAGTTCAACGTAGTCCTTAATGAGCCCACTAAGCTTATGGTGGAGATCGGGCTTTAACGCTAGGTTCTCTCTCCCTATCCTGCAGTGAAAAGTGTGAAGATGATTTCGAAAGGAATTTAGTAACACATTTATTATTTATGTACTTTGCAATCCCCTAATATCTGTTTTACTGTAATATATATTTTGATTTTGAATCAAAACAAGCAGAGTTGGTTACAATTAGGTAATTTATTCGCATCAAGATAGCAATTCTCTACCAGGTGCTCGCTAAGTGGCCCGACGCGTGTTAGATTAAGGCTTTGCAATTCTACTACTATACTGATAATTCTAGATAGTTCGCAATTTATAAGTACCTATATATTTTCTAGAAGTTCGTACAGGCTTATGTAACCCCTATCAAGCTGAAAAGCCAGCTAAAAAGTAAATGTAACATTTTTTTTATAAATGACTAGGACTCTGCTCTATATCCCCAGCTTGCAACGACCAAAAAAAAAAAGTTTGCCGCAATGATGTTTGGGCGTGAATTTGCTTTAAAAAAAAATTAAACGCCCGGACAACGTATATATATATACGTATATATACGTATGCTTAAAAAAAAAGTCACATTTTTGTGTAATAGAAAGAAATTAATTTTGTATGTGCCTTAAAGCAGAGAGAAAAATTGGTGTAGCAAAAAAATGTTTTTATCTCTGTTTATAGCATTCTATTTTGATATTACGTAATATATATAAAAAAAATATAATATAAAAAGTATAAAAACAACAAATTTTCATATATTATATTTACCTAGAATCCCCACTGTAGTGGACAGAATTGACTTTATTAATATGGCCTTTTAGAGATTTCTTTTGGATGAGCCTTATCTTTGGTACATCTCCCATATCTCCACATTTTTCAGCAAGTTTGGCATCTGCGCATTTTTCTTGTTCACCCTGTTAAAATATACAGCTTTTAAATACTTTTTTACCATTTCTAATTAGGCAAATAAATCAATGAAAGAAATGAAAAGAAAAAAGAAAGTATCTAATAAAGGAAGAATCTGATATAAAACATATTTCTAAATATGATATTAAGCAGTGAAAATATGTTCATTCGCCTTATAAATTTGATTATGATAACTAATATGGTATCTAAAACATTACCTTCGCTTTGGCAATTAAGTCGTTCAATTCTTTTTTGAGGGCCGCTGTTTCCGGATCGTCCTTAGGCATTTTGCTGTTCTTAGAGAGACAGTTGTTGCTAGTAGCACAGTGCTCGCACTTGTGATAGTTTACGAGGTAACCAGTGCTAATACAATTACTTTAATTGGATTGTTATTAGGTAGAGAAGCTTTACAGCTGCCCTACTTTACTCTATATTTCTTATTTAAGTTGAATAGATAAAGGTGATTATGTTAGTGGACGAAGCATTGGTTGTTTTTTTTTCATAAATATATAATACTATCAACCGCCAGCGGCTTCGCCCGCTTGAACTACACGATTATTTATTCAATTTACTGAATTACTTAACTTTGCTACCATATTAGCATAATTCTTATGAGCGTATAATTTTTAATGGTTTAAAAAAATGCGACCTACAATTACTACCTAATTTACTATTTAAGATTTTATTTATTATGCTTTGTAAATACATATACGAACGTTTTTGTTTTCTTAGAGCGCTTGGCAATATGGTAACAATTTATTATTTATTACTTTCACCATATGTTAAAGAAGAATTTAAGTACTAATTTGAATTATTCAAGTATTTACAATTGCGTAAACAGACTTAAAGATTCAATAACGGTAATCATCTCTACAAAAAAAAATTTTTTCGAAAATATTATTAAGATTTAAAAAATTAAATGACGATATAAGCTAACATTACTTGTCACAACTACCTAATGCTTGAAGTGAGCTGGTTAACTTGCAACAAACATACTGGAAACTAATTTGTGTCCATGCGTGAGTGCGTGACGAGAAATTTAAATCGAATCAGTATTCATAATTATAGCGCTTATTTACGCTATTGATGCGAAAATCATACAATTTTATAGTGGCCATTATTTTTTTAAAATGAATATAGTCATTGATCATATATGACCGCTCTATGCTATTATTTATATTTAAGTTAAGAAACGTAACATAAAATATAAAAATACTAGTGGACCCGTACGCGGCTACGCCCGCTTGAACTATACGAATATTTATTAAATATATTTATGATTTTTTTTTCAGTTTTCAATAGAGAGATGCGTTAAGCAAGCTCATTTTGGGTGACGTTTTCTAACAACAAACTTTGCAAATCGTTGC
>JAKRZM010000395.1:807670-829074 GCA_036379175.1 Heliconius cydno galanthus
AAGACGGGAATTTGCAATATTCGACTTCTAAGGGGTTGTTTTTGGGGTTGAAAGTTTGTATGAAACTTCGTTACTACAAATGCTAGGAGTCTCAAATTTTGCATAGACGTCACTAGGACATGGACATGGGACATGGAGACAGAAATTAATAATAACATACTTCACGCGGGTGAAACCGCGAGCGGGCCGCTAGTTTTGTATACACGTAAACATTTTGTTAGTATTTTTCAACTATCTAGATCATCTGGAATAGGCCTTTGAGACATTATCTCGTCAGTTGCTGAATCCCAAGCACTTTATTTTCCCAGAGCTGGGGAAAACTAAATGAGTGATCAAACTCACGACTCTCCTTTCGCGTTCATTTCTTGGATTATATTTTATACTATAGCAACGGACATAATAAAATTTGCTATTTATTAGGTATATATAAATAATCTAATTTTTTTGCTTCTACTTTCAGTTACTTGTACAGTTTTGCTTTTTCTCAAATAGAAGCGTTATAGTGGCTTTCACCAAATCATTTGATGATATTATTATAGAGAGTATTGAGCAGTTGCAGTCGTCGGTCGAGACGTCGAGGAACACGATGTCTAACTATTTTTATTGGTGCATCGCCATTTTGACAATTACTCTCCATTTTATTAAGTCGGAAGAAACTTGCGGCCGACATGATGAAGAATACTGTACAGCCGCTGCACGTCCATTGTTGCAAAAAGGTAAAATAAATTATTAATTGGCTACATTAAAAGCGAAGCGAACTGCTCTATATTTAATTTATTTTATATTTGTAGTATATATTTTTAATATTTTTTTTTTATAAAATTCTTAATAAAACCAAATGTTACTGCCATTTTTTTAACAATTTCAAATTTCGCATGTTACCTACGTATAAATTGTTTATTCATGTTCGGACTTCACTGGCTTTGGAGAGCTTAAAGTAATATACTGAAGCAAATATTTTTTAAAAGCTGTAATTAATAATCACAGTGAAATTCAGATATGAATTTGTTTTTTTAAGGTTCCGTATATCAAAAGGAAAAAGCGGAACCCTTTTAGAATCACTGCTGCCATAAACATAACAAATGTGGCATTTTTACACATGACACTACAAATATAAACGTAAATAAATATTTCACTTCCTCGAGTGGGGATCGAACCCACAACCGTCACGTTACAGTCACACCCTTGTGCCGCTGCGCCATGACGGCCTCTAATTTTAATTAATTTTATGTAAAGGAAAATATTTTTTGTCTACTATTATATGTATATCCATACTCATGATTGCTTTGTAATATCGAACGAACGATTCAACGAAATTCAATATTGATATGTTTACATTGTATAAAATATTTAATATGAACTTCGTAAATTATTATTGCTATGTTGTTTTTGTATTGTACTATAAAATAAATAATATTCATAATTCTATACATTTTATATAAATATTATATAAATAAACACTGATAGAGATTTATTAATCTATGTATAAGTAAAAGAGTGATTACTACCTATTTTAAATGTGAAAATCTTAAAGATGAGAAAAAATCTGACAAAAGCGACTTGGACTCGCCGAAGGTTCCGTACAAAAATTGGAGGTTTCGAGATCTTTCTGAAAATCGGGCTTAGCTTAGCCCTTTCATCTGATACCTCACTTGAACTAGCGGCTTTAATACAAAATTTTGCCCCCTTTTAAATCTAATTAAAGTAGTGTAGTAGTGTAGTGTCGAAATACTCGTTTTTTACTTTCTATGACACATTATTTATTAATTATAGATTATAGATGTTATACCTGAAGTTATGTTAATTATAACCAAAGCAAGTGATTAAAACGAATAAAGCGAGATCTTGACGTAAGAAATTTTTAATAAAATTCGATTATTCACATCGTAGAACGGCAACAATGATTCAAGCATTTATCGTTAAATAAGTTTACCAGGCAATAGAATTTACTTTTTGTTTGAAAAAAGTAATATAAATGATGTAAAAAATTGTAGTAAACTTTATAGTTTATTTAGTAACATCTAAAAAATAAAACCTCAAGGATCTGATTACAAAAATTATCTTTAACAATCATACAAAATTTGAACGTAGCTGGAATTGAAACTGTGCCTCTTGGAAACCGTCTAAGCGCTCTGACCACTAAGCCATAAGTTCCTTTCAAGCTACAAACGTCAAAATTTTTATAGGTACGCTTCTTAAAACTTATTTATGTTATTCTCCTTGTTGTTTAAATTCTTATTAGTTTTGTAAAAAAAAAAATTCCTAAGTGCGGAATAATATTAGAGATATATTTAAGAGATCCTTGATTGTACTGTAAATAAGTGTAAACGTTGTTTACAATATACCTAAGTATATATCGATATATCTCAATATAGGCATGATATCTGATAAAACATAATCCCTTCTAACCCCACTTCAGATGATAGGAATATTCTTATATTCCTTTCTTATATATTAAGGCAAAGTCGAGGTAAAGGGCGGCGTTGAGTTCAGCCATCACACGCAATACCTCCAAAATTCGACGGAGAGTGGGGAACGGAGTGTCTTAACACTAGGTTCTCTCTGCCTACCCTGCTATGTGCGGGATACCGTGTGAGGCTTATATATTTAAAAACAACTGCAAGATATGGATGAATGGATAAAATAGATATCCCTATTTTACCCATCCATCTATCAGAAAGATAAAATACATCTTGCAATTGCTTTTAAATATATATACCTACATAATATAATGACAATTTATGTTCATTTTAAAATTTAGTAGTTTTCTAATAAGCACTATTAGCATTATTAAGTAAAAGTATTTATTAGGGCTTTGTTTTCAACATTGGGTTCATTAGTAGGTACATATGAATGTTAAAAAATGGCGTATGAAGTTACTTAAAATTTTTGGAGCTTTCATATTTTAACTGCGCATAGGTAATATATTTACATAGGGCGGCTGAAGTGCACCCTCTCCTCCAACCCCTGTGATCAATTTGATAGTTACGAACTTTCAGTGCATATGTGCAGACGCGCGGCGTATCACCGGCGAGATGCATCGCTCGCGTAATTTGAAATTTCGCACTTTTTTCCTTGAACTCTTATTAGTGGTTTTCGTTATAAATGTTTCAAGTTCTGAAAAGTATATTTTAGAATATGCTAACAAATATTGTGTAGAGCGCGATGTTTTTGATACAGGTATTTATTTAATATATGTTTTTTTAAATTAAGTACAGCTTCTTTAACTAAAAAGGATTTTTTTTCAACTATGGTTTATTATATGCGCATTTTATTTTAAATTACTGATAGATTTAAATTTTAATTTATTTTAAATTACAGAATAGTCTTTATGATATCAACAATTCATATAATAATATTAGGTTTTATTGGTTACAATACTTTACGTTTTTTCATAAATATATATTAGATTATTTAATATTTTTTTTTATTAATTAAAGAAAAAAAAAGTTTTTGAGTTATTTTAGAAAATATTAAATTTCGTTTTAATCTTCAAAGTACATAGAAAGCTCCTTATGCATTTCCTTTGTTTATTTATTTATTTATTGATGAACTTAAACTTATTTTTTACCATTAGTTTGTTTTTACCTTTTATATATAACTGAACCTGAACTAGTACTGCCTGTAGATGTTAGTTGCTAATTTTCATAATTCTAGGTCATCCAGAAGTACCAGACAGACATCTCTATGAATTTTGATTCCCTTTATGACGCACGGATGGACAGACAGACGGACAACAGAGTGATCTTATAAGGGTTCCTTTTTTCCTTAAAAAGTACAGAACCTGCAAATACACATTTTTGCTTTGTGAATTCATTTGTCTATTTCAATAGCCTTTGACGGGCATCCTATATCAGAATATGGGTATACGAGTAAGACAATGGGTTCGCATGAAAAGGCATCACGTTCATGAATTTAATTTCAGAAATATTCGCCTCACCTATGTACGGATAAAAATTTCAGGCATTCAGCGGGCGACAGAGATAAAAATTATTATATACACCCAAAAATAGTTTCCAGAGAATGCATTTAAAATTTTATAAAAGTCAGTGACGAAATTCTAAAAATTTGTAATTTTTAATAATTTATTGTTAATTTTTTAATAATTTCTTAACAATTAGCTCAAAAAATATTTACAGATATTTTCGTTAAAGTATAATTAAGCTCTATGTACGATTCAGTGCGCTATCTTTAAACAAATGGCGGGAAAAATAATATTGTGCTAAATGTCAAAAGGTTGTTCGTCAGAGTTCAACGTTGAGAATTTAAGTACCTATATAAATTTATATTTGCAGATATTGAACATTTTAGATTAGAAATTATCTTTGAGAAAGTTGAGAATCATAAATCTCATTATCTTTTTTAAAACTTATCTTT
Source organism: Heliconius cydno galanthus (assembly GCA_036379175.1). Classification (NCBI taxonomy): domain Eukaryota; kingdom Metazoa; phylum Arthropoda; class Insecta; order Lepidoptera; family Nymphalidae; genus Heliconius; species Heliconius cydno. The sequence goes on from JAKRZM010000395.1 coordinate 812,048, forward strand.
AGACACCCTGAACTGCTTTGATGAAAAAAAAGCTTAGCTATTCTAATATTTATTACATGAGCATTAATTTAATCTTTTTTTTACTTCCGGAAAATTTGAAATTACCGGGAAGTGACCGGAACCGGCGATAATGAAGTGAAAAATAATATTGACATAATGTCAATGATGCAATATGATGACTGACTTTTTTATGTACATAATTTGATTAACAAAATAAGAGTAAATTCTAATAAATTCAACTTCAATGTGAAAATGTAAAATTTTTAATTGTCTAGTCTAGTGTCGATTTGACTATATGCAAATGGCAAGTTGGCAACACTGCATTGAATTCTGCGCAGCTGTCCGCGCGTTCCACTTAAAATTCATAAAGCACATTTAAAAAAAAATATAATAATTTTGGGCTTTCCAATGATATTTTTAGCTAATACTTGAAATGGATGCCATATTAACGTAATAGACAAAATGTATGGCTAATTAGCTATAGGGCTTGCTTTTTTACATATATGATGTTCAAATGTTCATTAATAAGCAAAACAAGTACATTGTTGATTATTTACTTTTGTACCGGCAGTTGTAGCGTTATATCGTTTTAAGATTTATAATTGATTTTGATGTAAGACTTGTTTAGTGCAATCATGCAGTGATATATAAAACCAGATGTTTGATGATCTCATAATTAAAGCGAGATACGGCACTGCCACTGGAGCCCTCACACCGGGAGGAAGCGTGCGTTATCTTAACGTTTGGATGACGTTTCTCCACTATTGGAGCTTATCGCTTCGGAAGCCAGTCCGCCTATGTGGGGCGACATAAAATATTTTATTACCGAGTATTATACCGCTCCCAATTTTATGAGTAATAAGCTTGCCGTAGTCCGTTGAACTCGTGCGTCGATTAGTCTAGAAAATGACAACATTTCTTCAATTTTGCTGCTTAATTCTTCTCCTCAGTAAAAAATCAGATGGAACTTCTGAACGTAAGTTAATGTTATTTTGACTTTTACATAATGTTTGTGTGATGAACTTATAAAAACATTATTGACTTTAAGATATCATTGAATACATTAAGATTCAACTTTAAAATATGAAAATAATGTGTATGAAAAATTATTAAAATGATCATATCTCTGCAACTTATATTAGTCACTGATATATATAGTTTATAAATGTACGAGTTATAAAATATTGCATTAAATAATTGTACTTTTATTTCAATCACTTCAAAAATCATTTCAAATCACTGATGTAGTAAAATTAAAATATTATGAGGTGTATATAATATTTGTAAGAAACTTTTAAAACTTAATACATTTTGTCTTGAGTTATTATTTAGAAAGAGCTTTATTTTATTTTATAAAACTTTTAAGTTTTAAATTTAAACAAAGACTATATAGTCTTGTCTATAGTATATATTTCTTGATACTTTCTTATACATGTAGGTATATGTAAAATATAATCTCAATAAATGTAATTAAACTAATAATATGATTTCTTCTAACTTTTTTTCTCTTTGTTTGTGGCCTTAAAGTTGTTTTAAGCTTTTGTATTATATAGTTACTTTTAATGCATTTTATATGTATTAAAAGGCTTAATCAAAAAATGGCAATAGTAAATAACCATTATATTAATGTCATAATAATCATAAATGTAAAAAAAACATACCAGAATATTTAGGCACTTTTCATTGACTTAAGCGAATGATATAATATGAAATGAATAGTAAATGTTTCCTTAAAATGTGCTGGAAAATCCAATATATGGCAAAGTGCAAGTGCGAATTTTATATATTGCAAGTGAAAAATAAATAATTCTCATACAAAATTCTAATTATGTGTATGTTAGTAACATATAGTGTCATTATGTATATGTATAAGTTTTTTATTTTGTTTCCACAGAGCCAGAAATAAGTGTTTTCACTGTAGCAACTCACAACAATCATGGACTGGAACGCTTTCTTCGTTCGGCTAAAGTGTATGGAATTAATGTTGAAGTACTAGGAATGGGGAAAAAATGGGTCGGAGGAAACATGGAGCATCCCGGTGGTGGTCAAAAGATAAATCTCTTAAAAGAAAAACTAAAGTCCCTAGAAAAATTAGAAGATAGAGACCGTATCATTCTCTTCACAGACAGGTATGAGTGAAGTTAATAGATTATAGATATAAATATATAGATACTACTAAATTAAAATATGCCATTTTAGGTATACATCATATGCCATATGAGTAGGGTATGCAGACAGTAATCTAACCTAGTGTTAAGATGTTTTGTTTCCCACCTCCCACCCAATGATCGAGACAGTGTGGTGACATTTGTTACCAGAGCAAGGAAATGAAAATAGTTCCTTCCTATGAATGGGAATTGAACTCACGACCATCACATTAGAGTCATATACAGTGATGGGCGCATATAAAATATGTAATTTTATGAAGTGTTGTTGGAAATTGATAGAGACACGCATACATATAATCAGTATCAGTAATAAAAAACAACAGAGGTCAAACCTCTATTTAACAATACTTTAAAAAATAAGACTTATCACTTTTTAATAGTATTCAGATAGTAATTATGAATTTGTTATAATTCATACCATTCACATATTGATGTTTTTGACTAAGATGCATACTTAATAATAAGAATATTTGTTAATGATAACTTCTTAAAGTATTTATTACACTCATTGATTGAAGTCATTGTTACTCTGGGCTTAATTAAAAAAATGCAGTATTATTACTATACATATAGTGTGATGGTGTCCCTTTGATAAAAATGTTTTGAATATACAATCTTGGTGTATTTATAAAATGGAGGACTAAATCACTATATAGCAACCAAGTGATTGCTTCAATTAGATGATGGAGATGCAAATGGTTGATGACTTGATGTATATTGATATATATTGGCCCAATTTAATTCAGTGACTTAAATACTATGCCCAGTTTTTGAAACAACAACATAACATACATGTTATAATAATTTAGTATAATATTATAAAAACAATAGTAATAGTTTAGTAGATTTTCATATATTCCCATTTTTTTTTTAGTGACTTTAATACAATCTATTTATGCCTAGTTTTTGAAACACAATTTTTAAAATCATAATGTATTGTTAATAATAAATAGAATATACTTTTACAATAGTTTTATATATTGGTGTGCAGCTTCGACGTGATGTTCCTTGCCAATCTGAAGGAAATAGTTGACAAATTTACCGACATGTTTGTGAGAGTTCTCTTTTCGGCGGAATCTTTCTGTTGGCCTGATCCCACATTGTCCAGCAAATATCCAGATACGAGTATGACTAATGCATTCTTGAACTCTGGTGGTTTCATTGGTAAGTGTTTCATATTATTATGTATTAATATGTAAGAGCAGTATAATTATAACTTATATATAGAGAAAGAGTGCAGAATGATAATATTTTTTTAAAATACAACCTAAAAGATTAAATAATTGAAATAAGTACGACAAATACTACCGTATATTTGGCAATATACATTTATGTATAAACTGACACAATATGCTTCTGCTTTTAATATTAACAACATAAATAAGTTGTGACAAGCACATAGGTGGAAAGCTTGGAGGGTTATTTTTTCCACCCTTAGTGTGTAATAACAATTAAAAGACTTAATTTAAGTTGTATTGAAAATTTTAAAACCTTTGCCTGTTATTTTAGTTTTGCAATCAAAGAAATCTCGTATATTGTTTGATTTGAGATATGGTCTCTTTTACTTTCCTTTATTTTATTATAAGAAAAACAATGCTGTCTTCGCGTAGTAGGATAGCGCTTAACCATAATCGCGACGGTTATGGGTTCGATTTCCACTTATCGTATGTTTGTCGCTGTTTTTACTATAACACTGAATATGTTGATGGATTATCCTCGATTTGGTAAGAGGACAAACTCAACACGCAACATCAACATGAAATGCCTCGAAAATAGGACGTTGGATGGGGACCGGATTTCTAAAAACGAAATTTCTTCTACCTACCTTGCTAAATACAGGTGAAGCTAAAATAAAAAAGTATTTAATGTTATTATTAACGTTCTTCCGTTTGTAACACAGGATACTACTCTGATGTCATGGCTATTTTGAATTACAAGAAAGTACGTAATAATGACGACGACCAACTTTACTATACAATGGTTTATCTGGATGAGGAATACAGGCTAAAACATAGAATTGCTCTGGATCACGATTCGGAAATCTTCCAAAACTTGAATGGCGCACTCTGTAAGTTATTTTTTTATAATTAAAATATAATGTTAACTCGATAATTTAAAGTATTAACGTCCAACTATATTTATAAATTAAAATCGAATAAGTGATATAAATATTATTAACGTATGTCACGTATGAATGTGTAGGTACATTTAAAGTTTAAGTAATCAATAAATCCTTTTTATTTTATAACAGCTGACGTAGAATTGGTATTGAACTCTACTGAAGACTATCCATACATTAAGAATGTGGTGTCAAACGAACGTCCCCTCATTGTTCACGGTAATGGCCCCTCGAAATTGAAGCTGAACCAGTTCTCCAATTATTTAGCTAATGCTTGGTCAGTCTCAAAAGGATGCATAATGTGTGATGAAAAACGTACTGCACTAAAGGTACTTTTTTATAGTATTTAAGTTAATGTATATATTAATATGTGAAGCAAAAACTTGTGCTCCTTTTTTACGAAATTTGCGGGTGGAGGAGGATGTTATTTGGTACAGTTATAGTTTATATAGAGAAAGAGTGGAGAATGCTAATATTTTTTTTAATAATGCATAAAAGATACATTAAATTAATAGAATAAACATAATAACACACTTAAGTTTGACAGTTTGACAATATGCACTTTTGTACACGTGTAAAAGACTGACCTTATGATATTTCAGTATGAAGCAAATACTTTCTGTAGAATACCGATGTGACCATTCAGTTTATCCTAACATGTAGTCAAAGGCTCATTTATGACACATTATTATATTAAACTTGGCTCCTATTTATGCTTTTAGTGGGATTATTTTTACGTAAAAGGTTATTTACATTTAAAATTTATAATCATATTCCAGGAGGACGCTCTTCCTAATGTCCTGATGGCGGTATTCATTGAACAACCTACACCTTTTCTAGAAGAATTTCTGACTCAAATAGAGAAAGTTGATTATCCCAAGAATAAAATTCATCTCTTTGTCCACAACAACGTGGAATATCATGAAGAAGATATTGACAAGTTTTACAAGACAAGCAGCAAGCAATATCTTAGCGCCAAGCGGGTTAAGCCTTCCGATTTCATGTCCGAAGCGGAAGCTAGGAATGTTGCCAAGTAAGTAATACTATCCTAAAATTAGATTAATAATTTAATTATATAATGCGACTAGTTTTGTGACTGTGGCGCCGCTCGCATAACAAAATTGAATAACTTTGTATATGACCAATGTCGTAATAACGATGATGACGATGTAACCAACATCAAAATGAATAAACATCATGTAATGCATTGTATCCTTTCTCAATACATAGGCTATCCAACAAAATATATTTTTTTTTGTTCGAAATAATATTTTCAGATTGACGAGTTTCAACTAATCAAACTTCAATTTTATAATATTAATATCATAATTTACACTAATCTAAAAATTGTGTAAACGCTATACTATAATACTATTTTATATTATAAAATTAGAATTTTCAATGCCTATTTATCCAGCTGTTGAAGCCGTCGTATCGGAATGGCACAAGCTCGTGATTGTAGATGCAACGGTCGTGGGTTCGACGCCCTCTCGCGGAAATAGAGTATTTAATACTTAATTTTTTTCGCTCTGGTAACATGGTAAAGCGAAGCGATGAGTTCCGCCATTCAACACGCATTGCCTAGAGTGGTGGGAAGTGAGGAACAGAATGTCTTAACATCAGGTATTCTTTGCTTACCCTGCTATGTGTGGGTTACAGTGTGAAGCTAAAAGAAAATTTTATTTCCAGGGACCGATGTGTGAGCTCAGCATGCGAATACGTGTTTTCCATCGATAGTCTCTCGCGTGTCGACTCGTCCACCTTACGTTACCTGCTGTCCAGTGGTTATGACGTCATAGCGCCTCTCCTCGTACGCGGTGGTCAGGCGTGGTCCAACTTTTGGGGTGCTATCAACTCGTCTGGCTTCTACGCACGTTCTTCTGACTATCTCGACATAGTTAATCGCAATATTAAGTGAGTATTTGTAGTATTAGACTTTTGTTTTTTGTGTGAACATATTGGGAAGGATTACTATTTTTAGGGTTCCGTACTTTTTAAGGAAAAAAGGAACCCTTATATGATCACTTTGTTGTCCTTCTGTCTGTCAGTCGGTCTATTAAAAGCCTTTATCTCAGGAATACTTGGTATCGATATCGAGTTGAAATTCAAACCATTTTCTGAAAAAACTGTATTTCTACATTTACTTTAAAAAAGATATGGCCGTTTATGTCACAAAAAACGCGTATGTCCCTTTATAGTGATAAAGGGAATCAAAATTAATACAGTACTTCCGGTTGACCTAGGATTAAGAAGTTTGGCAGTTAGGTTCTAAATCTGAAAACTATGCATTTCTGGTTACATACTAAAACATAATAGCCTTAAAAGGGAGGCAAAATTTGATATTAAAGTCGCTAAGTTCAAGTGAGATATGAGATGAAAGGACTCTAGCTAAGCTAAGCTTGAATTTCAAAAAAAGCTCGAGATCTCGACTTTTTTGTACGGAACGGTGGGCGAGCTCGACTCTCCCTTGCCCCTTTTTTTATAAGTTATTTTCTTTTTAATTATTTTTTATTATAATATAGGTGTTGTAATGTGTTGTATGTATTTACAAATTATACATATAAACAATTTATAGCATAATAAACATTACACTACTCAAAAAAATGTACAATTCTAAATTTATTTCAAAAAATATAATTTTCAATGTAATATTCCGATAGATTTGTTAAATATAATATCCCACCTTCTTCCTTCCCTGATCAAACTCACAATCTGTCGTTTACACGTGTGTTTACAGAGACACTTTGTGCCCCTGCTCCACAACTGGCCTCAGGATTTTTTTATGATTATATAAAATTAAATCAAGTTACAAAAAGTAAAAACCACATATTTATAATGAAATTATAACAAAACATTATATTATTTAACATATTATATTTTTATGGCTTGAAATATAGATTATAAATATTAAAAATAATATTTAATTTTATATGTTGATTTTTATTGACAGCATTTATGAATAAAATAACAGTTCATTTTATTATTCTGCAAATACAATTAGTTACAATTAATAAATTATATTTGTATTATAAAGATACACAATGAATTGTAAATTAAAAATAATTATATTATCAAATTCGAATCTTTAAATCACATTTTTTTTATTATAAGCATAAAGGTTTATTTTTTGTATAGGAACATTTATATATTACTAAAATGTATTAATATTTATTACTTTATTTATTCTAATGTAGTGTTCTATTAAATCTGTTTAATCAAATGCAATAGAGAAATCAGTTTTAAAGGAGCGTCTGTCAATAGAGTACATATTATCTGCTGTGCATTCGTAAACGCCGGCGTCCATCTGAGTAGCGGGATCGATCTCGATCTTAGATTTCACACGATCATCGTCTATAAGCCACTCGTGAATCTGGAATATATAAACATTTGTATTGAAATGAATCCGTTGCGCCACAAGCGTTCGACTAATCGCGGCGGTTGTGAATTCGATTCCTTCTCTGGGTATGACTAGTTATTATTTTCATTTCCTCGCTTTGTTACTGAGACAAAGCCAGGCATTTGGCGAAAAATGAGGAGTGAAAGTGTCTTAACACTAGGTACCCCCAGTTCCTTATGCCTACCCTGCTATGCTCCGAATGTTCGGAGTAAAACATGAAGCTAGAAAAAACACAATAATGAAAATTATAACAGAATAATTATATAACAGAATAACTATATATTTATTTACGTGTAAATAGTGATGGGCGTATATTTCGACGCCATCCTTGAACCAGGTGATGTGGGGGCGCGGCGTTCCTTTTGCGGTGCAGAGGAAGGCTATTTTGTGACCCAATACGTACTCAAGGTCAAAGTGCGAAGCGAGGAGGATCTTCGCTCCCTATTTTATATAAAAAAAATCAAATACATAATTTTGAACGTATTTTTCATTATAATTTGTTTATTTGAATTCGCCATTTTGAGTGATAAAATATTTTATAAGCTTAATTTATTGTTAAGTTCGCTATTCATCTTTATATATCTATTATTTATCGCAGTGGCAAGTATCATAGTGTTATACTTACATCGTTGTTATTGTAGTACTGGTCCGATTCTGGGTCCCTGTATTTGCCTGTGATAGGTAATCCGATTTGTACCTGCAAATACCGTGGAATATATGTATGTTTTTTTAAGAAATTTAATATTTAGAGAGATAATTATAAGCGTTATGAGCGGGTTCAATTTACATCGATATAAAGATAAATAAATTATTCTTTTTTTCTGAGTTAGGTCTCTATATAGAACGTTTTGTATTAAAATGTATGTTTCAAATCAAACCTTGGACTTGGTTCTTGATCTCGTACGACCGCGGCGTGCATCGCTCTCCATCACGATGAGTAGGAGCATTAGTGCCGCAACGACAGCGCGTTTCAGCAACATTTGTGTTCACAGCCAGGTGTTGTCCTCGCGGGAGTCTCTCAAATACTGCGGCCGCCGTCGATTGCCTAATAGCATTCGTAATTGGGACCCTTGTCTCCCCTTTTGCTTCGTACTGTGATTTCCTTTGCGATTCATACGACGTGCTCTCATTTGTTTGATGGGGTCATTGATACACATGATAATCGAAGGACACTATTTTTTTAGAATTTTTATTAACACTTATGTATCGTTTGTTAATAACGGAACCTTATTTTGCAGATTCATCAATTGGTATCTGTGCAAATGTTCTTTTCAAAATATTTTTTTTTTAACTTTTTGTAATTATTTTATTATAGAATTTATATTTCCTCATTCACTGCAAAATATTATTTTTATGTTACTTCAATTATTATTATTTTTTTTTTATAAAGTAAGTAACAATTAAGATCCAGATAAAAACGCAGTAATGTAAAACACCAAAAATATCATACAATAATAATGCATTAAAAATATACAAGTAATGCAATTCATTTCGCATTATTGAAATAAAAACGAATGGTTACCCTCTTACATAAGAAATGTATCAATCTTAATTCTTATTGACTTACGAAAAAAATATTTGTTATAAATCACGTTTTAATTCGATACACAAGTTTAGATAAATAAATTGGGATTTAGCTGATTCCATTTCACCATTTCTGCATTTTACCCGACGAAATCAAGGGGGTTATAAGTTTGACATGTCTGTCTATAGGTATTTGTGTATCTACATATATTTCTCCCAAAGAGATAAACCCATTTGTGCTTAATTTTCTTATATTCGAAAGATTACTTAATCGAGATTGTTCTCTTGTAAAAGAAGCATTTCAATTAAGAACACTCTCGAAGAAGCTATGATTCTATTATTCTAAAATACGTTCACCCGGTAGTGTCGGTGGTTTTTTTTAATAATAAATGTATTATTACATTTATTTTAATTTGCATATGACATTATATTATATGTTACGTTTATTTTTAATAGTGTTATTGTTGTGTTATTGGTAAATTGCCCATGAGAAAGATAGATCTAGACGTTGCGTCACAGACGTCGTAAAGTGAGGGAGTGATCAGACTCCCCCTCAGCGCTTGAAATTACATTCTAAGTATATACCTAATACTTGCGATGGATTCTTATATATTTTTTATATAAAAAAAAATACTTCTAGTTTTTGATTTAGGCTGCTTGCTTTATATGTAGCTAACGGCGGACTGGTGCTATAAAGGAACGTCTAACGTCTTATTAACTTATATACGATTTAACAATAACAATTAATATAAGAAATATTTATACACCAAAAACATGCAAGTCATTTAAAATTGATTTCCTAGAATGGTACATTGTCAAAGCTAATATAACTATATATGTACGTTTTAAATGTTCGTAGCAGCTTGTTAACTAAAATTTATATTTAATTATATTACGCGCGTTCGAAGCCACGGCGGGTAGCGTGAAACGCCAATATAAACGGAATATCATGTGAGCAAGCTTCGAAAACTAATTTACGGTGTTTTCGATATTGAAGAAGAAGCATTATCGAGCAACTACCGCCAATTCTGTTTTGGAACTAATGCCATGATATATTGTATATTTAGTAATAATATTGGTATTATTATTAAAATGAATTGAGGCCAGTCGTGGCGCAGGGGCAGAGGAGTGTGACCTTTAACGCTACGTTTTGTGTTCAATTCCCACTATATATATAACACAGGTTATCTTTATTCATTGCTGTTTAAATATTTTCTTATTAATTTTTACATTTTTACAGGGGAATTTGGAATGTTCCATTCATTACAAACTGCTATCTGATGAAAATTTCTATATTCCGCGAAGAGTATGCCAAAGGCGTCACCTACGTCAAGGACGAACAAGATGCGGATATGGCGTTCTGCGCAAGCTTGAGGAGTAAGGTGAGTAATATACGACAAATAGATTTCGATGATCTTGACAATCATAGAGACATGGATGAATCAAAGTCACGCATGTAATTTTAATATGTGTGATATATATTTTTATATTTTCACTCTGTGTCATACCTAACGTGACAATTCTTTTTTGGTTTTTCGTTTGTTTTCGTTTATGACTTTATGGTGTGGCTAGCTGCAAGAGTGTATAATACTATCGTTTTTTTAGTTGGCAATAAAATTTTATGCTTTCGTTTTTTTAAATGGCTTATTTGATTCGGTTATTTTTTGATTCCATAGTTACAATGAGCCCAAGCGTATGTGATCCGACTAACCAAATTTTCGTGCCATTTTAAAAAACGGGACATTTTATAACACACAAGACAAACACGACTGTCCCGTTCAAAACAGGATGTCTGGTCACATTATTTATTTTATTTATTAATATACAGTATGGCGTATTAAATCACGCTTAGAGTAATCCTCTACTGTAGTTTAGTTTTGTGATCGTGCTCGCGGGGTAGCGGCGCAGCGCGAGGGGGGCGTCCCTATGTTCGTAACTAAATAACCATTCTACGCAGTTGTAAATAAATAATTGTGTAGTTCAAGAATGAAGCCGCGAGGAGGTCGCAAGAACTATATAAGACTTTACTTTCTTTTCAGGGAATAATGATGTATGTTAGCAATGAAAAAGCACTTGGCCATCTCATTAACCCGGAAACATTTGACACTACCCAAACCAACCCTGACGTGTACCAAGTTATGGAAAACAAAGCTGAATGGGAAGAACGCTATCTGAGCCCTGAATACGCTTCAAGCTTTGAAGAAGGGCGTAATCATTCCATGGTAATTTTTGAAATATGTCGCTGCCAAGAAAGCATTAAGAGTTCTTAGAATTTTGTAAATATTTGTACATATAAATGATTTTTTTGTATGTAGGAATTTGCCGTTGTTGTCATTGTCGTTGTTGTGTCAAAATGTGCATAATCTGATAATATATTTTTTCTCTTTATAGATCAATGAGACACCTACCATGAAGGTGTCTCAGGCCAAACTGAAACGTAATCCCTACGCCTAAACAATTTACCGTGTTTATTTTGTTTTTTCAATTTCTTGTTATGTTTTTTTCTTTATTTTGTTTCTTTGTTACTCTCGCAGCCTTGTCCAGATGTCTACTGGTTCCCTATAATGTCAGCAAGATTCTGTAAAGAGTGGATAGAAGTGATGGAGGCTTATGGCAAATGGAGTGACGGGACCAATAATGTAAAGCCTCTTTGTTTTCTTCCGCTTTTTTTTGTATCCCGCATATAGGAAGGCAAGTGGCGGAAAACAACGCCGCGCTGGCTCTTACCAGAGCGGGGAGATGAAGATAATTCAATCCCTTGAGTCGGAATCGATTCCATAACCGTCGCGTTTACATTCAGATGATGTGCTGCTGCGCCTCGAAAGATCTCAAACCTTTCGCTTACCTTAAACTTTTCGCTTTTAATTGTGCTTTCAAAATATATAAGAATCAATTTTGTTTTATATTTTAAGTGGAATGTATTACCATCTTTATCATTTCAGGACAAACGACTCGAAGGTGGATATGAAGCAGTACCAACACGAGATATTCATATGAAACAAGTTGGCCTTGATAGACAATGGCTATATATTCTTAAGGAGTACGTCCGCCCCCTACAAGAACTCATATTTACAGGGTACTACCATAATGTAAGTATAATATTGTTTTATGTTATAAATAAATTTAAATACCGACGAAGGCGACCCTTAGTGTAAACCTACAAAATCCGTTTTTCATTGTTTCATTATGCACAGTTTTATACGATTTGAAACTGTAAAAAAATACAAAAGAAAAAGTAAAGAAGTAGTAGTTTTATAGTAGAGAATACAAATTTGTTTTCGAAATTTTTAATCCTTTTCATAATACATATATCAAATCCAACCAATCGTTTTTTAAAGATATTTTTGTGGTCATATCTTAGGGAAAAAATGAAAATAATTCGTTTTCCCGAGCGCGAATCGAACGCACAACTATCGCGTCCACAAACTAAAAATGTTCTTAACGGCTTTAATAATTAATTAATATTATTCACATTACAGCCACCAGTATCGGTGATGAACTTCGTGGTACGCTACAGGCCCGACGAGCAACCCTCACTACGACCCCATCATGACTCTTCCACATATACTATTAATATCGCACTTAATACTCCATGTAAGTTGTTTCATTTGTTTAAGTAGCCTCACGCTTTTCTCATAGCATTTCGAGGCGTTACGCGTTTAGTCAATATACCCAATCATTCCCCTGAGTTGGATTAGATCCTACAACCTTCGCGTTTACAGTCGGACACTGTCGGCTAGGCCACGACGGGCTCATAATAAAAATACACAGTAATTTGTATTAATATAATAATAATATATTAATCTAAATTTAAATGTGTGCGTGTTTTCATTTTCTTGCTATGAGACGAAGTGCGGCGTTGAACTCCGCCACTCTACACGCAATGCCTCGAGAATTCGGCGCAAATTGGGAAACAAGTGTTTTATTGGGAATGGAGTATTCTCTCTCTCTGCCTTCCCTGGTATATGCGAAATACAGCGAGAAGCTAAATAAAATAAGTTTAAACCATACATATATCAAATCACTTTTCTTTATTTTTAAAACAGACGACGACTACGAGGGCGGTGGGTGCAGGTTCATACGCTACAACTGTTCAGTTCGCGATACAAAACGCGGCTGGATGCTGATGCACCCTGGACGCCTCACCCACTACCACGAAGGCCTGAAGGTCACTAAGGGAACTAGATATATCATGATCTCTTTTGTTGATCCGTAAATGTTTATTTTTGTATAGCCCGACAAGAACTTTATGAATTATGGGATAATGCGTATTTTAAATACATAATATATAGGGCTGCCCCCGCTCACACCGTTACCCCGCGAGTCCTTGCAACGCTAAAGTACAGTAGACAGCGACGCTAAGAGTCATTTATTGTACCATTCTCTATTTATATGACAAAGTGACGCCGAACTCCGTATATCGAATAATTTACAAGCGACTGTACATTCGCGAGATTAACTCATGTCTGTGTTCACAAGATTCATAAAGTTTTTATCGGGCCAAATGTTATTGTGAATTTTATAATATACCAGTGGCCCCGTTTCTACTTTTATCATATATAATGTCATTAAAGAATGTTTCTTGCGAGACGAAATAATATTTTATGTATGAATGAAATACCTATGATTTCTTTCATCAAGTAATGTATTCACATATTATTATTTCACATTCAACTCTTTTATTGTATATTTAATTTGGTTATTTATCCTCTACAAAACAATAGTGGAAAATCATTTCACAATTGCATTTGTAGCGAATAAATTCAGGGCGCTGATATAGCGTGTTAACAATTATATATACCCCTACAGTCTCTTAGCAGGAGTAGGATGACAAACACGCACAAATTTAATTATATATATGTGAAATTTAGCTTTGGTTTAAATTTGGTCTCTAATAAATAATTAAATTTTACAGCAAAGATCTTATTTCTTAAAATAATTACTTTACAATGGTCGCCACATGTATGAAATTCACAATGACTATTTTTACATTTTTATTTATATTGTTATTTACTAAAAGTACATTTATATTTTATATAGTAACTTCTTTTAAATATAATAATTTGCAATTGCATTTATTTTTTAAACTGACTCTGAATATTAGGATAAGTAACATTTGATCGCATGCAAGTTATAAAAATAGTTTAGAGATATCCTGGATACCCCTGAAGTTCCCAATATCCACAGTACTCCACACGAGATATTTGCTTGACATTTTATCCAGGATGCTTAGTTTTCTCATAATTAATCTTATAAAATAATATGCATAATCCAATTAGATCATAAGAGGATGACCGATAGTTAATATTAAGTTAACAATTATAATTGTTTATTAAATTGTATTTTATTATACTCATATTTTTCTTTCTATATTTTTCAGATTTCTTTTTTATATAATATAGTTAATAATTATATATGGATTCCTATTAATTTTATTTTATATTATGTAAGTTGATATATTGTTTTAAATTTGTATTTTGTTACTTGCCAAAGATATGGGAGCATCGATTATATTAATAGTAGTAGAGCAAGAATTTGTTTTATTTACCGTCCCATTTTCTGTTTAGAAAATAAATATACACGTACTTGTTACCACAGGCAGTCGTCACATGGGGGCAAAAAACTGCCCTGAAAACACGACGATTGGGTTCGAATCTCACTCCGGGAAATGAAATATTTAATATTTTCATTTCCTCGCTTTGATAAGGAGGAAAGGCGCAGCGTTGATGGTTTCTGCCAGGGTAGGAAAAGAGGACATGGTGTTAGCACACTCCTTTCCCCACTTTAAGTAAATATTTCGTTTCCTCGAGTGGGTTCGAATCCACAACCATCGCGTTACAGTCACACCCTTGTGCCACTGCGTCACGACGGCCTTATGTAGTTAAAAAGATAGGCCATATATGATAGCGGACTTTTTTGCACATCTTTTTAAGATGTATAATTTTGTTATAAATTATCCTGATCTACCACGTAGGCGTTTGCAACGTAAGCACATAAAAATATGTTTATTATAATATCTTGTGTGTGTAATTATGAGAACGACAGCCTTTTTTTTCACGATAAATGAAAAAATATGTCCTTTTCCATGTTTAACTCTATTTCCTTATCGAATTCTATTAAAAAGGGTTTATTGGTTTAAAAGTGAAAGCGAAAAAAGGAAACATAGGTAGTTTCACATTTATAATATTACTTTTGAATTGGAATTATAGGTCATAGTTCCTTCAGTTTTACTTTAATTTTTTGCAAAATGCTAGAATTCGACAAAATCAGACCACTCTACTACTGCGTATAAACATATATAAATACGGAGTAAAAAAGTAATAGTAAGCTACCCCTTTCTATTTATCACATGGATTTACACCATCGTGGGACTATTACATTAAATTTAATAGCAAAGAACTTGAAACGTTCCTTGAGATACAACGGTTTAACAAGAAAAGAAGAAAAAAGAAAGTGAAAAAATGTAAACGACGCGACGCCTATAACACCTTATTATTGACCTTTCCGTCACTCAATGCTGGGTTCCCAGGTTCCCTTTGCTTACCTTACTATGTGCGGGCCACAGCGTGAAGCTAAAAAAATGTAGGTACATGTGAAATTTTATTAATAAGAAGATATGTTAAGCATAAAAAGCATAAAAATTCTAAGCCATATTAATTAAAGCATAGATAAGTAGTCAGTATAATATTTGGGGATAAGTGCACAAATTATGTTATATATGTATGTAGTTTAATACTTCCTGTCTATAGGAGGATATGTTGGTTCACTATAAACCTAAGAAAGAAAATTAGAAGTTCCTATCAATTTTGAAGTAGGTAGATGAAAGATTGACATCAATTATATATACCTATAACGTATTATTCGTATAATCACGCATATTATGTCTTTACACAATGTCTTAAGTAGTAATTAGTATGGCTAGTAATAAGTGTGTTTTTAAAAAAAACCGGCGACTCGGGATCGCCCACCGAGGGTTCCGTACAAAAATTGTAGGTTTGAGGTTTTTCTGAAATTCAGGCTTAGCTCAGCCAGAGCTCTTTCATTTGATATCTCAATTGAACTAGCGGCTTTAATACCAAATTTTGCCCACTTTTTAAGGCTTTTATTTTTTAGGATTTAACCACAAATGTATAGTTTGTAAAGATGTTTTCTTGAAGTAGTACCACTGGTAGATGCTAGCTGTCAAATTTAATAATTCTAGGTCAACTGGAAGTACATTTTGATTTCTTTTATAATGTCGTAATACGCGTTTTTTTGTTTTTAAGGCTGTTATTTTTTAGGATTCAACTACAAATGTACAGTTTTCAATTGTTTTCCTAAACTATTACTATCTATAGATGCCAGTTGCCAAATTTCATAATTCAAGATGGTTGATCCTGGAAGTACCCTACGAATTTTGATTCCCTTCACAGTGTCGAATACGCATTTTTGGCGATAAAGACGGCCATATTATTTTAGATCTTGACAGACAAACAGACGGGCAGACAGACAGACAGGTGTACGTGAGTGATCTTATAGTTAGGGAGGCGAAGCAGCAAACTGTGGAGTCACTCGAGCGTCATGGAGACCTATTGGGTTGCGAAGCTTAGATGATAACAAGAAAAAAATGTCGTTCGTCGTCGTTCGTTTCACCGGTGGGTTGAGGGGTTATAGATTTTCAAAAATGTAAAAAAAAACTGTTCCATGGACATACTCGAGCGCGTCAGATATTGATATCATCAATTGCCTACGTCTTCTTAAGCATGAAAATATGTTAATCTGACAGTTTCCGTGGTGGAGGTGGTCGTACGTAAGAGTTAAAAATGGCAAAAAAAAAAAT
>JAKRZM010000395.1:829695-922540 GCA_036379175.1 Heliconius cydno galanthus
GCGCTCGAGAATGTCCGATGATCAATTTTTTTTTACTAATCTGATCCTTTATCCTAGACGCGCGGCCATACATAGGAAGCTCATATTTGGTGGAAGTACGTAACCGAGTACAAGGAATCCCCAGTATCTTAATCTGATGCGCTCGAATGACTCCACAAAGTCCCCTCTTCGCCGCCCCTACTATTATAAGGGTTTTCTTTTCTTTAAAAAGTACGGAACCCTAATTAGGAATTAAGAATATCGTATCTGATAAAGTGGTATTTTAAGTACTATATATAGGTACTTAATACAAATAATATGCATCATTGTTCTTTTATTTAAATATTTTATTATTTATCAATTAAAGCAGTGAGAGAGTAGGGAGGAAAGCGAGCGTGGGGCAGTATCCCTGGATAATAATATAATATAGTTATATGTGCAAATATATGTAATTTTTAAAATTGATTGTAAATTATTTCTCTTTGCAAAAATTAAAATAACTCATTTCTCTTCGTCTCAATATATGAATTATAAATTAAAAGATTGTAAACTTATTGTAAGCCACTTGAACTAGAAGCATCCACAACTTCTTCGGACTCCTTGGTCTCTTGCGATTTAAAATCATTAAAACGCTTATTTGGATAACGATAATGTTTACCAAAAGCTGGTTCTGAGTATTTTTTGAATCGTTTAAATTCCGATTCTTCTTTTTTCCATTCGTTTTTATCAACGAAAGGGAAAAGATGTCGCAACCAAGTAGGAACAAATTCATCCATGTAAAAGAAACGGCGTCGCCAGACTTTATGAGTATCGCAATAGCTTCCACGGCCTCCGCCGACCCAAACAGGTATACTGGAATAACAAAATAGACAAAATGCTTAAAAATTATTAAATAAATAATTCATAGACAATCTTATCTTATCTTATCTTATCTCTATGTATAAAACAGTAAGAATATTTTGTATGTACATTAAGTATTTTTGACTGAAATGGACAGAGGTACATTTAAAAAGAATAATAGAAAACAAAAATATATTTTTTAAATTTCTTATCTGTATGTATAATCACGAAAGTGCTGAACCGATTTACATTAAAGTTTCACCAATTGCTTTGTCTTCACTCACTTTAACATTTAAAGTTTATCAAAATTTTGTTTCATCAAAATCGGTTCATTAAAAAAAATTAAGGTATTACTTTACCTACGAATATATAGCAATTCATATCTATACTTAGGTAGGGGAACACAGGGTAATGAGAGCGTTCGGGCAATGGGAGCTATGGTGATTTCACGGAATGCAGGTACATTCGCGCAATCGTGAGCACACAGCTGTTTCCGTCAATCACCGGCAAACTTTGCCTGATGCGTTCGAGTCGTTAGTGCCATTAGTGCTGCACGAAGGACGTTTGTGCGTTTTTCGCTCCACGCTGACAAAAAATTGCTAATTTCCTTATAGTACTTTAAAAAAGAGACATAATTTAGGGGAAGCTAAATAGTTTTATACCTGTTGACGATTATACTAACGAAAGATCTCATTTAAAGTACGATTTATTATTTTTATATTTAAGAATAATTATAAAGGTTCCCATTTCCCATATTAGTGTTAAATAGGCTCTCTGTAGCCGCGATTGTCGGGTAATGGGAGAGTAAGGTGCATGGCTGTGATTTTAACCGTAACGATAATATTGTTAAATAGGTAATCAAGGTATAGTTCGTAATAAAAAATTACAAAAATTTTGAGAAATGTGATTTTTATCAACATTTTCCCATAGTAGGCTCTCATTACCCTGTTCTCCCCTATACTTATAATAAATCTGTATTTGTTTGTATTAAATCTGTATTTTTAGCTGACTTTCAAAACAAGAAGGAAGTTCTCAATTAATTATTTTGGATTCGATTTCGATATTGGATTATTCGATTCGATTTGGATAGTATTTTTGTCTGTCAGTCAACTATGTTTATTAAATTAATAATCATATAGTTCAAGCGGGCGAAGCCGCAGGCGGGCCGCTAGTAAACAATAAATTTACGTTTTAATTATT
Organism: Heliconius cydno galanthus; assembly: GCA_036379175.1. Classification (NCBI taxonomy): domain Eukaryota; kingdom Metazoa; phylum Arthropoda; class Insecta; order Lepidoptera; family Nymphalidae; genus Heliconius; species Heliconius cydno. The sequence continues at coordinate 831,715 of JAKRZM010000395.1, forward strand.
ATACGGTAGCTTACAGGCTGAAGTGTCTGAGAGCCCACCGATAAGCATTCGTGTAAAAGTAGGCAGAGATAGGGTTAAGATGAGGGTACGGCTTTGCACTCGATAGTCCGGCTGCTAATGCCACAACGGTCATGCCTGCTTGGTACCCTTCTACCATTGTTACCAGGCCCGCTATGATATTTTCCTTATTTGGTTGATGTACGTCCATATTCGTCTCTGAAAATAATAAGTTTAGAACATCTGATGTGGAAATCCAGGACGTAGAAATAAACTAGAGATATCTCTATTAATAGCTATCTAAGTATTAAAAATATCTACATTGATGAATAAAAAATAAATAGTATAGGTACAAAACGGGTGGTAAATTATAGTAGCATGGCAAGAGTGATCATAAAATCCGTACAAACGAAGATGCAAATGTTGGCAACTAGTAGATAATATAAAGTTGTTATAATATACTGATTATTGCCATACTTTAGAGACGAACTATATATATAGCTTCAATAAAACAATTGGAGTAGTCTAAGATCTCATTGCTTAAATCTGTAGGCATCTGTCTTTTTAATGAAATTTATTTTTAAGAATGATACATGATGGTAGAATAAATTACACTAGGGTTAGTATGGCAAAGCTACGAAGAAATTATGCTTACTAAGAAGAGATGATTCTCTTCTTAGTATGGCAAAGCTATTCAAAGCTTTTAGCTATTTTATAAGCCTATAAAAGCTTAACACTAGGTTCCTTCAGTTTCCGCTACTAGTGAACTCTAAAGAAATCCATTAAATAATATTTAACCTGTGGTTGGTATAGACAAATCAAGTCCTAATCTTGGCCTCCAGAAAAATGTCCCTGGCACACCACACTGCAAAAGAATGTTACAAGATTACAAATTAAAATATACATTATTTTTAACAATTAAAATTAAATTTTAATTCGAACTCAAAAGATTCTTAATGTTTGCAAGCTCTTTTGAATTGTCAAAACAACGTAAAGCTACTACGGCGTTCTGCTGAGAAAAGATGGCATAAAACTCAACAGTCAAACTCTTTCAACATAAAAATTACAGTTTCATTATTTAATAGTCTTACATAAAATTGAAATGACATTTAATTTCACGACATTTTTGTACTTTAGATAGATATTCTTGAATAGAAAAATTAATTTTCAGTGTTAACATCAGTTACTGAAAGAACTTACTGCTATACCTCTCTGTAATAAAATGTTTATTATATTTATTATATTAATAAACATTTTATTATAGAGACATATACCCATGTTGCCGTATGTGGTAATCTTTGATGAATATAAATTATACACACAGAAGAATATTAACCAAAGATAACAGTTATAATATATATTAATCACAATTAATCACCTTTAGGGAGAATGATTATATTTCAATTTCTTTTTCCTACTCTTCTTAAAAACAATATTTTGAACTGATTTCTTATACTTACTTTTACCATCGGGATAGCGATGAAAAATAAATAAAAAATTATTTTACAGTCCATCTTGTATAATTTGTAGGACATATTAAAATCCACTTCAAAGTTCTCTACGTGTTGCAGTATCACAATCGTCTGCGGTCATATGAAGTATCAAATGCAATATGCATTTGTTATGAACACAATAAATTCCTAAGAGGGGAAATCGATTTTGCTACAATACAATCCTTTCAGCGTACTTCGTAGATGACATTCATTGAATTAATTTTCTTTTTTGTCGCAATGGTTTAAATGTTAAATTTTTAAATATATTTTCTTAAATTAAACTAGCGTTTCATCTTATATCATTGCGATTTTAAACTAGGAATGCGAAGCACTTCAAGACCTTAGGATAAGCAGCTCTAAACCAGCGTTGCCACAATTCCCGATTTTTAGCCCTAAATTAAATGTTCCGAAAGGAACAAGCTCCTTTCATAGTTTATTGTACGAACTGTGCGAAATGTTTTTATTTTTTTTTAAATGATCCATTTACTACCTAATATGAAGCAAGTAATATTATCTGCATCAACGGATATTCAAGATAAATATACTCATCTATGTTTATACTTAAAGTAGCATAAAAAAATATTGAGGTCAGTTGTGACGCAGGGACACAAGTATGTGACTCTAAACATTGTGAGTTCGAACCCCACTCGGGGCAGTGAAATATTTATTAAAATTTATATTCTTATTTCTTCGCTCTTGGGTTGAGTTTTGTCACTCAAGGCGCAATGCCTCCAGAATTCGCGGAAAATGGGGTACTGAGTAACACCACCTTTGTCTCATCTGCCTACCCTGCTGACCCTGCTGTGTGCGGGATACAGCGTGAAACCGAAAAGGAAATAATCAAAATTTACTTATAAATTGTTTCCTCTTAAAAGAGCATCAATTGGAACACTTAACATTTTCAAGATTGGTCGTTCAAAAATGTTACAATTGAAGATGGACATCAGCGCCCTTTCCTGTAAGTGGACAAAATATGAACTATAAAGGAATGGGGCAAACAGCGACTAACATCGATCGGTGCTAGGTCCCCACCCTGTAGTGTCTGCGCGCACTTCATGTTAAACTTCTCTTGCTCACTTCACGTCTTTAGCTTCATGTATGAAACGTACTATCTATACGCATTTTTGTTTAGCTACTTCCATTAACAAAGATCTGACACCCGAAGGTCAGGAAATACTAATTCATCTACGTATATTACCTACTTGTTTCGATCTATCATTACATCAGTTAGTCCACCGCGTACTGTCGCCGAGGACCTCGTAAATCAACATATATGTTTGTGACTTGTCGATAATCACACAAGTGTAAAGCTTTGATTCGTAAATCTGTGAACTTTTGTTGTTGTGAAATAAAAAAATACATTCGTTTTCACATATAATTTTAATATATAAATAAATAATGAACGAATAATTAAATATAGGATTTGTTATTATCCAATGGTGAGATTATAAATGTGAAGTGATATCGACGCACATCTCACGAAGTATTCTATTTGATCGCTCAAAGAGAACAGCACCACGTTCCGCCACAGCAAGCTGCGTTACTCCAACCACTTCCCATCAAGGGGGTCACCACTGAGAGCGCGCGAGCAGTCGGTCAAAGCAGCGTCATTGAGCCGGATCGAGAGCGGATCGAGGGCGGGCGCGGGCAGCGAGTGCGGTGGTGGCGCGCCCGCTGGCGGCGGCGTCCGCCCTGGCTACGGTTATGAAGCGCTCTCTGCGGCTAGCGACGGTAGCGACCAGGAGCTCGACGAGGCGCCGGAGTACGCCCCATTCGAGATGGAGCTGTCTGGAGGCGGAGAGTCCGCAGAAGGTCCCTCGTCTAGAGGTTCCGCAAAGGTTAACTTTCAACCCGAGGTACAGTTGGAACGCCGACCCACTGGAACCTTTGCGAGCGCTGCGGCTGCAGCGTTTCGTCGAGGCCGCGGCCGTTCTATGAGCGCGTGGAGCGATATTAGTCGTTCTAGCATCCGATTTGAGGAAAGGTGAGTGACAATTTATTTGAGCTATTTCAGCTAGTATTAACAGATTGTATTTCAGGATAGATAGAAGTCAGGAACACAGACATGCGGTAGAAGTGATCGTGAGCTCGATATTGTAAAAGTGTGCCGGTATGGTAAAGTCGCCTCTATAAAGTGACGTCATTTACTAGGGGGTTCTACAGGCACTTACCATTCTATATTAGACAAAGCCATAAACGTATCATTAACATGGCGGGCGCAAGGAGCACACGAGCAACACGAGCTCGCAGCACTCAGCAGGAGGCCTCAGACGCGGGCCACGGCATGCGCAGTGGACCACGGCGCACGACGCCCCTGTGTCATTAATATTCGGCTAACAAACAGTTCTGTTTTCAGATTTCGGTATTCTGATAACTGAAGAGACATGTTTTTTAACTACTAATGAGAAACGTTTAATAAATGAAAATTTTAAGTACGGCAATTTATTTATAAATTTGATACACCAAATTGTTTGAATTTAAATGTCCAATGATAAAAGTCATATAAATTCTGATATTAACATATATAGTATTATTTTGAATTATAATAGAATAATTCAAAAATAATTCAAATTCATAATAATTAAAAAAAATCGGTTTTATTGAAAATAAATAAATCAGCTTCATGCTTTATCCCGCACACAGCAGCAGAGGGAACCTAGTGTTAAGACACTCCGTTCCCCACTGTCTGCTGAATTCTGGAGGCATTGCTTGTTGAGGGGCAAAACTCAACGTAGAACTTTTTCTTTGGTGCCAGAGCTAAGAAATGAAAATATCAATAAATAATAATTCATTCCCTGGAGTGGGAATCGAATCCACAACCGTTGCAAAAAATCTAGACCAACCATCCAGGTGTTCTAATTTTGCAACAATTGCGCAACAGCAGGTTGATTGGCATTAATTTATCGCTTCTGGACTTTAACACTAAACGCTTGCAGCTATCTACAGGCGCTCTATCCTAGACATTGAAAGCACTGCTGCTTTTGTGCCCTTCCATTTAAGAACATATATATTTTCGCCGCCCCTTCATTTTTCATGAAATATTTATTTCCGTTTATATTTTCATTTCTTCGCACTAGCGTTGAGTTCCTTAACACTAGGTTCCCTCTGCCTACCCTGCTGTGTGTCGGATACATCGTGAAGCTGATTTTTTTTCGAGTACAATTAACATTTACGAATATTTTATCAATTAAAATAATAGACCATGTGCAAATTTTGCCAACTAAACCACCTCACTGTAATCTATTCTATTGTCATGTATAATTCATAAAAAATGGTTTTATAAAAAAAAAAACAACAAACAAAAAAGTACCCGCAAAATTGTAGATTCAAGTGGTCGGATCTCGTAATATAAACTTTTATTATGACGCTTTAATTTACAAGTACTTGGACATACAAGTTTATAAAACAAAGTAATACCTACTAGAATTTTTAAATTCTGGCTTGAAAATAAACTTTAGCTTTCAAGTATTATTTACATAAGTAGTAGGTATAAAACAAAATGAGTTCTTACCGAACGAAAGCAAAAATCTTTTAAAGTAGATAGATAGATATCTATCTTTTAAAGTAATACTCATTTTAGCGTTACTTTTACTAATAGATAGAGTGATTCAAAAGGAAAGTGTATACATGTAAAATATTTACATATATATTTACACTAGAGGTAAAAGTATCAAAGAATAGAATTACTAAAATTAGAAATAATGAAATTGTCACAATCGACTTTATGCGCGCGAAGCCGGGAGAGGAATATACTTTTCAAAATGGAAGAGGTTCTATATTCGTTAACTATATTATTTATTTGTCCATCGATTCCTCCGTCATATGAAGGCCGATTTTAAAGATTATTTTTTTAATTTGAAACCACTTACTTTCCTTCCAAATAAAAAATACCATTATTTTTTTATAATTATCATATATTTATTTAATATTTATTTATTCTCCTAATAAATAAATATAAATAGAGGATAATCTTTTAAATATTATAGGGAATTATAAATTAGTTGTATTTTATCAAGATGTTCGGGTAAGCTTATGATTGTAGATATTTAATTTATAACTAATAATGAATTGATTTAATTTTTAACCGACTTCAAAAAGGCTACAGAGGTATGCAGAGGTTATTGAGGGATTTGCATTTCTGTTAATTTTAAAATTGTAAATTGTAAGAACCGTCTTAATGTTTATACGAAACTACACTCTATGCACAAGCTTAAATAAAAATTAAATTGCTATTATTTTTTTTAATTTATTGGGGTAAACAAATATTGCACATACATATAAATAAAAGAACATCATAACAAAGTATATAAATCTAACATCAACACCACACCCTCTGAGAAATAAATTATATAAGTAACGTAAGGGGTCAAATTCATTTCACTTGATATTGTTTTATTTAATATTATTTAATTTATAACTGCAATTAATGATACACTGACAACACAACTTAAGATTTTTTTAACCCTTAATTGTAATCCGTCCGTCCGTTGTCGAGTAGGACTACCCACTACTCACTATTTAAAATACTTTCGAAAGAAAGATTTATTACTACTAAAGTCTACTTGTTTCCTATTAAAAGTATTTATTTTTGATAGCTTCACACAATCCCTCATCAACATCATCAACGTTTGTAGAAAATTTCAATTTTCTTGGTGTTATATTTTCAATTATCAGCTTCGTTGGGCTGCTAATACACAAAAGTTTTGACGAGCTTCTTCTCTGACGATAATATCATTCGTATTTCCGAAATCGTTGATAAATTGACACGATTAAAAATGTATAATAAATAAATTTTATATTATTATTAAGCCAAGTTACGTAGCTTTCTTAATTAAGTATATAAATATATAATACCTATGTAAGTGAGACTAGGGGTAGGGTTAGAGGGTAGGGTTATAAACTTGAAACACTTTAGGGTTAATAGTCTATAGCGAAAATTAGTGAAGCGAGCAAAGCGAACGAGAAATATATTAATTGAAATATCGTATTTCTATCTAGTAATAGTCCATATTATTATTACTTGAAATCACTCTATTTAATAAGTAAAACCAAATTGGAAAAAATAATTTGTTTCAAATATGGCCCCAGTGTACTTGTAAATAAAACAAATTATAATAAGCAAACTTATTGTATTAACCATTTAATAACATTTAGCGACTCGGAATTACACATTTGAACATCATATATATATTTTTAATTAATATTCAATTAATAAAAATGTGAATCTTCTTTCACATGAGACTAGCCCCTGCGCTTGTTGCCAGAGTCTGCCTCTTGCCTCAACGTACTCCACTTTGCACGGTCTTCAACTTGCTTAATCCACTGGTTCTCCACGAATACCAGCCATCGCTTTTTTGGGCGACAGACATAGCAAGGCATTTTGTTCCATTATAGTCTATAGATAATATTAAAGCCGTTAATATTGAGGCCGTCGTGGCTGCGACACGAGGGTGTGACTGTAACGCGATGGTTGTGGGTTCGATCCCCACTCGAGGAAGTGAAATATTTATTTACGTTTATATTTCCATTTCTTCGCTCTGGTGTCGAGACAAAGCGCGGTGTTGAGTTGTGCCACTCAACACGCAATGCCTCCAGAATTCGGCAGAAAGTGGAGAACGGAGTGTCTTAACACTAGGTTTCCTCTGCCTATCCTGCTGTGTGCGAGATACAATGTGAAGCTGATTTAATATTAACAAAACAGTGAACATATAGAAGCTATATTTCACAAATATATTGACTTTTATAATTATGTAAACGTTTTGAAACTTTGTTTTACTTAACTAAACTTTTGTTTTGCTCATACCTTGAATTTTAGTGGAGAGTTGATGAAAACAAATATATTATTAACTGATTTAGGGTTGTTATAATAAAATAAATATCTAATAATCTCTTAAGACATAATTATTAAGACAGTACATTCATGATAGAAATTATAAAATATAGTATGGACGCCGTCGTAGTGTCAGTGGAACTGTTAAATAAGAGTCAAATTACACCACAAGTAATTAAGTTCTTAATCTTTTCGTCATTTACATTTCTACATAGTAGGTAAAACAAAGTTGCTTCCAATCGATGTACTCCCTTATCTTTGAAACTATCCAATTGATTTCAATAAGTATGGTTTTCACTAGTAGACAGGGTGGTTCAAGAGGAAGGTGTCTTCCTATGTATAATAGAGGCGTATTATTTTAGAACTGTCATAGCGGGCGAGGCTCCGAGAATACTAATATGTCTAAATATATAAAAGTCTAAATGTGGATATAACAAAAATTCTTTTATATTATTTTAGTCTTTTTATTAAAAGATCATAGTTATAAAAATATTCTACGAAAATGGTAGTAATTTTGATTGACATATTTCTCGAATATCTTAAAACGCCAATCCAAATAAAATACGGAATAGAAAAGTCAAGTATATCGAAGGATCACAGTGCGACGAGATTAGTTAGGGCATAGAGGGTGATGGCGAGGCGTAGTGAGGCAACAATGAGAGGAACGGGATGGGGGGCTAGTCGGTGGGTCGGGGGGCAGGGCAGGGCATCTCATGGCGCCTCGCAAGCGGGCTCGGAGCTTAAATCACATTCGGCGTTGCTGGCGCGCCACGCATTCCCGCGCCACACGGCCTCTGACGCGATCACGACCGATTTGAGCCGTATTGTGACATTATACTTGTTTACTTGCGCATTTGAACACCACTAGGTATTCATTATTAAAATAATTTATTTTTCGTTATCTCTACATATTCTACACTGCGGACATATATATATATATATATATATATAGTATACGAGCTGGATGGTGGGTTGCTGTTATGGACGACGAATTAGACGACGAAATATTTTTCATTTACGGACGCAACGGGTTTGTATTACATCCGTTTATCGTATTGTAATCTTTAAAACTAATCCAGTAGTCGATGCACATAAGCTCGTGTTGTATTAACATTTAAAATTCCAGTAAAGTAGTAATTAGTATTTTTGGTTGACATAAGTCATTAATTGTATAAAATTCAGTTTCAGAAAGTTCTACTCGTGTTTTTGTTAATAGTTCATTCACTTATTTAGATGCAGTTTTAGTTATAATTCATAAATAGAACACATGGATATATTAACCGACTTTAAATTTATCGAGGTCAAGTATTAAACAAGTTGTAGTAAAAGAGAATAGTCCATTGTACAGCGACGCGCCATCCTAGACACAATATTCTTTTCTTTTGGAGTTTGCCACTCGGCCACACAAACATAACACCTTTGTTGTGCCTCTCCACTAGTTAACGGGAAAGCATTGTAATTATAAAGAAATAACTTACTAAAATAACAATAATTTATCATTGTTAAAAGTTTTTCTTATTAATAATGCTTATTTAAAATTAATACTACTCTTATTAAATAGATGTAAACAATCGGTCAACGATATTCGTCTAGTTTTACGACCACTCGCCAAATTCATTGACGCTAATAACAATAAATCACTTCGTCTTAAGAAGCTAGGGTTCTTCAGAACAAGCTGAATATAAAATAAAAGAGGAGAATTTTGTCATTCCTCTAGTAACATTAATTGCTAAACAAAAACTTTATGTATATTTTATGTGATAAAAAACATGCAGATTATTAATTTAAAACAATATATCGGATTTGTATAATCTTGCTTCTCTTGTGGGTACTACATACATCTAAGTACTTACCTTATTATAAGGATAAAAAAATAATATTATATGTAAATAAAAAAATATAATATAGGCATTCAGCCAGACAACTCACCAGTCTAGCACATAATAAGACTTGCAATCATGAAAATAACTAACTCATTCTAAAAATGTTCTTATTTTATAAAACTCTTGAAACGTATATTAAAATATTCTCTAAAAGAATTCTCAATCTAAGGCATGCTAGTAAATAATAAAACTAAATAACTTAGTAAGCAAAACAAAATGAAGATAAAATAGCCACAAACGTGGTTGTACCCTGACCCGATTCCATAATAAAAGAATAATTTTTATATTCAACGCGAACTCGAAATGGTTTAAGCATACAATGGGGCTCCGCTAATGAGAGACAGCCTCAAGTGTAACTCGTGTCACACCTTGGGACGCTTTCAGTTAATGTTATTTTGAGCATAACCTATCTCCTGAATTAAATATATCTATGAAGTAAGTAAAATTGGAACGATTTGTTAAAGATGTGAGAAAATTATTAATTCTATTTTTAACATCTGCATTATATCTGCAGTGTAGATTCTATGGTGACTACAGATATTTCTATGAATAAGATGTTGAAAATATAATTTCAACATTTTCATGTTGAGTACAAAACTCACACGCGAGAATCCAACGTTCCTATAAGAGGCATCGCAAGTACTTTCGTAGGCTTACATTTGTACACACATGTAGAGTGTAGGAGCAGATGCCCTTGTCGCGTGAGGCTCAGGTGTCAGGTATCCTTGACATTTGGTGTCTGTTTTAACATAAGTTTTTGTGGAGAATAAACAAAAGGGTTTTGCCGAGAATAAACAAAAACATTTTTGAATATTCACATAATTCCTTCAAATGATTATTATATTAAAAAGTTATATTAAATAATATTGTGTAATAATATTGTGTTCATATCTAAGATATTCACATATCTGATTCTTTTTCCTTAATATAATATATACGCATACAAAATAAAAAATATACTGCGAAAATAATTTAATTTTAAACTCAATAAGTGTAATTACAAAGTTGTTATATATAAGAGTGTAAGGGTACGCGTACGGAATTGAAATTCAGTGAAAGTAATAAAATATGCAGGGCTTATAAGCGGGCCGGAACATTACTAGGTCATGAAACCGAGTTAAAATCATCTAATTTTGTTGTTGGCATTTTTGTTTAATATTTACATTTAATTCTAGCTATTCTAGCTTAAATCGCAATTGCAGTCTAACACTAACGCAAATATATATTTTTTTAGTTTAAAAGCTGATATTTTTATGATTTCTCTTAATTTAAAGTGAGTGATTAAGTAAATGTGGATGAAGCAGACTGCATCGGACTTTCACGTCAGGATACGAATGAGCGCTGTAGTCCATGCCGTATAATGTCGATATTCTTCTTTCGATTCCACAACCTTCGCCGTGCTGAGGAGACCAGGAAGAAGCACAACAGAAATACTAATAGTAGACAAACAATGAGTTTCGACACACTCACAGCGCCCTCGCGCCTGCATGAGCGGCCGCTCAGCGAGCCCCTGGACAGCTTGGACGAGATCGCGCTGCAGATACCCAGGTGCCCGCTACTTTCTGTTTTAGATGTGATTTTGATATCGTTAAAGATAATTGGTTCTGCTTCTGGCGCGTCCTGTCGCGATAGACTACTTCTATTTATGTTTTATTATATTCCTGCATGACATATTAGGAACCTTAGTAATAAAATATTTCTCGTACACCAATACTGTTTTATTTTGTTAGATTATATTTTTCTGATTGGTCTATAAATTTCCTCATACTCTGATGCACTTACATGTAGATACTTATGTTTAGGTCTTATTTATCTCTCTCTCTCTCTCTATTTTTTTTTATTTATCTCTAACAATAAACTTTTTCTCTAAAAGTTTTTCAGCACACGCGCTCTGTAATTAGTTTTAGCAGTGCTTATTTAGTTAAAATTCAAGTATCATGAACTGAATTTTTGTGCACAATAATTGTAAGATGTAAGAACCAATAATGGAAATTTAAGACTACTCCTTGTCTTGCTAATTGAGCAAAACTGACGAGAGTCATTGTGATTTCTAGTCGCTTTGTTTGCACTCAACGTGTAAGATGGTTAATCTTGTAGAAGTCTACAGGACTTTGTTTTTAAATTGAATTTAAGCAATTATACAATACACTTTTACTATCTAAGAGAACTAGATTATACATTTTTAAATATAAATTAATATAAAAATACATTTAAGAATATAAAAAAAACACTCTTCAAGAGTCCATCCACAGACAAGGGCACAAGCCATCGGTGGCTAGGGCTCCAGGAAAGAAAATCCTCCTCACAATACGTGCCATCTCAAGAACTGCCTTCTGCATCCGGTTCGTGATTCTCTGCTAAGCGATAACCTCTTAAGTTGTCGGTCGAGGCTTTAGCTTTAGTTATTAAACCGTTAACGGAAACCACTATTGTCACAATGACATCTTATATGGCAGTAACGTCATGGACAAAATCCAAATATTTAGATAGGCCTTCATGAGATTCTGATCATATGAGATAGTAATGTCAATAGTTTATTAGTACTATATTAAGTCTATAGAAAAACAATAATTATTATTGACAATAATACCTTTATTAATATTAGAGCTAAGTGTCATGATATCAACAAAGATATTTCGTCAATGTATGTACAACACAAACATGTCCAAAATTGTAATTTGCTAGATTTTTTAAATGAATATGATAGCTGGTCCAATATTTCGTTGTATAAAAGACTTATAATATACGTAGCGTACGTGGTACGTGCTGATATCTTCTACCGCAATAATTTAAATATTCATGGAACATCTTCATCATCATATAATAGTATTTTAATGTTTAACACATTTCTTACTGTTATTCCCAAGCAAGACGATATGTTGCACCTTTATCAGACCTAGATCAATATAATTTGTATCTAAATAAAATAAACGTTCATTTTGTTGTGGATAGGATATTGTCGTTAACACAGAGATGATAAAAAAGTTATAAAATAGTGAAATCGCGCGGAGAGTCAATAAAAAATAATAAAATAGGTACATATGAATATATATGTTTTATTACAATTCGAATTAAAACTACTGAAAATGTAAACTGACTGTCTCTCACTATGTCTTCCTTATTAGATTTACGGTGACATAGTGTCGCCCTTTCCACTTAGGTGATTAACTACCCTTATATAATTCAGGCTCATGTTTTTTTGTTTTTGTGTGGATGCAATTGAAATAGGTGTGGAGAGATAATGTTTGTCAATATATAAGTGACGGTATACTCATATTTCTATATAAGGTTCTAGGTTAAAGAGAAAATTGTATTTGTATAATTTAACATCGCTATCCTATTTTTGCACTATTACCTTTAAAACTGGATATCCAAAACGTTTAAACTCTAATACTATAATTATTTATATTTTTATGTCATTAAAAAATACATAAAAACTGTTCATAATTGACATAAAGATTTAATATAAAATTTGATGATGATATTTTCAACCCATAAACTAAATACAACAGGACTTGTTTAGGTACTTGTTGAATTGTGGTCAACCATATCAGACTTGATGTTACATAGCATAGATATTAAATATTCAACGTTAACTTTGACCGACAGCCAGATACTATATCAAATAGTTATTAGAAATTATATTGAATACTAGCGGCCCGTTCGCGGTTTCACCCGCGTGAACTACGTTATTATTAATTTGTCTCCATGACTACGTCCTAGTGACGTCTATGCAAAATTTGAGACTCCTAGCATTTGTAGTAACGAAGTTTCATACAAACTTTCGACCCCAAAAACAACCCCTTAGAAGTCGAATGTTGCAAATTCCCGTCTTAGCGAGCACCTACGTCCCATAAATAACGCCTATGCAAAATTTGAGATTCCTAGCACTTGTAGTTTCTGAGATTTCGTGATGAGTGAGTGACCTTTCGATTTTATATATATAGATATATAGATTAATAGCCTTAAAACTTGGAGCAATGATTATATTTATATTGTATTTATTTTTTAATCTTCTGAAGGAAACTTTAAATACACTTTGATACTTACTTATGACGTAATTTGGAAGAATCGAAGAATTCAAATTAAATTTCGATAAAAATATAAGTGTAATAGGCAATATAGTTAAAATTAACAAAGATTATTGCCGCAGTAAAGTACAACTTTAGGTAGTTTTTTTAATATTTTAGTAAGTCGAGGAGATATTTATGTAACGAGGTCTATGTATTTCTCAGAGTATTAAATAATCATAACTATCCCAAGCTATTACATCAAAAATGTACGATGTAGTTGCCGCATGCATATTAATAGAATTTCCAAACAAATTTCCATAGTTAATTTGGGTTCTGGAACTTATCCTAAATATCGATCTGTCCAAAAATTGTATACAAATTACTTTAAGAAAATTTTATAATTATTATTTTTTCATAGAATGACACATATTCTATTTACAATAAATACAGAAAGCGTAAATATAAGTGAATTTGTTTCTAGCCTTAATATTAGAAATAGAAGCTTTTAGAAGTCGATATTTGGCCTATATAAAAAGTTGCATTGCAATAGAATTTGTGATTGCGTTTTTAACTTCTAATGTGGAAATCAAAAACTTACAATTGTGTCGTTATCATTTTGTTTCTATATTACATTAAAGAAGAATACGACATTTTCCTTATTTTTACATAATATGTTACTTTAGCAGTAATTTAACGATTTAGCCACAGCCCCACAATGTAGCAAACCACATTTATGACATGAACCATCATTTCCTCACCTTTACGAGAATAAAATAAACTTACCGACGTGGGAAGTACTCTTTACATGTAAATAACTTGCAATAGGTGCCGGCGTGATCTTGAAAACTCTTAAAAATGCATCTTTTAGGGCATACAAGATTCAAGCAACATCAAAGACTTCGTTGAGAGCTCTGGAACAAACTACATTTAAATACACTCTGGATTATAAATGAAGCTGATTTTCTTTCATTTTTCTTAACAGAAAATATTCTTTAGCTTCATAAATTGTTTTCTTTTTGTTTCTTTTGTAAGTGATCTATTAGAAATTTAATATGCATCCAAACCATAAATATATTTACTGAATCTAATCTTAATAATTGCGTAACGCAAAAGTCCATTGAAATGTTATATTTTTTGGGCTAAGAGTGTTGTCAGAGGACACAAGCATTTTTTGCTCTACTAGATGATTATGTGCATGTGATACTCAAATACGAGTAAACCTATGTAACTGTACAAAATAGGCACTAAAGACCTTTTGGCGTCCAATTAATTAGTAATTTTGAAAACGGAATAATTACTTAAATTAAATTTTTAATAATTAATAATGTATTTACTTCTTTTTAAATTATATTAAAAGTTAAATTTAGTTTTATATTATAACATGGAAAATACCGCTGCTACGTAAACATTATTAAAATATTAAATAATAAAAGTCCGTAAAAAAAACACTTCGAATCAACAATATTGAAAAATTACGACTTGAACAGGGTAAATAAGTAGGTAGGGTAAAAATCATCGTATGAAATTTGTAACACACTGTGGGGACGATAATACAAACATAGTAAAATATATATTTGATTTAAAATTAACATGTAATTTTTAACGTCTCTAGATTTTTATTTTTCAAGCTAATTCGTTAATTAAATATGAACCATTGAGGCAAGGGAACCTTAGAACAAACAATTCGTAATAAACTATAATAAAATGTAATGTATTTTTTGTTTTTCTTATATAACCACATAAAATAGTATTACATTAGAGCCAAATTAATAATACCTCACGGAAGGCCCAATGTTAGTACCCTCAAGAATAATACTGTAGGCTTTCGGCTTCATCTCGTCTACTTCTTACAGCCATCCTTTTTGTTATCCAGGGCTTTAGAATGAATAGGACCTTACAATGTCGTAAAAGCCAGATACACAAACGACTGGGTAAAAATGTTAACGTCATTTTTGTTACATTAATTTGTCATATCATCCTACATCAGATATACATTATTTATATTTTTTATAAAAATATTTCGAAAGAACGAATAGAAAATAATAAGAAAAATTTACAAAAGTAACACGAATTAACGCGCACACACTTATAAGAAAAATTTAAATATTTTTCCAGCCCACCGAGAGTTCCGTGACAATTCAAGGATTGTAGGCCAACGAGATATCTATACTTAATATAATAAAGCGGAAGAGTTTGTTTGTTTGTTTGTTTGTTTGAACGCTAAGATCTCTGGATCTACTGGATCGATTTACTTTGTTTTTGTTTTGTATGAAAGCTGCATTCTTCAGAAGTGCTATAGGCTATATAATATTACATTACACATATATACTAATAAATTAAAATACTTTCTAATTTGACATGCAATTTATTCTGCCATGTTAATAACAACCGTCGTCGCTACGCGACCGCGTTCGTTACCGCGTCATTTTGATATTCATCCTTATGAAAATAAATATAATAGTCACTTTTAGCATTTCATCTAGATTGAAATTATATTTCTATAGAAATTATATTCTTATATTTCAAGCAGGCGTAGCCGCGTCCGGGTCCGCTAGTAATTTATAAAAGTTGACAAACTTAAGTGAACTACAATTATGAGTCTATAATAATTTTTATTTGTAGTATAAAAGTCCATTTTTGGACTTTTCCATTTATTTTTTCTGCAAGATCTAACTTCTTGCATAATTTAATAATTATACGTCTATGGGAAATATCCTATAGGTTTTTATTAGGTGGTGAATAAAATTAACAAATTAAAGTTTGCTGACTTGATTTTATATGAAATGTGTAATTTTGTTTCTCGGATTTTGTCCTGTATTGTAAGTTCTCAAGTTCTTTGTGCAAAATTTTATAACTGCAGGTTCAAGTAGTACCAGTTTAGATAACGCGGCGAATCTCATACAAAATGCAGCAAAAACAATGTATAAAGCTCTTATGTTTTGATATCGTTGTGAACACAGAAAAAACCAGCTTCTAAGTAAAGCTTGATTTTTTCTATGCCCCAACGGAGCGTAGACCTGAATATTTAAAGTTAATTTCAGCTTTATACCTCTACGTTATCTCCAGATAAATGGTTTTGACAGACGAACAACAAAGTGATCTTATAAGGTTTTCGTATTTTTCTTTTAAGGGAACCCTAAAAATTTGAAACGACAAGTAAAAACAAATCTTTTGCAGCATTAATAACTAAATTCTTAAACTTATGTAGTTATTTACCTAAAAGACTTTGAATCGGCATCGCGACTCGTACATTTGTTGGAATTTTAATTTATCACGGGAAAATTCTAAATTGTTAACTAAGATTATTATTATAGTATAGTATTGATTAACCAGACGGTCGAGATGCAAATATCTATCCATTTTGTTGGAACTAAACTAACTGGACTGTTTTGGCTTTCCCAAACTCCACTACTCCTTTCACTTGACAGATGGATTACCGCGTTATACACAAATCGAACTTCCCTGAAGCATTAAAGTGGTTAAGATTTACATATACACTGTAATGGGATTGAAACAGGTACAAATTGAATTTCAACTAACATTGAAATCATTTCTAAATCTATTCACCTTCGCCAACTATTCGCCTTCGTTTGTAATACCGAGATGTGCCCAGAGTGTGTCTGGAAAGCTAATTAGTTGAAACTGAGAATTGTAAGCGTACATCGCTTACAATTCTAGCGTTGGTTAGCTATAGGTTTCTATATAGAAACTAAAGGTGTCAAACACAAAATCCTTACCGGGCTACATACATACATAGCTTCACGCTTTATCCCTACCGGGGTAGTCAGAGAGAACGGAGCGCCAAACGCTACGGTCTCTACATACCTCTTTCGCCTCGTCCACTGTCATCAACCTCTTCATATAGGGAGTCCTCATGCTTTTAACGTGATTTGTGCTGTGCTCTACGCATTTTACCTCGACACCAGAGTGAAGAAATGAAAATTCAAAAACCTTCGCGTTTACAGTCATGACACAGTCAGTCATTCTTGTGCCCCTGACTCTTGTGCCACGACTGGTTTGATGACAGTCACTGAAAGATAAATTTACTCAGATTTTGAGATTTTCCTTGTTCTTGCAGTTCATATTTTAATATATAGAAACATTTGTTTTTATATATCCGTTTCGAAATCATCGTTATCATTAAACTGTGTAATTATTTTATATTATTCCTTCAGTTAACTCTAAACTACATAAACATATAAATTAAAATCAAATTAAATCAGTTTCACGCTGTATCCCGCACATAGCAGGATAGGCAGAGATAGTGTTAACACACTGCGTTCCCCACATCCCACGGAATTTCTGGAGGCATTGTGTGTTGAGTGGCGGGACTCAACGCCGCGCTTTTGTCTCGATACCAGAGCGAAGAAACGGAAATATAAATTTAAGTAGTATAAATTAAGAGATATCAAATATTACCCCGATAAGCAAGCGATTGACAATAGACTACAAGACAATGACGTGCTTTACGGCACTTACTAGTATACCGATAGCTAATTAATATGAAGGTTTGTTTAGTTCTGATACCGAACTAATTAATATGTTTGATTAACAACTAATTAGTATAACCAGTGTTCTCACCATGTAAATGTAAAGGAATTTAATATATGTGGTGGGATCGAATTGTCAAGAATATTCTGAGTAAATCATTTTCATTATCACAAATTACCCTTTAATACACAAGATCTTGAAATCGGGAGTAAATTGAAGATCAGCATGTCGTGGTTCTCGTAGACTGCCTTGGTATGCAGGATGAAACATTAGACTTATTATAAAGGTACACGATATGTCTCTAACTGCTTATTGCACTTTTTTGAATGTGCAGTTAATAAATAATAATATAAATTTCATTATAGTTAGATATATTTTTATTTGAATGTAAATGTATTTAAAAAAATTATGTATATTAAAATTATTTAAAATCAATGAAAACATCAATGTAATGTCATAAATTTTCGACCCTTTAGTAATTTTGTTATACCAATCCGTACAAGTTGTAGATTATTTAACTTAGAAAATTAAACGAACCAACAAATGTACCTCGTAGCGTCGTAGCGTCGTAGCGTCGTAGCCCGCAGCTACGCATACACGGCTTGCGTCTACAACTCAAATATACCACAGTGAAGCGGACTGGACCGAATTTAACTTTAAATTTATAATGTTAAATGTTTTAAGACACTTTTCACATATGAGCTTCACGCTGTATGCCGCAAACAGCAGAGTAGGCTGAGGAAACATAGCAACTTTCCACCGAATTTCGCCATGTTGAGTGGCGGCACTCAACGCGGGGTTCTTGCCTTAGTTCCAGAGCAAAGAAATGAAAATATTAATAAATAATAATTCATTCTCTCTAGTGGGGATCGAAACCATGACCGTCGCATTGCAGTCACATCCTTGTGCCTCCAAGCCACGACCACTTAGACTTTATAAAATATTTTATCTATCATCATCATTTTATTTATGATCATTTGAATAATTATGCAAAAATAAAACATTAAAATTCTAAATGTGAAATATTAACCGCAAATGTACAAATTATTAGTAAAACATTAGTAACACAATCGTAGAAATTATTAGATATGCTCTTCTATGCTATATATAATTAATAATACCTTTTAAATGTGCGCATAAATCCTAAAATACCGTATTTAGTGCATAATAAGTACGTCAGAAACACGATTAGGACAAACTATAAGCGAACAAAAGAATCAAATCAGTCGAACTGATTCAAAGGCTAATATTATCGGCTTAACAGACACTGACAGGTATGACAATGGACGTCAGGGAATCGTCGAAAAGAGAGAGGGAGAGTAATTTTATGTTTGCATCATTTATTAAAAAATATTTAAAATATGTATTCATTTATATTTTTTTTATATAAATAACATGCTCGTACATTTTGTTAATATGTTATAGTTACATTGGAAGAAATGCACTTTACATTTTCTTTCAAACTTTTATTATTTGTTTTATAAAATAAACAAAAATACGATAATGTTACTTTAACATATTTAAAAACTTTATATAAATATAAATCACTACAAGTGCGCTGCAAGCACATCGGTATATTAATTAAATAATCGAGTAGCATAAGCGCACGAAGCCGCGGGCGGGTCGCTAGTAGTATTATATATAATTTTGGTTCGCTTGTTACCGTGACCTCGTAATTATACAGCTACTCTGCGACTTTTACATTTTAATTAAAAGTTTAACTAAAATTTTTCACTTCTACATGAAATATGAAACAAATATCACACAAATGAACTAAATAGTATGTATGTATACAAATTGAAAATTGTTATATTATACACGCTATCGATACAAATGAACATGTTCCTTGTCAGTTCGTTCATAAGTCAGTAACACTTCTTTACTTCAAAATTATTGTTATCCCTTAGGATATTTGTTTCCCATTGAACTACAAATTCTGCTTATGTTACGTATTTTAGGTGATATGTATGGTAAAATTCTACCAGAAAGTTTTTGGCTACTTCTTACTACCGCTCCGTAGATACCTAGCATGACTTGTCCACCTTCTTGTGACTATCCTACCAAATTATTTTGAATCAGTGGCACGAAAGATTAAATGCAGTTCGTCGTCTAGTTATAGGTGGAGATGATACCTGTAAACTACAAATACGAATAACATCCCGCGACTTTCACAGAATTTAACTTTTGACGACTCCCAAGTTATTTCTAGAGTTGCTCCAATCCAATGGTTTCTTTTTTAATCTTAGCCAAAAAAAATTTTTTTTTTTCAATAGAATTGAGGTGTCCCAAGCAAAATATTAATGTTTTTATTAATTTCGTATACGAGAAATACCCAAGTTAAGCTTGACGTTGGAAAAATATTTAAAAACCAATTTTTTTGACATTACTTACAGATCAGTCTACCTTGTCTAGATTATATAGAAACCTGCAAAAATATAATTTTTCCCCCCTTCCTTTCAAAAATGGAAGAAACTATAAAAAGCTATAAAATAAATAATAACTGCTTATATACGAAATGGCTTTCAATATACTGTTGCTAATTATCCTACTCTTCTAACATACGAGCACGCCAGGAGGTCGTCGCTGGTCATATTGTTAGAGCCATCGGAACTATAAAATAAGTTGTCCCATATGTGACACTGGGGGCCTTGTAGGGTTAAAACGTATGTGGATGCTATCTATATTATTACCGCATCTAACATTACTATGAATATTTAAACAATTCCCTTTGTAGCGAAGAATAAAATATAGAGTGGAATGAAATTATAATGTCGTTTCTGCAGTAAAAAAGTGAATAAAAACCGCAATAATTAGAAAACTTTTTTGACGCTCTGGTGGTACAGTTGTAAAATGCCTACACTGTCTTGTACATGCGATGGTTCATCGGTTATAGTCTTAGATCTGTCATCCATCACGCATCGTCCAAAAAAATAATTGGACTTTTAAATGCAGTGATTTCGGGATGCTCTCTCTACATAAGGAGGCTAATGCGGGAAATCTGATTAATGGGATCTACAGTAAATATTGTGACATCATTTATTTATGTCAGTCAGTAATGGCGCAAACTGATATAAGACTTTGTAAATGCACTTTTATACCGTGGGTATTTTGTTAGGAATGTTTTCTACGCGATAGCAAAGATAAGCTATCAATAAAACGTACCATAAACTAAAATTCAGAAGCAAATGGACAAATTAAACAAATTAAAAACAAAAACATTGGCATTCCATTGCTGTAGTTATAAATAAATATTTAGAACTCGTTTAGTTTAGCCGGTTACTACATGTACTATTCTAAAATACGAAGATAAACTAGGCCGAGCTAAAATATATTTTTTATTGCAAAGTATCTTCTAACAGGAATACATGTAGTATATAAGTAGTTGAGCTGGCACTAGTGAGTCCCAGAAGTATTAAATTTGTTGTCACCGTGTGTATTTGTGGGTGGACGAACAGTTGCTTGAAATATGTTCATTCCCACCACCTCAAGGCCATATGTTGTGACAGTTTTGCTCGACCTATGCACCCTTTTAATACAAAATAATAGGTTTTTTATAAGAAATATAAAAAAAAACGATTATTTTATTAAAGTAATATCAGAAAACTCTAGTAGTTTCTATCAAAAGGAGTAGGTGAAAATCGTAATAGAATAGGACAATGTAAATTTAGAAAGTCTAATTCTTACACTTGTAAACCAAATTAGACTGTAATAACAATCGGGTCAGTCCAGTTCTTTAACGAGCTAGTTGAGCGCTTATTCACTTCGTCAATATCATATTGGATGAAGAACGCACGAAAGAGTACGTGTACGGTGTAAAACAAATAATAGGATATGAGGAAAAAAAGAATAGGAGAATGTATATATATTTAAAAGAGAAAATTAGATTCGAATAATAATTTAAAAAGAAGACGAGAGAGAGAAAATTCGGAATAAAAATCAGTTTAAATAAGAAATTAAATGATCAATAAATCGGTTTTAAAAATGTAACAAAAAAAATCCTTGGAAATTATTTTCAACAATTAGATAATCCATAAAAGTCGTTGGTGTTCAATAAAATGAATATAATATTTTGCATTTTGATGTACGCATATAGGGTCAAATTTTAGTCCTTAAAAATAGTGTCACGTCCACAATATTTCCCAGACCTAGTCCTCTCATACTAGTTCTTGTAGCAACCTTTCCAATTTTTGAATGGGCTAAAAATGAAAAAAAGTATATGATAGTATTATTGGAGGCCGTCTTGGCGCAGCGGCACAAGGATATGACTGTAACGCGACGGTTATGGCTTCGATCCTCACACTCGAGAAAACGAAATATTTATTTACGTTTATATCTCCATTTATTAGCACTGGTTTCGAGGCAAAGCGCGGCGTTGAGTTCTGCCACTCAACACGCAATGTATAGAATTCGGCAAAAAGTGGGGAACGGAGTGTCTTAACACTAGGTTCCCTCTGCCTACCCTGCTGTGCGGGATACAGCGTGAAGCTGATTTAGTTTTACTGAATTTATTTAACTTATGCTAAGAATATTCAGCTAACAAATAGAACATATTTTTCTCAACGCAATAAATTGTATGACAAAATATATGGATACAATCTAAAACTAACTCGGAAGACAAATATGTGAAGCGTGCTTCATTTACATTATAATAAGGTGATGAATATATCTATATAAGCAAACTATACAATTTGAATTTTACCATTGTTAAATGCCAGTAAATTGTGAGGAGAATATGGCTAGTTATTTTTTTTTGTAAATATTTCAGTAGAACATCTGGACACCAGCTACCTGAGGTACAATCGAGACGATATGGCTGCGGGTTAGAATCCTTATTGATAAAAGAATAAAAATAAGCGTGAAAATCAAGAAAACGACATACTTTTGTAATTTCACAATTTTCAGATAAATTTAATTTGGAACCATATTGTATTGTAGTTAAATTGAAAACAACGCCTCGTTCATAGAAGCATTAATATTGATATGAACCTAATTGGTATAACCACCACTTCACTTTCATGAAGTACGTTCGTTGGTGTAAGCTCAAACAACACTATTGTGTACACGCTTTATTTTGAATATTCGTATGAATAACTACTCTATTGTTCTCCTCGTAAACGCATTTTTTTCCAAACAATAAAGAATAAAATAGTAAATTATATTTAATTACGAGTTACGTGTAGTGTCTCGTATATTACTAAAAAAATACCAAATTTAATTACCTCTGGAGCCCTGGGGCCGTCGTGGCGCAGGGGCACAAACGTGTGTGCGCTTTTAGTAGAAGCGCGGAGTAGAGTTCCTCCAGTCTACATGCAATGAGTCGAGAATTCGGCGGTAAGTAGAAACGAAAGTGTCTAAATGGGAACGGAGTGTATTAACACTAAGTCGCCAGGTTCCCTCTGCCTAACCAGCTCTGAAATACAGAGTCATGATCATTATAATAAAACTTTGAATTATTTCTGCACTTTCTGTAACTCCATGGGCCTGTTATATTGTTAAGTAGGTATTGTTTTAAACAAATTGGGTGTAATGACCAATATACTCGAAATTGCAATTTTTTATGTGCTTGACTGGAAACTCAGAATTGAACTTACAATTTACAAAAGGATTTTACAAGTTTACAAGCATATCTAAGCTTGGTATTCACTTTTTTTCAATTACTAGAAAAAAAATGGAAATTACTAGCATACTGTGCGCTTGCTTGCACATTATAATAATTTCCAAAGAATAATAAATTAGTAAAAAGTGCAACCAATTTCTCTATAATTCAGTAGACATTTAAATACAGGCTTTTATTCTACAATGTCATTTTTATTTTTCATCAAATTGGTGTATAAAATAATTATTTTAATAGTACGTGTTGTTGATAATAATCTGTTTTTTATAAAAACTGATATAGGTAATACACGCAAGGATAATTTAACGTTATTACACACATCCCACCAATAACTTTTTAACTTGGTTTTTCCTGTTGTATTTCAATTAAAGGTTTAAAATAATTTATGTACATATAAGTTATTGAGACCAGTCGAGGCGCGGGGGCACAAGCATGTCACTGGTAGTGCGACAGGTGTAGGTTGGAATCCCACTCGAGAAAATGAAATCAAAAATTCCGCCACTCAATGTCCCCAGAAACCGGTGGAAAATATGGTGTGGACTGTCTTAATAATAAGCGTGAAGCTGATGTATCATACGTAACGTGACTTAAAAATTCCCAGATTCCAAATTATCTTTCTCTAGTAGGAGAGCTGAACATGTTACATCAAGTAGTTACTTGAGCGTTGTCGAAATCCATTGGATTGTGAAGATTATATAATAAATAGAAAAAAAAGTGTATATAATACTGGAGGACCGAGAATATATACATGTAAAAAACATAAATATAAATTCCAAAAACTCCGCTTGAGCTCTCCTATTTCTAAAAATACATAAAAATTAAAGAAAAAAATGAAATACAATTATCTATATATATAAAAGGACTTGTCCTCACTGACTGAGGTAAGACGCACGCACAGCCGTAACCGCTGATGGTAGAAACGTGAAATTTGGACAGATGTTTACTTTCGTAATCTGGACATCCACTAAGAAGGGATTTTGAAAAATTTTTACCCTAAAGGGGTGAAATAGGGGTTGAAAGTTTGTATGGAAACATTTTTAAATCGGCAGCGATTTTTATAAAATTTGAAATTTAGATTTTTAAAAGTATTTAATTGAATACGTGTTTCATCGTTTTGCGCGCGTCCGCTAGTATCAAATATATTGTTAGCTAAATTAAGAAGAGTTATAACCGTATAATCAATGTACTTCAGTGCGGTTCTAATTAATTATGACGAACACACTGGTCAAGCGATTAAATTTCCTTATTACGATTTTCGTTCACCAGCAAGTAATTAATTGTATACCACCTACTGCCTAACATTTATTTAATTTTGCTTAATTGAAAATAGTATAATATCTAAATCTCTAAGTTGAAAAGTAAGTTTTATAATGCTAATAATATATTAAAATAATTTATATTTCTATACTAGCGACACGCCCGCGCCATTTTTTTTATGGTTACGATGGATGTCGTGTTTTTATATAAACGATTCATGATAAACGTAAGATTTGCATACCTTGCCTGCCTGCATTTAATTTTAGAATAGATTGGATTAACATGAGGATTTTAAAAATTATATTTGGCTCCATATTTACTTTATGTAATACAATCACAGCGACTCTGTTCTCTTTATCACACCACTGCATTTTAATACCACAAAATATGTTATAATAGGTATATTGGCGCGAAAATAAGAAACACAATAAACAATAGGATAAAAATGACAGATTCCAAATTCAAAAGTAACATTTTGTTTATTTTTAATTGTAACAGTATTTATGGCCAGACTGAACGTACAACCCTATAGTCTTCCTTACAATTAAAACCAGTGCAGTGCAGTCGCTCCTGAATAGTGTGCTTTATACTAGTACGGTCATTAGATATTATAGATTCGTACGGACTTCGACCGCCGCACGCTGTCACCAGCAAATCGTATGACGAACGACCACTCTGCTGCCGTATTTCTATTATAATAACTGAGACATCTTCTAAAATATCCTTTTTATTAATATGCTGAAAAAGTAAATTTTGATAAAACGGACGAACGTATCTAACATAATATTTAGTTGGTTTTTTTTAAAACATAAAAATATTTAAGTTTAAAACATACAAACCGTAGCTTGCTCTAAGCAAATAGTCATGTACAGTAGACCTCATAATTACGCCATATATAATTTTTACGTATGTTAAACGTTTACTCACCGTAGTGAGTTCAAGCTACCCCGTTTTTGCTACATTTAGTTACTCTATTCCAATTGATCATAGTGTGATCATATATAGCTTACTTCGATAGGTGGAACACCGTGCTAACGCCGCCACATTTTCCTTGCGGTCCTTATAAATAGAACGAGTTGTCTAGAAATAACCCTCGAATTCATCAGTTTCCGGCCTATTTCCAAATAAAAAACATTGGTAGTAATGTTTTCACTCATGTCTATTTCCGATTGAGAAACATAACGTGCAACGGTGCCACATAGATCGTTGTAGATATACATTGTAATTTTTTTCCTAAAATACACTTACTAGGAATATCAACTGTAAGCTTAGAAATTTAACGATAGAGTTCATAGAACAGATTTTTTTCAGCTTCACGCTGTATCCTTCATGTAGCATGGTAGGCAGTAGGAGCCTAGTGTTAAGACAATCCGCTTCCCACTTTCCCCCAAATTCTGGAGGCAATGCCTGATGAGTGGCGTAACTCAACGCCACGCTTTGCCTCCACAACAGGGCGAAGAAACGAAAATATTAAATATTTAATATCCTCGAGTTGGAATCGAACCTGTCACGTTTACAATCACACAGTTGTGCCCCTCAGCCACGACTGGCTAAATAAGTATTTAAAAAACACTTATTAAATCGATATAAAAAAAATGTTTGTACCAGTAAAAGCAAAGTTTTAAAATATATTTTTTAAGCGTCCATTTTATCACATTATGTAGACGTTCGTAATCAAGGTAAGTCAAAAAGATTGGATTATATTTTTCAAATTTTTAATTTGTTAAAGTGCTTTTACGCAAACGAAAACCCTGTTTGGGAAACTCTTCATGTTTATCGATTCTAAATGTCTTCAAAGACTTTAATTTGAAATTTTGTATATTGAATTCTTGGTTTAAGTAGGTATAACATAATCTTTAAATTGTAAATCCTACATTCATCAATTTATCCAAGGAAAGTTTTTCTAATCTTCTAGTGGTGTAAAAAAAGTCAATTTTTAAAATAATAATAAATAAAAAAAAATACAAGATATTATGTTTTTATTCTAGAATAAAACTAAATTATTCTGGGCGTAACAATAATGACAGATGCCAATAATTTGGCATTCTCTAGATAAAAAGCTAAATAGCTTGGCAAATGCCAAAATATAGTTGGCAGCTTTGAGGTTACAGATACAACTGGTTGAATATTTATTAAGCATAAAAATCACAAACTTTCTACAGGTGGTCGTATCGACAAATAGTGTTACATATATGTACATTTGTTAAATAATACTTCTTTATCGGCTCTACCAGTTTATGTCATAGTAGATTCCTCTTGTTACCAGTATACTTCAAAATATATTTTTATACTCTTTTTGTCTCATCTTATGACTGGAAAGACGGGAATGAGGAATTTAACGTGACATGTATTAGAATTGTGAAAGAAAAAGATCGATATCGATATTTATTATTGTTTAATGACCCAATAATAATAATCTATATATATAAAAGGACTTGTCCTCACTGACTGAGGTAAGACGCACGCACAGCCGTAACCGCTGTGCGTAGAAACGTGAAATTTAGGCAGATGTTTACTTTCGTAATCTGAACATCCACTAAGAAGGGATTTTGAAAAATTTTTACCCTAAAGGGGTGAAATAGGGGTTCAAAGTTTGTATGGAAAAAAAATTAAATCGGCACCGATTTTTATTAAATTTGAAATTCAGACTCTTAAAAGTGTTTAATTGAACACATGTTTCATGGTTTTCTAGAATTCTTCCCCTAAGGGTGCAAATAAGGGGCTGAAAGTTTGTATGGAAAAATCTTTAAAACGCCACCGATTATTATAAAATTTTTAATTTAGACTCTCAAAAATATTTAATTGAACACATGTTTCATGGTTTTCTAGAATTCACCCCCTAAGGGTGCAAATAAGGGGTTGAAAGTTTGTATGGAAAAATCTTTAAATCGCCACCGATTTTTATAAAATTTGAAATTTAGACTCTTAAAAATATTTCATTGAACACATGTTTCGTGGTTTATTAGAATTCATCCCTAATTACGCAAGCGAAGCTGCGCGACTCCGTTAGTAATAATATATGGATATTATCTATAACAGAACAAAGAGTGTATAGTTAGCTGCTTGCTCCAAGGTTGTAGGTTCAAAAACTACTCATGCAAAATGAGATGCTTACGGACATAAGAGAGGTTAAGATCCGATTGATGTCTCTTCTCTATATTGTTTGTAACACGTCGTGAGTACTGTATAAATATAGAATCGAGGGATGTGACAAGAGGCGATGAGTTTATAAACACAAAATTAACTAAATTGAAAACTAATAGAATAACGTATACCTATGTAAATTTTTTTTTTTGGAATTAAAATAATATTTTATACAAAAAAAATATTTTTATTTACTTAACATTTCAGCTTTATTCTACAAATACTTGTTACAAATAATTCGAATTTGTAATTGGAATTAAAAATCGGATTATATCAACTCTACTATATAAAAAATGATGAGGAATTCTTCGTAGCTTCATTTTGTCGGTAACGTAGCGCTGTAGCGCTGTAGCGTTGTAGCGAGCTAGTGACTAGCGGCAGGAGAGGCGACGGGCCCGGGGGCCCCGGGGCCACTCAGTCGAACACAGTCCGGCGTGGCGGTGCCTGCCTGCCCGCCTGCGTCGCGCTCGGTACAGCTTGGACTCAATTGTTGATATCAATTTGCATTTCCTTATTATTATACTGTTTACGAACCATCTAGTGTGTTCGATCATATATTTAGCTATTCAAAGACCTGAAAAATCAGCTTCCCTTGCGTCTAGTAAAACTGCTTCGGTTTGGTATCTAATAGAACTGTTTTTATCACATAATTACTTATTTATGTTTCTTCAAAAAGAAACTAATGATAAAAGTGAAATAACATAAGTACTGGTCATCAACCAACTATAATTTAATTTTGTTAATTAACCATAATTAGTTATTTATTTTATATTCAAAGTAACTTGAAATTCGTAACATATAATTTTATTTTTTTACCTCTACCACTTAATTAGTTAAGTAAAATCTATATAACTAAGCCTAATAATTATTATTAAATACTTTAATATTGTTTATTTAGTTGAAACTTAAATTAGAATTAAAGAATCGAACGAAACAGACATTTGCGTGTAATGATAATAGATATTACTAGAGGCCCATCCTATATATTATAGCTGTGCTGGTAAATCGTCAATGTGACATTTCTTTAATAAACACCGTTCACGCGTACATAGTTCATACTATAAGCGACTCGTTACAGGAAATCAAACCTGTAAATATTTACTCTCTTCTATAATGAAAATGGTAAATAACCTTTATAATTATAGCTAAATTATTTATTTGCCGCTTAAGCAGTTTGCAAAGGCTAGGCTCCATTAGTAATTAAAATTTAATTCAATTATCTATTGCGCTCAAATATTAATTTATAAGCTTTTAATATTTCTTTACAAGTTTATGAATGAAACAGTTCTAGTTTGTGCCCCTGTGACATTCTAGTTGTATAAACATAGATATGGCGGGGGTAAGCAGATACAGTTCTTACAATTGTTTGACGGGATGGGACAGCTACGACAGAATACCAAGGTAATATTTCGCGTGGTAACATTTACGCATAGCATTTCATCATTCTTAAATGCTATAACGAATTTGTTATCATGTTATTTCTATTTATCTTTGTTAAACATTCTACCAAAAACAGAATTTCCTAAGTGAATTACATTCATTAATAATTACTCAAAGAAATAATACTCAACACAGAAGCTTATATTTTATTTATTAATACTTATATATGGAATATAAAAGGTTATATTTAATTTTTACACAAACGGTCTTGTGAATTGGTTTATATTGTCATCAGATTTCTAAATATTAGCAAAACATCTCCTAGTTACAGTTAAACTTGTATCTTATTTACTGAATCATTGTATTATTTTTGTACACGAATAATAAAACTATTATTTAGGTTTAAGTGTTTTATCGTCGTGGCGCAGCGGCACAAGGGTGAGACTGTAACGCGACGGTTGTGGACTCCCCACTCGAGGAAGTGAAATATTTATTTACGTTTATATTTCCATTTCTTTGCTATGGTGTCGAGGCAAAGCGCGGCGTTGA
The DNA here is from genome assembly GCA_036379175.1 of Heliconius cydno galanthus. Taxonomy (NCBI): domain Eukaryota; kingdom Metazoa; phylum Arthropoda; class Insecta; order Lepidoptera; family Nymphalidae; genus Heliconius; species Heliconius cydno. Next base: position 861,366 of record JAKRZM010000395.1, read on the forward strand.
GTTCTGCCACTCAACACGCAGGAACAGAGGGTCTTAACACTAGGTTCCCACTGCCTACCCTGCTGTGTGCGGGATACAGCATCTAATTGATTTTATGAAACACAATTTAATAATTACACTTATTTCTTGTATCCTCAACAAATGACCACTAAAATTATATTGCCAAGTAATTAATAAATTATTTTTGATATTTTTCAGTGTTATTCCACATTTAAGAAAGAAAAATACTTATTTAGAAAACGTATAAAGATTTGAAGGTAGCGGGATTTGAACCCGCGCTTCTTGGACGGTTGCCAAGAGGCGCGAATTCAACCTTTATACGTTCAGATTTTTATATATTTTCTAAATAAATAATTAATTAATTATTAGATAATCTAAAACAAGTATCATAGGTTGGAGTCAGTGGCAACATCAATTATGATTGATAGACGGACGTAATGTAGTTAGCGTTCATACAAATTTCCACCGTGGTTGAATGAGCACTAACTATGCAAGTTGCAGCATTGATAGAGCAAATTCGTAACTCAAAAATATATATTTTTGAGCTTTCAAAACTGTTTTTTATAAACACGTTGCTAAAGAACTAAACATTTACATACAAAATTTTATTTTTAACATTTACTTTGTTTTCCTGAGTCAATAAGTAATTACCGAGTAAAAAGATAGAAATCTTTATTATACAAAAAAATACGTCAATGTAGGCTTTTCATCGAACGAAAACGTATAGCCGAGTGACCGATTGATTATCTACCGTGATATTTCCTTATTTATAGGGACCCTAGTCAAAATACAGTGCGGACGTGACATGAAATGTAATATAAATTCTTCATATGTAATGGTGAAAAAATTCAAATTTACAAAAGTATAATGGCCAAGAAGACGCCATTACCTTTTACAGTTTCCTCCTACTTTTATGCTCAAGAACTAATATTTGTAATCCAATGTCAAGTATAGCATTAAATCAGGTTCACTCTTTATCCCTAGCGGGGTAAATTCAAATTCAAAATATTCTTTATTCAAGTAGCCTATTATAAGCACTATAGAGTCAGAGAGTTTTAGTCAGAGAACGGAGCGCCAAACGCTACGGTCTCTACAAATATCTTTCGCCTCGAGTATAGCATTAAGTTTTATATAAATAATTTTATATAAAAAAAAATGTTTTTATACTTGAAATACAAAGCTCAAATAATAAATACTTAAATATAAGCAAAATCTTTAAAAATATCCTTTCCTTTCCTAAAAAAGACCTTAAAAAGTGTTGTATTTTTGTGGGCCTATAAGAGTTATCGGTATGCAACGATTTTGATTATTAACTCTGAATTTGAATGTCCACGCTGCGGTGCCCATCCCTGTATCATGTTTAACACTATAGAAAATTAACTTTGTATTTAATCGTCATAATTAATAACAATGCCCCATGGGTATGTCGACCGCGCACGCCACCTACGACATGTGCCTCTACGACACCCTTGAAAATAAAAGAGAAACAAAAACGTCACAATTTAATGTTTATACTTATTCAATAACTACGTTTATTTAAAAATAAAACATGTTCACAATCAAAGCTTAACAATAAATGAGCAACCAACCTTAATATTATATTATATTATTTATTTACAACACAAAATTAAGGACAGCTGAAAAAGCAAAAACTCGAAAATAAAATATATGTAAGTAGACATATACATATGAATATAATTTAAGCCTTTAATCTTTTTCTGTCGGTAAAGCGTAATAACTTCTGTAGGTATTGCTGAAAATAAACCGGACAAGGGCGAGTCGGGCTCGCCCATCAAGGGTTCCGTAAAAAATTGGAAGTCTTGAGCTTTTTCTGAAATTCGGGTTTAGCTTAGCCACAACCCTTTTATTTGATACCTCACTTGAATTAGCGGATTTAATACCAAATTTTGCTCTCTTATAAGGCTATAATTTTTTAAGGATTTAACCGCAAATGTATATAGTTTTTAGATTATTTCCTGAACTAGTACTACCTGTACATGAAAGTACCCTATGAATTTTGATTTCCTTGATAGTGTCGAAGTACGCGTTTTTTGCGATATAAACGGCCATATTTTATGTTAATACAGAAATATTTCTTATTAACATAAAATATGGCCGTTTATTTAATAATTTGCCATTATTAGCCACATTTTTTTATCATAGGGACACAGATCTGAGTATATAGTTTGAATTTCAACTCGATATCTCCAAACGTTACTGAGATAAAGGGTCTTGACAGACAGGCAGATGGATGGACAACAAAGTGAGAAAAGGAAATATATATAGAGGTTCCTTTTTTTCTTAAAAAGGTACGGAACCCTAAAAAAATGTGAATCAAAAAAATGTTTTTTTTATAAGAAATTAATAGAATTGTGCGTTTATTTAAGTAAACTTAGTTAAATATAAATTTATAACAAGTTTAGAACTATCTCGATGACTTAGAGTATAATATTATGTTGAACATGCTTAGTTTGTAAACTAAATAAAAATGTTTACATTTACTAGATTAAGTCATCCAGAGTATACAAAGTAAATATCTAGTTTTACGATTTAATTGTTGCCTCAAAGTTGTTTGAAGATCGATCCCGAGAGGATGTAACGTAATACACATATCGTTTATACCTAAAGTGTAAAGTGACCATTCTTCGTTTGGCTCAAAACAGGACATTTTATAGTAGCTTTTGTTTTTTAGGGTGGTTTTCGTGTATTTAGATATATTTTTAAGGATTTTCTTAGGTATAGGACACTTTAAAAAATAATAAGTGTGTAAGACTATACCATTCAGTTCATCATCATCATCAGCCTGTCCTCGTCCACTGCTGGACATAGGCCTCTCTAATTCAGTTACCATTCAGTTACCTTTCAAAAATAGCATACTGCGATAATCGCGTAAACTTATTTCGACCGATCAAATTCACACGCCATTCCGGAAAAACTTGACATTTCTACGTCCCAGTGACATGTTTCGGAACACCGGGACACACAAGCGAAAAACGGGACAGTCCCGTTCAAAATAGGACGTCTGGTCACGTTATTTTAACCTATATCTTGCGTAATAAGATAACTTAGGGACCTTATCAAAATCAACGAACTAGAGATACGTACATAATATGTACGTCATCGACCATGTTCCTTCCACTAGGAAATAGGTTCACAATAATCCCTGCGAGTATTATTAGAAACTAATGGTTGACAAGACATTCATTCAACCTTCCTGTTAATGTATGAGATATTAGTTGCTGCTAAGATAATAGGAAAATATTGAAAGTTTTATTTAACTTTATAGGGATAATAGGGGAGGCCGAGGGAAGTATAACTTTGAGGTTTTGCTTCATATGCGGTTATTGTACGATTTTAGTAATCGAGAGTTCATTTCTTCCACTTATAGATGATAAGGTTGTAGCAAAAAATAGAGTTTAATGTCAAAAGTAATTTTGTTTGAACAGAAGTCGAGAAGAGTTGATATTGATGATATAGAAAAGCTTTTTTTAACCGACTTCTGTAAGAAAAGGAAGTTATCAATTCGACTGTTTTTTTTTTCTATCTAAAGATCATCTGTTGTAAAATACAAAAAGACAGTTTACAAGTATTCATTGAATATAACTTTCAAATAGAAAATATTAACTAATACTATTTATACAATACTTAGCTGCTAAACTCAAACAAATAATAATGTAGTTATCAAGCTATAGCTAAAAATCATCCACCACGGAGGGGTCCACCGAGGATTCCGTACCAATTTAATGATTATAGGACTTATAGATCAACGAGAACGTGACCTACAAAAGTTGACAAACTTAAGTTTGTAGGCGTATGCACTCATTTTCTATGAAATTAAATATAAATATAAGTTTGCTTGTAACAAAGCGATTCTATAAGAATTTCGTTTTTTTTTTTTAATTTTTCTGAGACAATCATAAACAAAAAGAATAAACTTCAAGTTAATATATATATTTTCCTATATTTCTATTTCTTGAAAGGTTCTTAACTTCAAGAAATCCATGTTGTTTCAAATACCATTCTGTTTCAAAACCCCTGGCTTTCCCCTACATACTTTTATATACAAATTAAATCTTATCGGTAATTAACAATAAAGGAAAACGTATCAACGAACAAAAAACAATTTCTTCTAACTCACCCTCAATTCCATGTTGTAGAAATGACACGTCAGTCAACATTAAGTTTTATTTAACTTTCCGTAAAGTCTATATCGTTTCGATATCCAATTAAAAGTTGCCTCGATTCCTGTGAATAATCTATTAAACTTAAATAAGAAGAAATTTAATTGAAATTAGCGACTACTATTAATTGTTTGTTCTGTTACACTCATTAAAAAATATCAGCTTCACGCTGTATCCCGCACACAGCAGGGAAGGCAGAAGGAACGTAGTGTTAAGACACTCTGTTCCCCACTTTCTGCCGAATTCTGGAGGCATTGCGTGTTGAGTGGCAGAACTCAACCCCGCGCTTTGCCTCGACACCAGAGCGAAGAAATAGAAATATAAACGTAAATAAATATTTCACGAGTGGGGATCGAACCCACCCAACCCTTGTGCCGCTGCGCCACGACGGCCTCTACGGCATTAAGATGTTATAAAATTACACTAGTATATTATACTACCTCTATTAATAGATGTATTATAATAATAGTTTGAGGTAGTGATTATTCACTGTATTTTTGCTCTCCTGTAAAATTTATAAAATGTAGATACGTTCATCTGCTTCTTATGCCGCAAATTAATAATCTATATTAATATACAATATAGAACAAATTGTTTGATGTAGATATTTAACATTGGTATGATAACAGAAATTTATTTACGTTATCTCTAACGTATTTCCCTCAGAAAAAAAAGATATACAGGTAAATATTTACATAACACCCATCGTCCGTGAAATGAAGCGGCAAGATAATATACAGGGTGGAATTGTCAGCACCATTTTAAATGAAACCACAGTTTTAACTACTCTAAAAATCCTAATATAATTCAGAAAAAAAAAATTCCCAAAAATGAAAAAGTTATTTTTTCAAATATAATAAATAATAAAATTGTCGTTTTAAAATAAAACGCCATTTATAAAGTATAACATAAACACGCACACACTTACCTGTCAAAGCGGCAACGTCGCACACGTATGTGTGCGTCACACGAAATACAGGTATGTATAAAAATCGTGAAATTAAAAAAAAATCCTACGTCCAAACAGTTGAGGTACCTTGATTAATTTCTTTAGTTCTGGATTTGAAATATTTTACCCTATATGCAGTTTCAGTAAAAGAAGCGCTGCCTCTTCCACCCTGTATAAGTACTTACTTTCAAACTTGTTTAATTTTAACAATACCGTAAACTGATATTCTGAAAATAGTCAAGCTATTAAATATTTTTATTATGAAAATAATATTATTTAATTCTCATTACCGATAAAAATGTAGATACTAGTATATCAGCAATACATTATTGAGACTACCTCTTTACGTGAGTTTGACCGCCCTAATGCTCCGAAGCAAGATTGCATTATGCGATTGAGATAAAAATAAGCGTGCGTTAGCGCTCTCAACCATATCTATACTAATATAATAAAGCGGAAGAGTTTGTTTGTTTGTTTGTTTGTTTGTTTGTTTGAACGCTAAGATCTCTGGATCTACTGGATCGATTTACTTTGTTTTTGTTTTGTATGAAAGCTGCATTCTTCAGAAGTGCTATAGGCTATATAACATTACATTACAAATATGTACTAATAAATTAAAATACTTTCTAATTTGACATGCAATTTATTCTGTTAATAACAACCGTCGCGTCGCTACGCAACCGTTACCGCGTCATTTTGATATTATCATCATCCTTATGAAAATAAATAATTATAATAGTCACTTTTAGCATTTCATCTAGATTGAAAGATTTCTATAGAAAATAAATTCTTATATTTTAAGCAGGCGTAGCCGCGTCCGGGTCCGCTAGTATTAGATACTTAAGCATACAGACTTATAGAGTATACTAGATACTTAAGTATATGTAAAGCTCTCGTTTGATTAAGAGAGGGTATTCTTACACGAAACTATATTATAGCTAAAACAAATTAATCTATTTTTACATTAATTATATATCCATTTCTTGCTTTGTAGAGGCCGTCGTGGCGCAGCGGTACAAGGGTGTGATTGTAACGCGACGTGTGAGGGTTCAATCCCCACTCGAGAAAGGGAAATATTTATTTATCTTTATATTCCCATTTCTTCGCTCTGGTGTCTGTTCAAAGCGCGGCGTTGAGTTCTGCCGCTCACCACGCAATGCCTCCAGAATTCGGCAGAAAGTGGGGATCGGAGTGTCGTTACACTATGTTCCCTCTGCCTACCCTGCTGTGTATGGTATACAGCTTGAAGCTGATTTATTTTATTTATTTTTAAGATTTTCATTGATAATTGGTATATTGTAGAAAAACAATAATATAAACCACCTCTAAGTGATAGGTTAAAATATTTAACAAAAACTGATTTCCATATCTTGATCTTGAATAAAGTTTATAGCCGGCACGATCAATGTCGACGTTTGACGTGGTCATTAAGGCATCCCCTATTACAATTTATACACTTTCAAAATATACTATTAGATACGAGTAATTTACTTTATCACATGCGATTCGATGCAATTAATATCAATACTAATTCACCTTAAAATAGAAAACCTAAGGCCCCTTCAAAAGTTCAATATACATTTACGCTGACCTAATTAATACCTCGAATTAGATACACATTGCCTTTGCAAAGCTACCAATAATAGTTACAGGGAATTCAAGTTTTTCTTCATTATATTTTGGAAAAAAACTCTTTTTCATAATAAAGTTGTATTATCTGGACTGTGGTCCAGAGTCACCCACCACACCAGTTCACCTAATATGGATACCAAATGAAAGGACTTGATTTGAAAGCTTGTTTTTAAACACCTTCACTATGCCAAAATATCATGAGAGGAAGAATAATATGAGGAGATCGTTCCCTATCACTTCTGATATTCCATTATGACTACTTTGAAAACTTACAAAAAAAATGTATATAATTATATAATTCGGCATATTTATTAGCATAATATATAGACATAACATCACACAGAAGGAAATAAAATCTCTTAATAAATATTTACAGATGCTGCCTTTTTGATTTCTCGTTGTCGAGTTAAGGTAAAATCAATTTTACAAACATTTTATTACCCATGATTCTTGGCCATGACCAACGTTAATGAGGTTTCCAACCGCTGCAAGATGATATCTTTAAATAGAAACTTGTTATGATGAAGAATACTCCCTAGTGTGTTACTTATGATCCACCTGCACGAAAATCGTATATATGAAGCTCCCTGCTGCTAACTTAAATGTTATGTTTCGTGAACTTATACTCCACAAATCTTTACCTATTATATTCTAAAAATTCATAAAAAAAATAAGTTAAAAGTAATTAAAACAATAATATAACGTTTTATTTTTAAAAATAGTGTCGTTTTCGGCGTTGAGTTTCGCCACTCAATACCCAATGCCTTCAGAATTCAGCAGAAAATAGAGAACGGAATTGTCTTAATAGGAACTAGTATCTTCGTCTTAACACTAAGCACGTAAGCGGGATACAGGATGGAACTAAAAAAAAATAAACTAACCAACGAAAAACCTCCCAGGGGGCCTGTGATTGAAACTTCGATTTAAGCTCATATATAAACTTTACATTATAAAAAAAATTATTTTATGTGTAATTGTTAATATTGATATTGACTTAAAAGTTTCCTGTACTAAAAGTTTAAATTAAATCTCGACGTTATAATCAAGCTCGCTCTTAATAAAAAATAAACAGAACATCTTCCTTAGTTGCACAGGTCACTAGTAATATGCAAATTATTTATTTTTTTGTTTTTTTTAATCTCCACGCTATGTCTCGCAAATAGCAGGATAGGCAGAGGGCCAGGGAAAATAGTGTTAAAACATTCTGTTCATATTATGATGCTTTCATTCCCACCAAATTCTCGAGGCATTGTGTGTTGAGTAGCGGAACTCACGCCGCGCTTTACCTCCTCACAAGGGGTGAGAAACTCCCCTGAGTGGGAATCGCACCCACAATCGTCGCATTGACAGTGCCCCTGCGCGACTACGAACTCAGTAATATTTAATTCGATATTTTTATATACTCCATAAAATTACTTGTATATGTTTAAAATTGTTGTAATTTGTTATAACATTTTATTTAAACCGACTATGTCAGAAGTATATATTTCAGTTTGATTCTAAAGACATTTTAGAAATTACTTCAATATCTATCGATCGAAGTAATTAGCCTACTTATAAGTACTAATATAATATTAATAGAAATAGACTGTTATCACATAATTATGTTGTAATATAAAATTCACGACTTTATTTCAAAGTAAAAAAATGATTTTTTTTTCTCAAATACAATCGATGGGTGTCTTACTCTAGATTAGTAAAAGTTACAAAGAAACAACCGCTTTATTACTTCAGCCCAGAAATTTTTATGGGATTGCTGAAATAATATATCTAACTAGCGGACGCGCGCAGTTTCGCCTGCTTTTTACACCCTTAGGGGGTAAATTCTAAAAAACCGTGAAACACGTGTTCAATTAAATATTTTTAAGAGTCTGAATTTACAATTTTGTAAAAATCGGTGCAGATTTAATTTTTTTTCATACAAACTTTCAACCCTTATTTCACCCCTTTAGGGTTAAAATTTTTCAAAATCTTTTCTTAGTGGATGTCCAGATTACGAAAGTAAACATCTGTCCAATTTTCACGTTTCTACGCACAGAGGTTACGGCTGTGCGTGCGTCTTACCTCAGTCAGTGAGGACAAATCCTCTTATAGATTAACTGATTTTAACAAAATTACACAAATAATATAATATTAAACAAATACAAATAATTACACAAATCTCATGTAAGTAAGTGACTGTAAAGTCTTTTTTGAGAAATAAATATCTTTAAACCTACAAATACTTATATATGAGAAGTTCCATATAAATATTGATACTCTCTTTTATTTCCTCAGTATATTCACAAATCCTTTACTTTATGTTCAATTTTACTAAAAAAATTACATCATATAGAATAATTCTAAATATGAGCTAAGATTATATATATGAATATATTCTAAAAATGTATTTTAATATATCTGTATATAGAATTTATTTAAATAAATTTTAAGCATATACCTACATAGTACAAGTAAAAAAATGTCAACAATCAAATAAAAAAGTCATCTTATCGTTTCTATAATTCAAATTTAGAATATGTCCAATATTTTTAAATAACAAAAAGGTCACAGTGCCCTTATAAAAAAGGGACGCGGACTATATTGAATTGTTATTTCAAAATTACTTTTTGGAACGAGTGTAATTTTTCCGATCAACTTATTTGATGCTAGTGAATTATATATAATTTGTAATATCTGTAATAAGTTGTAAAGAATGGCAGTTACTAGCGAGGATGTCACGGTGAGAATGAAGAAGAACGTGCTCAGCTGGTTTGGGCACGTCGAACGAATGAGTGATGAAAGAATGGCAAAAAAGATCTATGATGGAAAAGTGAGCGATAAGAGAAATAGGGGAGAGACCTCGGTTGACCTTCGAAAACACAGTATCATAGATACTGGAGGAAGGTCACGTAAAAAGCATGAGGACTCCCTTGGAGGCATGTATGTAGAGGTTGATGACAGTGGACGAGGCGAAAGAGGTATGTAGAGACCGTAGCGTTTGGCGCTCCGTTCTCTCTGATCACCCCGGTAGGGATAAAGCGTGAAGCTATGTATGTATGTATCTGTAATAATTTAAATGCTACAATGTTTTTTATAAATAACATATTTAATACTCTTTCAAAAATTAACTAAACTTAATAAATAAACTCTTGCATACAAAAACATTATTTTTATTGATGTTACAATTTACATAAGTATGGTGAATTGAGTTTTTATAAGCTTTTGTTTCTTTGTTTCAGAGTGCGAGTGGAATATTATGTAAACGAAAATACATTCAAAGAAAGACTGCAATTATATTTTATAAAGAATCAACGTTCGAGTAAGTAGCACTGTATTTTTAAAATGTGTCATTTTATTTTTGAAAAGATAAAAGATAAATTAAAACAAATAATGAAAACAAATAATGAAAATAATACTCGTATATATATTATTGGGACCTGGGAGTAAATACTGCGTATATAGTATGTATGTAAGCAAAATGATTAATTTCGAAGAATTAAGTTTTATATCTAATTTGAGGCCATCATCTCACAAGGGTGTGACTGAAGCGCGACGGTGATGGGTTCGATCCATACTCGAGAAAATGAATTATTACTTCTTAATATGTACATTTCTTCGCTCTAGCACTAAAAGGGCAAAAGCCCTGCGTTGATATCCGCCACTCAACACACAATGCCTCGAACAATTCGGCGGAAAATGAGTAACGGAGTGTCTTAACACTAGATTCTCTAGGCAGGCAGGGTAGGCTGCTGTGTGCGGGAAAGAGCGTGAAGCTGATTTTCATATCTAAGTTTACACAAATCTTTTTAGGTCAAATATAAAGTTTTTAAAGACAATATAAGTACTCATCACAAAAGTAATATAAAACCTTAATCTCAATATCAGTTATACATAAGTGTCCGTTCAAAACAGAGTAATTAACTCAGCAAGCAGACACGAAAACGAGTCACTTACCAAATTAACCTCTTAATAGAGTAGCCATCGGTAAACACTATTATTTCAGCTATCTATAGTTTGTAGTTGCCATGTCTTGTCTTTAAACAAAAAAATATATATTCGAAATAAACATATATCTTCTTCTTCACGCATATCCCGCGTGTATCAGGTTAGGCTTAGTTTAATCCTAAAACACTCCGTTCCCCACTTTAACATATATACACCACATATATAACAATATTTGGAATAAACATATATATATATATACATTTTAAGAATAATCGTATAAGCTTCAATATAATTCACTGGGTTTTGATTAAAATTCAAATGTATGTAAATTTCCTAAAATTTCTTGCTTGCATTCAAAGATCAAAGAACACGTGCTCAGCAAATTGCGTACGTTCTTCAAATTAAATTCTCTTCCATCATAGTTTAAGGGTATAATTGTAAATATATTATATATAAGTATTTTTTAATAATAAAAATATATATTTTAGATAAAGCGTTATACAAATTTGTTCTAGAAATTGTTATTTTGTTTTGAAATAAAGACACAACGTCTATTTTACAATTGAATTGAATTTGAAATCACCATATTTGTGGCGTGGTGGTGGTGATCGTGGTGGTGTAAAAGCTCCCACTGCATATTGTAACAGGTATATTCGTTTGTTCTAGGTTTACGGATTAGGATAGTAAATCTATTTTTCAAACTACTAGCGTGTTTTCTGTACATTTTACGCGTTTGTACTGACGGACATCCCATAACCGCTAGCTGGTAAGTACTGTATATACTTACACTTACTTATGACAATTAATTACGTGGAATTGGCAAACTATTGACGAAGTATACATATATAGACGCCCGCTTGAACTATACGAATATTTATTAAATATATTTATGAAATTATTTTCAGTTGTCAATAGAAAGATGCCTTAAGCAAGCTCATTTTGGGTGACGTTTTCTAACAACAAACTTTGCAAATCGTTGCTTAGCAACGGCGGTTGTTATAAACATGGCGGAATAAATTGCATGTCAAATTAATAAGTATTTTAATATATTGATATATATCGAAAATATTACAAATATGAGAAAAAAAAGTATCCTATGTTCATCCCGGGACCCTCAAGTATCTCTATATGTGTATTTTATCACAATTAAATTAGCGGTTTGGCCCTGATTGCGTAAAAGACAGACAGACAGACAGACAGACAGAGTTACTTTCGAATTTATAATATAGGTACGGATTGCGAAAATATGATTAATTAAATGTACCTATACATATTTATATTCGCTTATTAATATTACTATAAACAGAGGTAATAACGTCTTTCTATTTTAAGTAATGACACAAAAAAAACATTTCATTTTTAAGCTATTCACAAGAATTTTACTATTTCATTTACATATGTAGGTCACAGGTGTATTTTTTGTTCGTAAAAGGGTCAATCGATCTCCGTAATATGAACTCTTCATGTATGTATGACTGTATGTACTCAGTACTGCACGTTGCAATAATAAATAAAGAAATTCAATTGACCTATCACGAATGCAACTCAATTACATAATTACAAGTAAAATTATGTCAAGAATCATTATATGAAATTATGTGGAACTAGAACACCAGTAAGGCGTAGCTAACTAAATAAATCGTGTTTGCCGTTCACCACAATGAGTCCGTTCCCTGCCATGGATTCAATTAGCAACGAACATGTTGCATTTATTTTATAGTAACAATCTTGTGTTTGTTCTGGCCCTCGTGGTTTTAATTTGAAAATAAAAAGGTATAATATCTATGCCACAGCGGTATAATATCTATGCCACAGAGGTATAATATCTATGCCACAGAGGTATAATATTTATGCCACAGAGTCTGCTATTATCGTATACCATTTAAGATGTTTTTTACATTTATGATTTTGTTAATACTAAATATATAGTGTATATCACCGCCACGCAGGATGTCGTGACTGACACGTTTACGGGTTAAATATTTAGATTGAACTTTCACCTCAGGACCTTATTATTTTGTGAAAATATTTTATTATTAAAAGCTTTTATTTTTTTCGCTTTAAATTATGTATTTTCTTGATAAAATGATACCAGACTGCAAAATAGATTGAAATATGCACAAATATACAAAGTCAATATATTATGTGTGATAGATACACTTAATTTAAATTAAATATTTCAGTTATGGATGTAGACCAGGAAATAAAAGTGAATTTGAATATTCTGCTAATCTTACTGAGGAAGAATTCCAGGAACACCCTATAATAAATTGGGATGGAATAATATGGGTAAACCGACCGCTGTACCTATGGGGTGTCCAAGTTGTTCTCGCTATGATTTCTTTAGCAGAAGCAATTTTGCTTGTCTACCTCGGCTACAAGGTACTAAAATTATAGAACTGTCTATTAATTATAATAATCAATTAGTTATAATGAATTATGATAATCAATGTGATATCAGCGCGGATTTGGGTTAAAAGAAAAATGAGAAACGTTAATTGACGATAATACTGTAAAATACACTAAAAGCACGCCCACGGAAAAACACATGGATAAAAAGTTGATAAACTTAATTATGATATGACCGTAATCGGTCGCTGCTTCTCTACCCATAGCTTCAGGAAGTTGTCTGAAAAATACTAAAATAATATATAGTTATATTTTAACAAAATATATTATGTAATACGTTGATATAAAATATCTAAATTTACATTATATTGCGCTATCAATTCAATTATTTTTGAAACTTTTACTTTGATTTCAACACTTAGAGATTAATATTCCATACATTAAAGAATATGTGAAAAAGCTCCAATTGTTCAATAGTTTTTATATTAGTTCAATTTGTTCCAAGGGCAACATCTGGCAACAGGTGTTATCGTTCCATTTCATACTGGAAATGGTGAACACAGTTCCTTTCGCGCTGACTGTAAGTATTCTCGTCGATACGTTATAAAGTATACCTGATAACAGCAGAAATAGAAAAAAATGTACTTCTAGATTAATTTTAAAGTAACTTATGGCTGCGACCACGAGAACGTGTACTTGTGTGCGTACATGAGGGATAAAAATAAACTATATACTTAGAAATGAAATAACTTTTGTAATTAATATTATTATAAAGAAGAAATATCAAATATATCTTTTTAATTTGCTATATTTTATATTTATTTCCAGATACCATTCCCGCCTCTTCGCAACTTGTTTATACCTGTATTTTTAAATTGCTGGCTTGCCAAGAGGTCACTGGAGAACATGTTTGTAAGTATTTGAATGAATAGTTATGTATATTTGTCGTTAGTTATGAAATTGTAAATATTTTTTTACATTTAATTTTACATTTGTTCTTACAGAATGATTTGCATCGGGCAATGCAGAAGTCGCAATCGGCATTATCGCAACAACTCATGATATTGTGCGTTACTTTACTCTGTCTAGTATTTACTAGGTAAGTGAAACTACCAGCTAACAAGTATCCAGGATAAATAATTCTTTTGAATGAAAGTGATTTTAGAAACAAAAACGAAACTAAATCTCTTACTTCGCAAAACCAGGCTTAGCGATGCAGGATTAAAATGAAAAAAAAAATGAAAGAATCGTTTTACATTTTCCGCGAAAATAATTCGGAACCATGTTCACAACAACATGCCCTCGTAATTTACGCCTTTCAAGATTTTCCCTACCACTTTGAAGCTTTTACGTACATCGAGTAAAAAGATTTTCTTGAGTTTGCTTAATAATATCAAATTATGTCTATAAATATAGTACACTGGTATGCGTTTCCATTGAAATATAAATCGCTCATTCATTACAAAAATGCATTTTACATATAAAATCTCTATTTTTGGTACTTTTCTTTTAGATATTGTTTGAAACTAGCAGCTTTTTTAACAATTCATATTATTTCTTCGTTGAGTTTTATTATTGAGACCAGTTGTACTGCACCTAAGTGTCTAATATTTCTTTATAGCTTCTCGCTGTATCCCGCGCATAGTAGGGCAGGCCGATGGAACTTAGTATTGAGACACTCCGTTCCCATTAAGACATTTTTGTTCCCTACTTTCTACCAAAGTCTGGAAGCTTTGAAAAAAAATGAAATTTAAATATTTCATTTCCTCGACTGGAAATCGAACCCACAACGTGTACAGTCTCACGTTTGTGCCCCATGCAGTAATTATTTGATTACTTAATTTGATGAACTAATATTAATATAAATGTGATTTTTAGCGTTTGCGGGATTCAACATTTCCAACGCGCCGGCCACCGCCACCTGAACCTGTTCCAAGCAACTTATTTTGTCGTGGTAACATTCTCCACCGTGGGCTACGGAGACTTCGTGCCTGATATATGGCCATCCCAACTCTTCATGGTCATAATGATTGGAGTTGCCCTCGTCGTTTTGCCGACACAGGTTAGACAACACAGGTCTCACTTTTACTTACCAGTAATTTAATTGGTTACCGACACCGTAAGTCGGTTTTTAACGTCTTTTATAGTTTAATAAGTATTTTAGAAAGTTATTGAAATATATACCTATTGAAAGGCAACTCCAGCGATTAAAAACCTTAAGGTCATCCACTACCATCTTTTAAATAAATTCAGCTTCACGCTTATCCCGCACACAGCAGGACAGGCAGAGGGAACCTAGTGTTAAGATACTCCGTTCCCCACTTTCCGCCGAATTTTGGAAGCATTGCGTGTTGAATGGCGGAACTTAACGCCGCTCTTTGTCTCGACACCAGAGCAAAGAAATGCAAATATAAATGTAAATAAATATTTCACTTTGTCGAGTGGGGATCCCACTTTGTGCCGCTGTGCCACGACGTCACTACCATCTTTTAAATGTACGAGAAGAAGAGTCTCGTATAGAATATGCACAGCGGATATATGACTCAAGCTATTAACACAATGCAGCGCTGAAGCCTGAAGGCCGCACTTTCTCGTTCGCAAAATTAATTAAGCTAGAATATCTTAAAGCTTTAATGTTCTTCCTCATTATGACATTTATAAGTATATAGTATAATAAAACGTAATTTTTATTGTATGAATATAATAAAACTTAAATTTTATGGTAAATGGTAAATTATTTCTGTAAATTGAATTTAAAATACAACCTCTACAGGGGTTATATATATAATAGAAGAATTTTTTCGTTCGTTTCATGCAAAAATACTTGGCAGATTTATTGAAACTGTTATATCAATATATTTCTGAGCAAACTTTACGCATTCATATCAAAAAACTTTCCTACATCTATTATATTACATATCTTTTATAGAAATCGATGTAAAAAAACAATACAATAAGAAAAATTATTACCTTTTCAGTTTGAACAACTCGCATTTACATGGATGGAGAGACAAAAACTGGGAGGCTCGTACTCGTCGCACCGGGCCCAGTCCGAGAAACATGTAGTCGTGTGTTCGACGACGCTACATGCCGATACCATCATGGATTTCCTAAACGAGTTTTATGCTCATCCGTTACTACAGGACTATTATGTAGTTCTCCTGTCGCCTATGGAACTTGACACCACTATGAGAATGATTTTACAGGTTAAAGTCATAAAAAAAAAAATTATATAAGTATAACAAATACATTTCAATTATATGAACAATTTCATTTTGTAGGTACCCATTTGGGCTCAAAGAGTAATTTACATCCAAGGGTCGTGCTTAAAGGACACTGATTTAATCCGCGCCCGCATGAATGAAGCAGAAGCTTGTTTTATATTGGCTGCAAGAAATTATGCGGATAAAACAGCTGCTGATGAGCACACAATCCTTAGGTAACATTTCAAAATAATCTGAATACATTAAAAAAACAAATATTACATGTCAGTCGTGGTGCACTTAAGGAATTCAATATTTCCATTTCTTCGCTCTGGTGCCGAACGCCTCCAAAATTCAACGGAAAGTGAAGAGCGGAGTGTCTTGACACTAGGTTCCCTCTGTCTACCCATAGCATAGCGCGAAAAAAAAACATGCATGACGTCCTAAAAGGTTTATGGTTTTTTTTTTCATAAATTACAGATCTTGGGCTGTAAAAGATTTTGCTCCAGATGTTCCTCAATATGTACAGATATTTAGACCAGAAAACAAGTTGCATGTGAAATTTGCAGAATTTGTTGTTTGTGAAGATGAATTTAAATATGCATTACTTGCTAACAACTGCACATGCCCAGGAGCATCTACTCTTGTTACATTATTATTGCATACTAGCCGAGGACAGTAAGTTTATACCTATATTTAATAAAAATAATAAAACTTAAAAGATATGTCATATTGAAAATAGACTTTTGTAATAAAAAATACTTAACATTTGTAGGGAAGGACAACAATCACCCGAAGAATGGCACCGTCTGTATGGTAAATGCTCTGGCAATGAAATTTATCATATTGTTCTCGGTGACAGCCGATTCTTTGGAGAATACGAAGGCAAAAGTTTCACTTATGCCAGCTTTCATTCACACAGAAAGTATGAAAACGTGTAGAAGCTTGTTATATATTATCATATAAAAAACTCTACAGATAAATATAAGCTGTATGTATCGGTTTTTTCTAGATATGGAGTTGCCTTAGTGGGTGTCCGTCCAGCTGAATTGCCTGAATTTTACGAAGAAACCATACTTCTCAATCCTGGCCCCCGTCATATTATGAAAAGCAGTGACACATGCTATTACATGAGCATTACCAAAGAAGAAAACTCTGCCTTCGTAGTTTCTGATAAACAAACAGAAAGCAAACCCAACGCCATACCAAAAGATCACACAACATTTAGCCTCCTTTCGAATGAGAAGAAACCTGGGGACGCAGAAGGCGGCACCGGACAGCACAGACGACCAGACGGTACTAGCGTGGCTCAGTTCGACCTACCACAAGTGGTTCTACAAGCTCCCCCGAGTTCCACGTCAATTTCATCGCCATCACGCATCAACCAAGCTAAAACTGTATCATCCGCTAATTTAACTGTTGCTGGCTGTGAGTGTCACAGTTAGATTATTGTGCTTAAAGTAGATCGTACTCGATCGCGTTCACATCATTACTAGCGATCGTTTGACCTACTTTATTATTTTTTTGCTTAAGTTGCTCGATGTCATCAAAATTATTATTTTTTTTATACTTAAACACGATCGTCGGATCAATTGGCAGATCTGGACAGAGAGCAGCTCGTCATTTGAAAGGATGTATGGGTAATTGCAATCAAGGTAAATTTTGAAATCACATTTCATTTATATAATTCGGAAAATATTACACTAAAATCAGTGGTAAAATAATAATTAATTTGCAATGCCTTCAAATATTGCCTTGTTTTATATATTATTTAGCAAAATAATAATTATTAATTTAGTAATAATAGTAATTATTATTATTATAAAATAATATTGCGCTCCTTGCATGTTTAGCTGATATTGTGATGCATTTATACTTATCAGCCAGGAATGTTCGAAAAAGAAGTTCTTTAATTGAATGTACATATAGCAAAATATAGCTAAATGCAACCTTATTATTAGATTTTATTAATTATTTATATAAAATAATTAGTACATTTGCCATAAAGTTGCACTTTTTCCCATTTCTGAATTTGTTACTTGTTAATTCGATGAATTGCATATGCATATATTTCATATTTTGCCGTAGTTACCTTAGTGTGAATCCAAGATCATTGGTTATAATCATTCTAATCGTAATGTCATATAGATTTTGACCTACATACAATTTATGATGCTTAAATATTTCTTAGTAACAAAATTTTGTATTTATTATTAAAGAGTTTAAATATTTCTGTAATATAAATGTCCTTTAGTTTTAATAAACATCTCCTTTACCAAAAAGTACTAAAGTATAATTTAAAAGCACATTATTTTATTTCAATAATTAATACGCCAAATTTCACATTTACAGCTAAATTCGGTGAAGCACCTCCAACATCAGCTACTGACTCCAGAACTTGCCTTAAAGAATCACCAGCTGACAGCGCCACGGACAGCCATTTATTACTACCACGACCTGACAATTCAAATTTTCTGAGCCCCGATTCTCTGAGTTGCCGACGAGGTATAAATTGCTTTATATTTGCTTTGTATAAAAGAACATATTTTTAACATTATTAAATAAACCCTACGATACAGGGAGCAGACGGCCATCGATTCTGCCAGTGCCCGACATGGTAACCAGCAGTCTTAATATAGCTTCTGATAATCAAGATGAGGAGGCTGAAGGGGATGAAAGCGAAGACGAATTAGATGACGATGTCCCATGGCGTTCGCCTTCCGAAAAGATTGCGTAAGATTTCGCAAATTGATTCGCCGTACTTGCGATCACGCACGCATGCCTTTTTATTTTACCACTACGCTGTCTTTTCCATTTATACGTAGAAAATCTTAGAATTTATATCTCGAAATATAAATGAATGTACATTGAGTATTCTTCTATAATTAACGCTTTCAAAACGTGCGATATGCAACGTGCCCAATGTAGATTTATAAAAGAAATGCAAAATTTAATTGCTAGCTTGTGTCCAAAATAAATACAAAATCTCACTAAACACACATTAATTAACTCGTACTGTGTTAAAAGATAGATGAATTCAATTTTGCATATTTTCTTATTTATCGTCAATATAATTGTGATACATTCTTTTAATCACTTGTTATTGGCGATTTCCAATTTTATTTTCTATTGTTTTAGCGTGTACATTCAATCGTGTAGATAGAGCGAGCGGATCTACAGCTGCATGAATTCTGCACTAAGTACGTCATTGTTATTTTTCTTGTAATTCCATTGACATCAAAACACATTGCTTGGCTTCTTTACAGTTCACATTTAGTAAGCCAATCACTAAATTTGACATCAAAATTAGGAATTGTTTAAATAGATATATTTTTTCACCTTTTGAATTTTATATATTTTATAGATAAAGAAATTAAAACACAAAATATACATCTTAAATGTTTGCTATATTGAAAATTATAAGAATTCAAAAGACATACATGAGACTCTCGTGAGACAAACCATAATTAGTTAGTTCTTAGTTAGTTCAAACAACGACGTTAACTGACCAATTAATTCAATTAACTGGAATTAGAAAAACTTCAATATTGAAAAAAAAATACTACACAGAACTATTGGTAATTCGACTACTTAATCCCCGTGGAGATAAGGTTATTGGAAATTGATTTGGTCCTATAATATCCTAGATAGAAAGAGATATCTAAAATTTCAGTTGTTTTTTTTTAAGAAACAGTTTTACAAACAGAGGATCCACCAAAAATTATCTATTCCAGAAAATGAGAAAACCAGAATTTTAGACCAATTCTCATGGATTATTATTGCTGGGGTCCCTCGAAATGTTTTGATTATGAAGTTTTAAAAAAAAATTAAACGGCTGTTTCTTTAAAAGTAATATTTTAGATTTTCGGGATGAGGCCTTCATAGCGTCGGCCGGAAATTTCAATGGTTGTGAGTTCGATAACCACTCAGAGAAATAAATTATTATCATTTCAAAGACAAAGCGTGGGATGAACACGCAATACCTCGAAAATTGGGTGGTAAGTGGAAAGCGGAATGTCTTAAGACTAGGTTTCCCCTGCCTACACTGAAATATAGGGGATGCAGCGTGAAAAAAAAAAGTGAATGCATTTTCCTAAAATATTATAGGAATCTCTTCACACGAATTGGTCAAATCTTCAATAATTTTGTAAATCATGAGCAATAACCTCAAATTTTCATTATTATTTTTTATTTATATCCAAATGTCATCAAATCATTTCAAATCAACAACATTCAATAAACATAATTGCATGAACCAAAAACATTCCATAATAACGTAACATTCTTAACAAAATTAATACATTATAAAAATTTTTTAAAGATATTATAAGACAAACTCTATTTATAAAACTGATTTAATATTTTAAATAGTTTTTAAGACTTAGAATACTTAATATAGAGCACGATCCCCAAAGCTAGCACAGAATGTTATTACCCTTCGTAAATGTGTTAGTTGATACGAATGTGTGCATTGTGTTCGTACCCCTGAGCCCTGAGTATGTCCTTACTGCTGCGGCGGACGCAGTGACGACGCCACCACCAGCTCGCTCTCTTCCTTTGCTGGCAGCGAACCACGATCTGCCTGGCGCAATGACTTTACCAGGTAAGCATGAAATAATGAAATATAAACACGTTGATCCCAATATTCCAGAGCTTCTTGTACTTTCATATTTGTAGATGTTTCAAATACCAAGTACTAAATTGCTTGACCATCAATTTGCAGGGATAGTAAATGTAATAAAAAAATTACAGTATTGATCCTAACCATTTTTTTAAGAAAATGTCTTTGGATAAATTCTTGAATTTCACACACCATTTAATGTGTATTTTATAATGTTCGTCAAATGTTATAAAGACTATCATCTTAATTAACTTGTTAACTTTCTGGAAGCCAAATATCGAGAAACATGAAAATTTATGCACTTCATTTTTGATAGAATTTGCTTGCTGTGAATGTTAGATTTTAATAGCACTTTTTGAACTTTCACAACTTCTTTAATTATCCTATTTTACTATTTATGTAATTAAATGATATTTATATTTAATTTAATAGTAATAATAGCTTCTTGTGCATCAATTTACTTTTAATTTTTTATTTATAATAAGCTTTGCTTTAGCCTCTCAGTCGAATTTATTGAATATAATATTTACAATAGCATAATAAGTAATGTATTTTACACAAAATTACAGGATTGTAAAAGGCTTTCCTCCTGTATCACCCTTCATCGGCGTGAGTCCTACCCTTTGCTACTTGTTAAAAGAGAAGAAACCACTTTGTTGTCTTCAATTGGCTCAAGTGTGCGAGCATTGTGCATACCGAAATGCAAAAGAATATCAATGGCAAAACAAGACAATCATCCTTGCAGCAGATTATGCTTCAAATGGCATTTACAATTTTATTATACCCCTACGAGCCCATTTTAGATCTAAGACGTCACTTAATCCAATAATTCTGTTATTAGAACGACGACCTGACATAGCATTCCTTGACTCTATTTCGTACTTTCCTTTAGTGTACTGGATGATGGGTTCTATTGATTGGTAAGTAATAATTCAATGAATACTTAGAAGACCATGAAACCTAAAACTCTATAATTTGATATTGTTACAGCTTAGATGATCTTCTAAGAGCTGGCATAACTCTAGCAGAGAATGTAGTAGTTGTGAATAAAGAATTGTCTAATTCCGCCGAAGAGGACAGCCTCTCCGACTGTAACACCATTGTAGCAGTTCAGACGATGTTCAAGTAAAATTCATGTTTTTTTTCCCTTTTTTTAGACAAAAGTAAAGTGTACTACTTTGCATGACGTAAATGCGAGTGACGCCTTGCGAACATTTCTCACAGGTGGCTGGCGATTTAAATATAAATTCTATATAAATTAAATAATTTTATTTTATATTTTATAATAATTAAATATTTTGCATGGCGAAATAAGCTCTTCAAATGATGATTTTCTATTCTTAGACATATTAAAGGTTGTTTATTCCATTTCAGATTCTTTCCGTCTATTAAATCTATAACGGAGTTGTCCCAGTCGTCAAACATGAGATTTATGCAATTCAGGGCTCATGACAAGTACGCGCTTCATCTTTCCAAGATGGAAAAGGTTCTTTATTACTATTTAATCCGTTTACATTTCTTTTAAATTATAATTTACGCATAATTATATTTACTACAGCATTTATTTCTGCAGCGAGAAAAAGAGCGAGGTTCTCATATATCTTACATGTTTCGGCTACCATTTGCCGCTGGCTCCGTGTTTTCGGCTTCCATGTTGGACACTTTGCTCTACCAAGCCTTTGTCAAAGACTACGTTATTACATTTGTGAGGCTTTTACTCGGTGTTGATCAAGCTCCAGGCTCAGGGTTTCTGACATCTGTAAGTTGTTAAGATATTAGTTGTTGAGCTTGCGAAAATTTATAATTTCACTGTGCCATTAACATTTCATCTCATAATTTCGCAATGCGATATTACTTTTCAGAACTGATACCTAGTGGCGACTTGTCTCGTATAGCATTATAATTATGTATAACATAAAACGTGAATAACTTTTTTATAAATAACCTTTTACCTTGGGCTTGTGACAGATGAAAATAACTAAAGAGGATATGTGGATTCGAACATATGGTCGTTTGTATCAGAAGCTGTGTTCGACGACATGCGAAATCCCTATAGGGATCTATCGCACCCAGGACACTAGTCTCGCTGAACAATCGCACCACGTGAGTATGTCGCCACGGGCCCCGTCGGGGTGGTTTTGGTCGCGCTTCGCGGGAATGCGAACATCGCGCGAGTCGGTGAGTCGCTCTACTACTCTCAGAAAGCTCCTTAAATACAGTCCTCCGCTTCCTCTCACACTTATATTAATTTACACTTATTTATATACAAATAAATATTCTGCCAAATAAACACTATGTAGTCCTCCTACTCCTTGGACTGTATTTTAGGTAATTCTTTTTAAACATATTTTATCTTTACTTCGGGTCAACGTTACACTCATTACATACTGTTATTGCCTACACCTGTGGCGTCTCTGTAAATTAGTTTTGCATTTGTACAATTTATATTTCTTGTAAAGTACTTAACGTTTGTTCATAAGGCAAGTTCACGTGCTTGATTTCTCTTCAATGCAACCTGCTACAGCCAAAATGTCGAAACTACGCTTATGCGGAAACACGGATCTGACTAAAGTGTGTTTTAAAACAATCTCGAGCGTGGCGCGTCACTATGAATTTAAAAAATAAATAATTCAACGGACTCGATGATCGCAATCCCGCATTAATTTTAGTGACTTTTTGCATGATCTGTTAGAATAATAGATGAGAGCGACATCACTACATTAACATACGAGTAGCAATTGACCACTGCCGATGTAATTTGCCAGAAACTTACGTTATACGCAGATACAGTAAACACCCTTCATCAGTATCCGATATTAAGATAATCTTGCATGATCTATTACCTACAACTCACATCAATCACTAATGAAGTACAGTTTTGAACAAATGCTTAAATATGTACCTATAAGAAGTTTTACTTTTTTTTCTATTTACGAAATTAAGAATATCTAAGTAACTTTTGCAGAATGTATGGCTTGTTTTAAATATAGAAAGCTTATCATTTTGATGCCCTCTCGATTGACAGTATATTGACTTGCAATTTAAAATAACATTTGTACTTAAAAATGTAATTATCTTAATTACATAAGAAAAAGCCAAAGATATGAGAAAAATTAAACAGCGTTATCTGCATATACTAGAGAGCGTCATACTAGGATTTTGTAGCCTTAGCAGAAGTATCAATAGGAAAGTTACAGCAGGCGGCTGGAGAAGCAGGGGAGGCCGGGGAGGGAGGAGATAATGGACCCCAGCGTAGAGGGAGGTCCCGCCGACGCCGCGGTACTACAGGATGCCTCAGTGGCTGCTACGGCGACCGCACCCCCGCGGTAAGCTCACGCCGCAAATGACGTTCAATGTCGGCGATTAGAAATACTTACTTGAGAAGTTATATTTACGACTTAATTAACTTAATACTGGTCGGTCGTCAATATTCCGTGGCTCGAGCTTAAAACTGTACTTTTAATGCATTATTTAATTGTTTTGATAACAGATGCCGTCACGAAGGTATTTTCCCCTTAAATGCTATCAATTGTTTCATTATGTCATACCATATTTTTACTAGCGACCACATCGTCGCTGTGGATAGAAATTTCTTTTTTTAAGCTTTAGATTAGTCTAGATTCGAGTAGAACGTAAAAAGCATTGCAGTATGCGTTATTTGCATTTAGATCTATTAGATACAATGTAGCCGTTAGTTTGGGTAACTGTGCTTAAGATATACTATACATAGCAAATATTATAAAGCGGATGTCCTACGTACATGCTGTTTTAACTTGAATAAAATTTATTTAGTATTAGATAGGTAAAGCCTAATAATGTTAATAATATTTTGGAATACTATATATATATACTGCATGAGAGTAATGTTTTAGTGTAAGGTATGTATAAAAATAATTATGTTACATATATCTTGACAATAAAAGCACTGAAAAAATAAATTTAACAAAATTAGATTTGTATCTTGCAACACTACGCACATTTGTCATTATTAATGATATTATTGCCACAGATTCAATTGAATAATGAATCTTTCAGTATTCAACAAGTTTGGCTGACGAAGCGAGAGATAATCATGCTCAACAAATTGAAAGGGCAGAAATAGCAAATCTTGTCCGATCTCGAATGGAATCACTCAATTTAACAGGCGTTGATTATGATGATGTTAGTGAAAAGCGAAACAGCCTCTCATATGTAATAATAAATCCAAGTTGCGATCTCAATTTACAAGAAGGAGATATAATGTAAGCAGTAGGACTTAAATTAATTAAAAAATAAAAAGCTCCAGTTTAGTAGATTCTACTATAAATACGTAGGTATACTATATTAAAAATGTTTTTTTTTTTCAGATATTTAGTACGCCCATCGCCGTTTTCTGCACAAAAAACCTTTGAACGTCACAATAGCCGGCGCAAGTCGAACATCAGCTTCTGCTCCGGTGCCCTGATCCAGGCTGCGGCCGGCAGCCGTCGTGGGTCCATGCTCGGGGGAGGGTCCAGCCTCTCGCCTCGTGCACCGCCCCTAACTTCCACAAAGGCAAATTCACTTTCCCTACCTGATAGTCCTACAGTTATAACCGATTTTCGTGGTCGTTCAAACTCTCTTCGTATCGTTGATGATATTTTACTTCGTCGCTCTAACTCCCTTCGACAGGGACTCGGGACGGGAGCAACTTCACGCCGCCGCAAGAGTAGCCTCGAGGAGATTGGCATCTCACACTTTAATTCGTTACTGCAACACCAGCAGCAGCAGCAGCAACAGGATGCGAATGCTATAAAGATAGCTCTGAACGGCAGCATCGGGCTAGAGGTGACGCCTCCAGACGAGGGCCCTACAGATCGGCTGGGCATGGTCGGTACCTATCAAGACATAGCATCTGCGCTGCCATCTACGTCAACTGGTTCCGGATTGCCGCCAGCCTCGCCGGATCCTCAGCATCTACAGGGAACTATCGTATGATACAATCTTATGTGGGGACGGCGACTCGGTTCCGTCTTGAGGAATAGGAGGAAGTGAGCCGTGCCTCTCCGGCTTTCCTTGCTTTCCTCGGAACAACTTCTTGTTTCGTAGCGTCTCTACTGTGCACGTATACGTAGTGTCTCAACTAAATGTCTCCAAAGAAACTACTACTTGAGTGTGTGGATCAGGACAATACGCATTGGTGAAATCAGTGTATTGTATGCGGGATCAACTAGTTAATATGTAAAGGGAATCTTGTGGCCTAAGGCTGTACATAGCGGGGCTTTCTTTGGTCTTAATGTATTGAACTGTACATAAAAATGTGTTTATTACTAAACGCTTCACTATAGAAAAATATTTACAAAATATTATTTGTGTACCTACTATTCTAATACTAAAAGAATATCAAAAAAACTAGTACATAATATAAATAATATAGAGCAAATCTACATAATGTTCTAGAATTATTAGATGTATCAATATAAACTTCAGAATAATACCCATTTAAAGAGTATAAAGAATGTATGTACATTAATGTTAGATTCGTTGATTCAAATTTTAATTCAAATAGCATCAGTGGCATTCAATAAAGTCTAAATGACCTCGAAATGGCCTATTATTTATCTCACTCAAAAAAAAACTAATAAATACCTTCTAAAACTAATAAAAACTAATAAATACCTTCTTTTATAATTCATATACATAGATAACTGACCGTACTTGATTGATAGATGTGGGTTCATCCCATATTTTCATTTCCCCGACCTGCATAGGTGTTTCTAGGGGCCAGAGAGGGAGAGAGGGCCTTGACTTTAGCTTTAAACTGATCTTTGGTATAAAGGCTTTCTTATTTCATCACTCGCTCCTTACTCCTACGCCCATGGCGATCTGGTACCAAACATGAATCAAACATAGTTATCATCACTTTAATCAATAATATTCATAACACACACAAGTGTGTGACTGTAAACCTGACGGTTATGGGTTCGATTCCCACTCGGAGGAATGAATTATTGCTTATTATATATTAATATTTTTTGGCAAAACGCGGCGTTGAGTTCCACCAGACATCACGCTATTGCGGAATGCAGTGTCTTGACATTAGGTGTTCTCTATATATTATGTTGTGTGAACACAGCAGGGTATTGCCTCGACACCAGAGCGAAGAAATGGAAAATATAAATTTAAATAAATATTTCATCTCCTCGAGTGGGGATCAAACCCACAACTAGCCGGGTCACTTTTATAATGAGAAAACTAAAAGATAAGATCCGTATCCGTATCCGCGGATACACGAGTACTTGGTTAACGATCCGGAACATCACTAATTATAGATAACATAGTTTTAATGGACAGAGTCCATGGTGGTTTTGCACAGAGTCTTGCAAGTTAATTGGTTATCAAATCAATTATACTACAAATTTGAAACGACAGTTATTAGATTTTTTTACTGTGATTGCAAAAAACTCATGCGAATGTCATCTTGGAAAATCATCACATTCGTTTCAGTAATCGTAAGTAACTTGTTAATAATATTGTAAAAATCAAATAAATCATGTTCACGCTTTATCACACACACAGCAGGATAGGCAGTGGGAACCTAGTGTTAAGGCACTTCGTTCTCCATTTTCCGCTGAATTCTGGTATTGTGTATTTGCGCTTTGCCTCGACATCAGAGCGAAGAAATGAAAATTAAATTTAAATATTAGATAATGTCGTGTTAGTAAAGGAAATTAAGGAGAAGGAGAAGAAAATTAAATTTGAATATTAGATAATATTGTGTTAATAAAGGAGAAATGGGAGAGTTTTGTAGAAAATAATGCCGTGGCAATTTTCCAGGTCTTGCTGACTATTATTATTAGTTCACAAAAGTTACAAACAGTGAGTTATATTCTTACGTTAAAAAAATGTTTTTTTATGTTTTTACTATAAAAATAAGTTAAGTATTTACCTATACATATAATTTGTATCTTTATTGGTTCCAATAGTATTCTCCAAAAACCATATAAGATATCTCACTTCACTAATAGATATTGAAGTCATTTCAATTTGTATACCTAATTTATATAACATAATATAATATAATATAATATATAATATTTTTGTTTATAATTTAAATACTTGAGACCACCATTTATGAATTATTTGCTGAAAATGCTATGCTATTATTCTCTGCTGATTTTATATATCAAAAAAATTCTCAATATAACAATTGCTTCCCGGTCTTTTCAAATAGCAGCGAGGAAAGTAAGTGTCAGGACACTATAATGTCAACGATCTCAATCATACAATTTTTTTCGCAGATGGAAAGAACATGTTCAGCAAAGGTATTAAATATGTAGGGTTACATTAATTTACTTCACGAATTATTCGTCTGCTCAAACATAGTTTTAATCTTGAAAATTTAATTTCAATTATATTTATACACGACCCCAAATTAATTTAATATGAGTAGTTATTATTCAATATAACATTATTTTTTTTAGTATCACGCTGTATCCCGCACACAACAGGGTAGGCAGAGTTAAGACTCCGTTCCCCATTTTCTGCCGAATTCTGGCCTAATCGCCGCGCTTCACTAAAGCGAAGAAATGAAAATATTATCTATTTATTTCATTTCCTCGAGTAGGAATCGAACCCACATCCTGTCGCGTTAACAATGACACTTTGTGCCCTGCGCCGCGACAGGCCTCTATATCGTATATTATTAATAACATTAACATTATAAAAGGATAACAATAAGGAAATTATTGGTTTGATTGCTATTATTTTCAATAATTGCAGTGTAAAGGCAACGACTGTCACTCCAATGTAAGTACTTTAAGAAAAGTTAGTATTGACTTTGGACGTCCCGCAGGTTCTTGATTCAGTGTCGAACCCGTAGAGTCAACCGCTTCGGCGTCCCTCTCACGATGAATCGATTCGATCGATCGATTTTGAAATTTGAACGCCTTTCTGGCCCACTGTATAATTAGTTCCTGATGACTCATTCGCCATCATAATCTCGTCATTTTTTTAGCTCCACAATGTATTTCATACATAGTAGAGTAGGCAAAAAAATCTTGGGAACCTAGTTTTAAGGCACGCCATTCCCATTAAGATACTCATTCACCCTTCCTAATTTTCGCCGGATTCTGCCGGTATTTTATGAAATACTTCAGCGTTGAGGTCCACCACACTCAATATCCTGATTGGTGGGACTTGACTCCGCGCTTTGCCTCTTTACTAGAGCGGGGAAATTATATTATAATTATTGTAAAGCAAAAAATTTCAGTGTACTGGCAGCATGTCTACAGCCATGGCAAGTATTCCTAATATTAACTTATTACAGCTTAATAATTTCAGTTAACTATTAGACATAATATAGATAAACTTAACTTAACTTCACGTTTTATCCCTAGCGGGGTGGTCAGGGAGAACGGAGCGCCAAACGCTACAGTCTCTACGTACCTCTTTCGCCTCGTCCACTGTCATCAACCTCTTCATACATGCCCTCCGAGGAGTCCTCATGCTTTATAGATAAATAACAATAACAATATAGATAAAATAACAATATAGATAAAGATTATACTTTTTATGTTAATAAATAAGTACGTGTCAAGAATCTACTATACTATCTAAGTACGTATCAAAAGGGCTAACAGCGTTAAACTCAGGATCGAAAAAAAATTTCAAAGGTAGTCTTCCGATTGTCCCTGAAGACATTAATTAAAATATATGCATTATTAGATACTCGTAGATCACGTCATATTCTCAGATCTAATAAATATTCATTTATAAATATTTTTTTAGGCTGTGGGTTTTAATTCAACGGCAGAGGTACTTTTTATTTTTATGTAAATGTTATTTAATATATGGACCGTTTATTTTGAAAGTGGTGTAAGTCCATTTTTGAGAAAAATAAGCTATCACGTAATTCATGCTTAATTTAATGTAATTTTTTTATATATAACTAGTCCGTGTTTAATTTCTCAAAAAAACCCATGTTTTGAACAACTTAAAATCGGTCGGTAAATGAAATTGCATAATCATCGACATACTAACCTTTAATTTTCTCGAAACAAAAGAAAATGGACTTACACCACTCTCAAAATAAACGGTCCATATGTGGTGTAACTGTAACACGACGGTTGTGGATTTGATCCTACTCGAGGGAATAAATGATTATTTCTTAAATATTTTCATTTCTTCGCTCTGGCATCGAGGCAAGCAACCAACGCAAGCCTTGCGTTAAGTTCCGCCATTTCTTCACGCAATGCCTTGAAAATTTCGGTGTAAAGCGTATCCTACATAGTGTCATAACACTAAGATCCCTTTGCCTACGCTATAGCTTAGAATCTAAGCTTACAATTCAATAAATCTATCTTAGCCTTAGATAGATTTATTGAATTGTTATGAAAGGTTATATACTTATTTTCAGACTAGTGGGGATCTTTCGACGGTGGAGGTATAGTTATAATTATATGATTTACAGTAAAATCTAACTGTTAGAATTTTTATAAACCAAAAACTTAAAAACAATTTCCATGTTTAGTGCTATGGAGCTTTTTGCACAGCAAAAGTAAGTGCAAAGTTTATTAGATACTAAATTACAATATAGTACAATATTTTTAAGTAATAAAAATAAAAAGAGTAATATTATTAACAATGCTTTTTTAGTGCAATGGAGTCTTGAATATTTGTATGTCAAAGGTAATTTAATTTATTATTAAATCATATCTTTTTTAATATTTGTACTTTTTGTCTTCTTCTTCCTCCTGGCATTAATCCCGGCTATTGCCAGGGTCTGCCCTCCTACTCATATACTCATATTTGTACTTTTTGTGTTAGGTACCAACACAAGTATATATACGAAGGCACGCCGTGGTGCAAGGGCAATCGACAGGTTGGGGTCGATTCCTTATTTGAGAAAATTAAATATTTAATATTTTAATTTTTTGGCTCTGGTGGCGAAGCAAAGCGCGGTGTTGAGTTCTGCCACTCAACGTGTAATGCCTCCAGAATTTTACGGAGAGTGGGGAGTGGAGTGTTTTAACCCTAGGCTATATCATTAAGCATTGGAAAAAATCACAAATTATTGTTTACATGATACATTATGATATGAAGAATGATTCCCACTCGAGGGAATGAAATATTGATTTTGATCTTATTCAAAGTTTTATGTTTTAGTGTAATGGACGTATTTGCAATGCAAAGGTAATTTCAGCCGTTATTGTACAAAATATTCTATAAATATTCTAAATTAATAAATTTAAATATTTTTTTCCATATTTATAGTGTAACGCAGCATCGTGTCTAACATTGGTTTGTATTTTTATACCAAAAAATCTAAAGTTAAACTTTTCCCTTGATTTCATTTTCTAATAATTATATATTTTTATATAAATAATATATTTTTTAAGAGCGATGGATTATCGGCGAATTCAATTGTAAGTTTTCATTTGATAATTATAAAAAATGTATGTGGCATATATTTTATTATATTAATTTTTTTTTTTTGTTTTTTCATCAGTGTGAAGGACATAAGTGTAGATCCAATGTAAGTAAATGTTGACTCACGAGTCCCGACTCACAAGTAAGAAATACACCTACTAACGAAGTAATTCTCATTATACAGTGTACGGGAGTAAGTTGCGTAGCGGAGGTATGGTATTTTAGATTCACTACGTTGGAAAAGCATATTATTTTAAAAGATATTTTACAGCCACTTTTGGAGGCATTGCGTGTTGAGTGGCGGAATTTAACGCCGCGCTTTACCTCCTCGGCATCAGAGCAAAAAGTAGAAAATATTAAATATTACATTTGCTCGACTTGGAATCGAATCCACAACCCCTCGCGCTGTGCCAATGCCATGCAAATTAAAATCGAGTTTAAAATAATTATTTTTATTTTTTAAATAAGTTGGTCTGTAAACATATAGTTAATGGATCTGTCCTTTTAGTGTCATGGAACAGGCTGTATGTCGGAGGTATTTATCATATATCCTAATGTACTTTAAGTAATTAATCGTTTAACTTACCTATAACTACATATAAATTATTAAGATATTTATTAGATATTTTTTATTTCATTTTGTGTGTACAGTGCCACGCAAAGAGATGCATAGCCCGTGTAAGTAAATATCCCTAACTTAATAACACTGTTACATGTTTTATTACTTAACTGTTTAAAAACTATAGTAAATATAGTTTTCATCCAGTTTTAAAATCAGAAAGTTAATTTTACCGTATAAATAATGTTTTTTAAATAACTAAAAATATGCTGAATTGAGTGACATTATTTTCTAGTGTATTGGAAATGAGTGTTCCTCTGCAGTAAGTAAATTCCTTTATTCTAAATAATTAATAATATTTTTTTTATATTTAATCTACTAATTTTTTTTCTAATGAAAATTGAAAAGTTAAAATTATGGTGTTTTGATTTTTTTTAGTGTACAGGACGTAAATGCCACAAGAGCCGCAATTAAGATTATTCGAATGCTGCCACCTCGTAACTTTTACTCATGAATAAATACTGTGTTAATTTTTCATCTAAAGAAACAAAATGTAACGAAAATTTAAAAAAAAATATTCATTAAACTGTAATCGTAAAATTCTATATAACTCTTCTAGGCAATGTATCAGGAAAATTAATTTGCATACAATAAAACAGTAACTATGATTGAAAAAAATTAAATACTTCGCCACCGTAGTAAAGCAGCTTACGTAATAATAAGAAGTAAGTATTTAAATAAGTAAAATAAAATTAAAGTTGATTTAAAAATACATATATTATATACAAAAAAAACCTCCATTGTATCTATTATAATTAAAGGGAGTATATTCTTACATAGTATCACAGATTTGGTAATCGTCCAAACTTCCAATATATATGGTTAAGAGATATGCAAACATTACTATATATCTGACAATTACTATATATCTGTGATAACGCCATCTACATATAAAGTATATTATAATAAAGACAATTTAAACACAATTTTAAAATTCAACAAAAAAAAACATCTTATTCTATAGAGAGATAGAGGTTATTAATTATCAAAATCATATATATATATGTCGTAGCAGAGGGAAATTGAGACCGGAGTTTGATCCGATCCCACCTCTGATGTCGGAGAAGGTCGCGGAAGAGCCTCGACTGAGCGTACATCATGTATTCAACTCTCGCGACCCCCGCGAGGGAAAGGGTAGACGGCATCAGGCTTTTGTCCTTTGGCCGTGACTTTCTGGCTCCGCGCATGAACATGTGCGTCTTTGGGTAGGGTCGATGACCGCGTCATTGTGGTGGGCACTAGGCCCGGTGGAGTTGTGTCTGCCGGGGCAGGCACAGTGCAGAGGAGGCAGGAGGGGGGAGGGGGGGGTATGAGCATATGCCACCTGGGCGGTCAGCCCAGCCAGGTGAGACTCGCGGTTACCCGCGAGAAGCCCAACTTAGGTGACCAGCGACCGAGGTGACTGCTCAGGAATCGAATCGGAGGGAGAGGGGGGGATAATATCCCTCGGCAGGCGTCTTCTCTCGTCTGGCGGTCGGGTGTGGAATGGCGCTATGCTACGAAGATGCCGATGGTCCGATGCATCGGCACAGCGGAATGCGTTGGACGCGAGCCGGCCGATGGGAGCCTCCAGGCTTGAACGTACAATGCCCGTGCGGCCGTTTATATATCGTTGACAATGACAAGCGATGACGCGCCTAGTGGCGTGACAAATACAAAACTATTAATTTAATATTTACAGTATCTATTTTATATCTAAATTCAACATAATATTTAAAAACATAATTAAATATTTCTTAATTAAAATAAACTTATAATAATGGCATAAAATAGTAGAATTCAAAGTAATTTACATTACAATGAAATCATTGTTAGTAAAAGGAATTGAAATAAATATAGCGACAATATAATTATATACCCACAATAATGGTTGTGGCGACATATATATAGACTTTATATAAAGGTTTCTAAACAATTACTACTACTAAATTATAAAATATAGTACACTGCACACAAATATAGTGTAATCTAGGTATATTATAGAAACTAAAAATTTATTTAGAAAAATTTATTCTAGATAGAAGATAGTGCTAAGCCGAAGCTAGTCTATAGAATAGTGAGTGACGTTCAAAACCACTATAGATATCATTGATAGCCACTAGCCACTTATTCCTTCAACGTTGGTACCAATGTGCGCGCAAGCAGGTCAGCAGGCGTGTTGCGGTGTCAGTGCGTCTGTGAAACGGTCTGCACGGTGTGCACGAGGGGGAGGGCGGGCGGTGGGTAGTGGCCTTGCGCGCGCCTGTGGTTGTGTAATGCTGTGCCCTGGCGACAAAATATTACTTTTTAAATAATAAATTGGGTAGCTTATACATCAGACTAACACAGGCTATTTATGTAAAGATGTTGTGTAAATTGGTAATGAATAATAATATAAAAATAATTTAGCCGTCGAAGATTGTACAGAACAGTTGTAAAAGAAATAACAAAATAAACAAACTACCTGTATAAACCTATCTCCACATAATTCACAGACATACGGCTTGTCACCAGTGTGGCGGCGCACATGCAACGTGAGATCATTGCTTTGGGAGAACGCCTTTTCGCAATACGAACACTTGTAGGGTTTAACACCGGTGTGTACACGCATGTGGCGGGATAGTTTGTTGCTGCGGGAAAACGCTGGAAAAAAACATATTTTTTTCACGTTTCATTTTTTAGCACTGTGCTTTTCGCTCGCTTGAGTGGCGGAACTACACTCCGCGCTGGGTTTGTGTTTTGCCAGAACGAAGATATGAAAATAATTCATTCCTTTCAACAGGATTCGGATTCACAACCCTTGCGTTTATGCAATCAGTCAACGCCAGCCACGATAGCCTATGGATATAATTGTGAATATTTATTTTTATTTTTTTAATTATTTAAATCAGTTTTAAAAAAAAAAAAAAAAATTTAATAGAAATATAATAAAAATGGGCCGTCTCTCGAGAATCTTCATATAAAAATTAAAACAATGTATAAAAAAATACCTTTGCCACAAACGCCACATATACAAGGCTTTTCCCCTGTGTGTGAACGACGATGGCACTGCAAGTCCGATGAACGTGGGAAACCTTTTAAACAAATTATGTTTGTTCAAGTTTTCATATTTAGATTTTAAAGTGATATCAAATTCGCTTTTTCAAACTTCAAATTTGCTTTAGCTTTGTCCCCCAGGGTGAGGAAATGAAAATCATTTAATTTCTTTCACCGAGTGAAAGAAGATAATCAAACTACCTTAATATTTTTGATATTTTACTCTATATAAGAGACATGGCGCAGGGACATCATCTGAAGGTAAACGCGACGGCTTGTGTGGTTGCTATTCCCAATCGGGTATTTACCCGATAAGTAATATGGAAGGAAAAGTAATATTATTTCATTTGAAATAATATCACTTTTCCGCTCATAGACAAAATGCGTGGAGTAGGTACAGGCACGGTCTCAGGAGGGGGGAGTACGAAATGTTTGAACACTAGGTTCCATCTGCCGACACCTGCTATTTAAAATATAGATAGAGAAAGAGCACAAAAAAAACAAGTACAAACTATAAACACCTTTATCACAAAAGTCGCACTTGTAAGGTTTTTCGCCGGTGTGCCGCCGCATGTGCACTATCAGATTTGAGGAGTTCGAGAAGCTTCTCCCGCAGTACAGGCATAGACAGTTGTTAGAGCTTTGACCCTTCCCATTGTGCACTCTCATGTGTGATCTGAAATGTTATATATGCAAATAAAAATGTTATATATCTATTTTATTTTGTAGGATCTTTATGTATTTTGAGGCCAGTCCCACGACTGTGCCACCACAGAGGCACAAGTGTGTGACTGTAAATGCAACTGGTTGTGGGTTCGAGCCCCACCCGAGTAAATTAAATATTAAATATTTTTCATATCTTCGTTGAGTTCTGCCACTCAATACGCAATGCCTCCAGAATTGGCAGAAAACGGGAAACGTAGTCTCTTAACACTAAAGTAAATTTTGAATCCCTGCTGTGTGCGGGAACAGTGTGAAGCTACTTTATTTTATTTATTTATATATGTATTTCATGTTTTTAGGAACTTGTCATTATGAGGAACTTACTTTAGATTATCTCTCCTATGAAACTTCTTTTTGCAAACGTCACATTCAAAGCACTTGTCTATTTGTTTGTGTATGCTCGCATGCCTTGCTAATATGTCCTTTCTATAGAATCACAAAATATTCTTTAAACTACGCATATTGTTGCACATAGCTATTTTCAAAATGCTACAATTAACAATTAAAAAAATATCAATTTTCATGTACACAAAAAATAACAATTAGTTACCTTCTCCAATTTTATAAACAAAAAAAACAAAAAAAAATTTTTTTAGAAGATTGGAATAAATGGATAAAACTTACCTATAAAACCGTCTATTACATATATCGCATCTATGTTGCGGAGTTCTGTCCCTGTCCATGAAGCGAACGGACACACTCTGGCCGGCGTGTGCCCTCAATATATGCTTATTGAGCGATACCTCGTGAGCGAAGCGAAGGTTGCAGGACGAACAAGCGAACAGACGCTCAACGCGAGAACATGCTCTTCTATGGCGGACAGCGCTTTTGACTGTTGCGAATACCTTGTTAAAGTATAATATAGCATAATAATTGTAGACCGTGTACTCTAAAAACGAACTTACAAATAAAGTAATTACAATGATACGCACTTTGCCATTGGTCACTTAGTAAGCGTCACAACAATGAATTGCACCAGCAAACTAACACTTTGACTTTTATACTGTTATACGGTAAATAATTTGTAGATAATTTAAATCTTTTGTAATCCTATTTAATTTTGCTCGCAAAAAAAAGAAGAATAATGTTTGGTCATTTTGGTTCTGTGGGTTAGTCTGGAGAATAGCCCGGACAAACAGAAAGCCGACAGACAGGCAAAAAAAATTTCTATCATTTGTATGTTTTTTAGTATCGGCTGAATAACTATATGCTATCGGCTATTAAATTATATATATATATATATATATATATATATATAGATAATGACGACGACTAACCTTGTTACAAAGATGGCACCGAGAGGATAATTTAGGGTGATTCCGATCATGGTGTTTTGTCAAGTCTGTCCTACACATGAATATTTCACCGCACTCCTCACATTGTTCCATAGACTCCATTTCCTGCTAATAGTATAATGATATTAATTTATTTAGTATCTAAGTGTTTTCTAGTATCACACTCAGACACTCCCTAACCCTATGCACCGCCAAATTTTTGAAATATTGCGTGGTGAGTGGGAATATAGATATGGCCATGCCAGAGTAAGTAAATAAAAATAATATATTCCCTCAAGTGGTAATCGAACTCATGTTGCATTTGCAGGACGTTGGACACGACAGCCTTATTTATTTACTTCACTTTTTATATAAAACGTCAGTTGACAAAATTTTGATAATAGAGGCCGTCGTGCAGCAGCCAGTTCAAAATAAAAAATATATTAAAAAACTATTACCATTACAGGGTCGGTCATTAAAATATCCTGAAGTAAGCTTTCTTTAAATACATTTATATTACTATCAGCTTCTTGCAAATCCGATGGCTCGCACTGCTAAGAAATAAAACAAATAAAGTATCTATAATTACATCTATTATAAAATAAACACAAGTTCTGGTAACGAGACAAAGCGCGACGTTGAGTTCCGCTACTCAACACGCAATGCCTCAAGATTTCGGCGGAGAGTGGGAAACGAAGTGTCTTAACTCTAGGCTTCTTTTGCAGAAAAAAAAAATTTAGCATTTTATTCTTATAAAAGAAGATAAAGTAATAATATTCTTGTTTTATAAGAACCCACAACGGTCGCGTAGGCACAATTATTACACTGTTGTGGGTTCGATCCCCACTCGAGCAAGTGAAATATTTATTTATGTTTATATTTCCATTTCTTCGCTCTTGTGTCGAGGCAAAGCGCTGTGTTGAGTACTGCCACTCCACACGCAATGACTCCAGAATTCGGCAGAAAATGGAGAACGAAGTGTCTTAACATTAGGTTCCCTCTGCCTACCCTGCTGTGTGCGGGATACAGCGTGAAACTGATTTATTTATTTATAATCTAATAATATTTTAGCAAACGTAAAAAATAATAACATATCGTACCTGTAAACACTTATGTTGCTCCAAGTCACCTTTCTTAAGAAACATCTTGTCACACACTAAACAACTGAATATCTTAACATCTGAAATCAAAATTATTATTATGTTAGATACATTTAAAAAGTCGTCATGGGGCGGTGAGAAAACGTCTGACCGTAAACATTGTTATTGTAGGTTCAATTCGCCGAGTGAGAAGAACAAACAATTATTTTCATTTCCTTGATCAGGTAATAATATAAAGTTCAGCATTGACTTCTGCTACTTCGGAAATTGGTCGCGAAGTGGGCAGGACAGTGGTTTAACACCCAATGCCAAAACACTCAGTTCCTCTAGCCTAGCCCGTTATATGTGGGATGTATCACGCGTGAAGCAGTATGAGACTAACACTTGATGCTAAGAAAAAATACGTATTGATTGAAAAAATATGAACCAACCTTTATGTTGTATTGTATGTGAAAATAAATCTTCTTTTGTTTTAAGATTTTCTTTGCAAAATAAGCAAGTGTGCTTTAAATCGGGCAAATATATCACATTATACCCCTTTTCAGAAAGTTTATTGAGAATCGTCTGAAAAAATCATTTCAAAAGTGCAAAATTGAATCCTTACTAAAATTATAAATTCGGAATGTGAGTGGGATGAACAGGCTACTCTCTTTTCTCATTTTTTCTTGGTATTTTCAAAATTTTTGTTGTTTTGAGGTAAGGTCGACGAAATTGGGCTCCCTGAACGCTTATATAGCATGCGCTAGCTCAATCTTAGCTTAGACACATAAAAACATTGTTCTAGAAAAATATTGTCCTTTCAAAAACGTAAGAAAAAGTCAGCGATGATATATATTAAATCGCTGAATAAATTAGATCAGTGATATATGCTAATAAAAGAAAGTAATTTTCTTATGAAAATTACTATTGGCTGAGAAAATCAATAAAATATTTGTATGGACTCCATTAATAAAGAAACAGATGAGAATTTACATTAAGTCCAAACTTACACCTTCATGAACATTTTTTTCTGTCATGATATTAACAAATAAAAGAGGCCGTCGTGGAGCAATGCCACAAGCGTGCGACTGAAAACGCGACGGTTGTGGGTTCGATATTCACTTGCAGGAATTGAATATTTAAAATTTTCATTACTCCTTCAGATAACGAGCCAAAGCACAGCGTTAAGTTCCACCACTCTATTAGTTTATAATATATTAATTAGGCGGAAAATGTGGAACAAAAGTGTCTTAATGGGAACGGTGTGTTTTAACACTAGATTCCCAGGTTCCCTCTGCCTACACTGCTATTTATGGGATACAGTGTGGAGCAATATATATTGACTTAAAAAAAGTCAAAAGCAAATATTGTTGCGGTATATTTAGTAGGCTTTAGTATATTTAGAGCTATGAGCCTGACATCATCTACAAGTTGTGCCATATAACATTAATTTAGGTTAAACTGAAGCTGATGGAATATTTTTTATTATACTGTTCTAACACATCAAAAATCCGCCCACTATTCCCCCAAATTACCTTAAATGTTATACAAACACAAAACATAATATACATACACTTGTAACTAACTTCTTTGGTCTTCCCCTCTTCTTGGGACCCATGAGATCTCCGTGTTGTTCCCAAACATGTTTTGTGAGAC
This sequence comes from Heliconius cydno galanthus, assembly GCA_036379175.1. Taxonomy (NCBI): domain Eukaryota; kingdom Metazoa; phylum Arthropoda; class Insecta; order Lepidoptera; family Nymphalidae; genus Heliconius; species Heliconius cydno. The sequence goes on from JAKRZM010000395.1 coordinate 900,983, forward strand.
CCTCGGCGTCTGAGAATCCCAATCCACATACAGGGCAATATGTATTATTGTCATATCCATTTTCCTGAGCTGCAAATAATATGATATTAAATAGATATTGTTGCCAATATTTCTTTAACAAAACGGATTCAAAATTTTTTCAAAATAAGCTTTGAAATGAGTATATAGTACATGGATATATATAAAAGGACATGCAAATGGACTTGAACATCATCAAGCATTGAATGGTTTAATTCCATAAAATACATAGTTTTTAATTTATATTGTCACTCATCCTGTCATTGATTCTTATTTATTACAAATGAAATTGTTATTAAAATGACATATTAACATTGTTTATCAATTTCAATTAGATTTCCTCACAATTTACCATCTTCTCACCTGGGTATGAAAGTATTTATTTATTTTCTTGTTTTGGTAAATAACAAATTGTTCAAATTCTGGTAAACAATCAATCATGCTGAGTTCCACCAGTGGTGGGGAGTAGAGTGTTTTATTACATAATATGGACAGGATACACCATACGGTAAAGCTAAAAAACTATACTTACAATTTGATAATTCATGACTGACTTCATCTTTTAAGTGTATATTTTCAGATTGTTGAATATTTGTAATAGAAGCTTTGTTTTTCAGTTCGTCTTCACATTTTACTGCATCTGAAATTGGTAAATTAAATAATTTGCGTTACAGTATTTTCATTTCTAAGCAATCTGAATAATATAATATAAAAAAGTAAACAAAATGATCAAAATGTGTCAAAATATACATTAATCACATATACAAAACAGTAATATTCAACACATATTTTTGATGTTTTTTTCCTTTAATACTACAAAATCTCAGTTAGTTTAATAATATTTGTTATAAAGTTGAAAATATTATAGTTAAAACATATTTAAATAAATTTTCCAACTATAGATCTGAACGGAAATTGCTTTATTTTCTTCTATATGATTCATAAGGAATAATTTAAGCAGGCCAATGTTATTTTATGACTTACCTACATCATTAAATGTTTCTTCCACATTACTAAGTGCCAATGACAGGTCTAAGTCCATATAATCATGATGATTGTCTTGTACAAGTTGTTCTATTTTTACTTCAACAGAATTAGCCTACATCGTTAATGGTAAATTAATATTAATCACTTCCATTAAGTTCTTTTTGAGTCATGGGGCAGTGGAGCACCTTCTGACTTTTAATGCTACTATTTTGGGTTAAATTTCCCACTTGAAAGAATGATTTAATTTCATTTCAGCCAGTAAAAAAACAAAGCATGGCATTAAGTTCCACCACACAACATACAAAAGAAGAAGTTAATACTGACAATTTTTTATATTTCAAAAAAGTTTAGTTAAGTAATGCTGTAATCATTATAGAAAATATTTAATTGACCACTTCTATACTCAGTTTTTAGAAATAATTAAAAATGTAAAGTACCTTATAAACTAAATTATTTTCATTATGTGGATCCTTTTCTTTAGCAAGTAATCCTCTAAGCGTGAGTTCAGCTTCTTGTGCACGAGTTTTAAAATGATGTACATTTGAAATTTTTACTTTACAATCATTGCATATGGTAGAAGGCAACCCATCACCTTGCGCTATCTAAAAAAGTTATCAAAATACTTATTTTAAGGAAATACTCAATATAATATAACAAATATGTCATCTAACATTACAATGTAATTTCATTTGTAACAAGATTTTACTAAGTTATGCTAGAATTCAAAAGTACTAAACCTAAACAATAAAAAATACAGGACATATATAAATGATTAATAAAATATTTTGCTCAATTAACAAGCTGCAAGCAATTGAATTACAAAGAAGCAGTTCGCATAGCAATTTTTCTTTCGCTAGTATATATCAGCAGTCTAATGTATATATTTTTTGGCAAATTTTATTTTAAACTTGCTATAATCGAGATTTTTTTAAGAGTTACTTTACCTTCATACCAGTTATTGATGTTATTACATTGCCTAATGTTTCCATGCCCAAGCGGATGTCAAAGATTGAAAACATTAATAATTCTTTTGATAAACATGTCCGACATAAATTCTCTATTTTAATACTCGTACTTGAGGCCATGTCTATTTAATTAGCATTAAATAAATTTAATAAACATGAACGTCAAACAAACTTTACTTGCGAGTACGTAAATACTTTGTTAATGAGTATTAAATTTAATACTAATAAGTAAATGTGTTCTGTATGTGGTACTAATATAATAATCATAATAATAAAAAATTTAAAATATTGTCAATATTTAGTCTATGTCACCATATAGATTATAAATTGTATATAATCTGGGATTGTAAACCTGGCCACACACTTTCAATAATATTGCGTGTGTGAGGGCGATTTTCAATATTATTGTAGATTTGTAGAAATTCTGTTTTTTTATGGTCTCGTGAACGCGACAGGTTATGGGTTCGATTTGCACTTGAAGAAATGAAATATTTAATATTTTTATTTCTTTGCTCTGGTTTCGAGGTAAAGTGCGGCGTTGACCTCCGCTACTCAACATAAATTCAGCAGAAGGAGAGGAACGAAGCGAGATAGCGAATGCTACATGTTGCGACAAGAATAAGAAATATATATTTACCTAAACTTTCTGAAAATATATATATAATATATATATACACTAAATAAAGATAAACTTGTAAATGAATATTCATAAAATACATTTCTTATTGTAAATAAATACCGCTGTTTAGTTAATGATTAATATACACACTTGTTTACATATTTTTATTAATTTTTAAAAATAATTAACGATGACTTAACCATATTTTGTTCCTTAACAAACATGAAATAATTTAAAAGTCAACTTTAAATAATCAACACTTTTAAATTATATTATTAGTAATAAAATTTCTTTTTTTATACATATATAATAGACACACTTGAAATAGAAATATTAACAAAGAAATTAAAAACTTTCAAAAAATTAAAAAATTTTAGTAAATCAATTGTATAAAATAACTGCAACGACAATTAATAGCAATATGTTTTCGGAAGCTTGCCAGAATCCATTAGTGAATCTAAATCAGAACCGCATCTAAATCGGTTATGCCGATTTCAAATATCTTCCAAGTACAAACACCGACCCTCTTACGATTTTATTATAAGTATAGTTGTTTTTTGAAATGCGTAAAAATAATTATGATTGTAGATCAACAGGAAGTTTACTTATTAGAGTTGCTTTACTTTCGTTTGTATTGTAAGTTCTCGCTTTTAGTCCAATTTCATAATTGTAGACCCACGGGTGGTGGGTTAAAGTTAAAGGGCACGCGGTGAATTTCAAACAAAATGCAGCAAAAACTATAATCGCTCGTATTTTAAGATTGCGTTGACTTTTCATTTTCGGAGCTCCATGAGATCGTAAATCTGGTTATTTGATATAAATTTCAGTTTAACATATCTGTTACTCGATCCTGAGATAAACAGTCTGGACAGATGTAAAAACAGACGAGCAACGAAATGATCTTATAATAAGGGTTAAGTTTTTTTATGTACATAACTTTAAAAAAACACTACGTGAACGTCGAAAGCCGCGAAATTAAAAATGTTGATAATATTAATCATTTTATAAAATTAATAATGTTTTGGGTAGATATTTTCATTTTAGCTACATTTTCTAATAAATATAAACAATAAATATAAATGTAAAAGTAGTTGTATAATCTTTAATGAGTTAATGTGTTTTTTTCGGTTTTTTGTTTTCCTGAGGTTGGCAATACTGCTGGCAAAGCTGTCCGTCAGAGTGGTTACTCCGGGTATCGATACTTGAAAAGTAGCGCTACCGTATTTACCTTCATATTTAGATATTTTTACCGTTAACTTGAAATCCACGGTATCATTAAGTATCGTTAAAATGGTATCGTTATAAGCTAGTTATGTTATGCATTGTTGGTTGTACAAAACTTAAATGGGCACTTTTTTTTTTTTTTTAAATTATTATCATTATAAAAAATATTTTTTGAAACTTTCTTTGTTTCTTTTTCTTTAAGCTTCACGTTGTACGCACACAGCAGGGTAGGCAGAGGGAACCTAGTGTTAAGACACTCCGTTCCCCACTTTCTGGCGGATTCTGCAGGGAATGTGTATTGAGTGGCAAAACTCAACGCCGCGCTTTGCCTCAACACCAGAGCGAAGAAATGGAAATATAAACATAAATAAATATTTGAATGGAATCGAACCCACAACCGTCGCGTTACAGTCACACCCTTGTGCCGCTGCACCATGAAACTAATTTTCTATTTTAGTTAAGCCACCGCATTAAACTATAATTCGCTTACTATTTTCAATATTAACGTAAATTACTTTTATGAATAAATATTTATTGTAGAATTAAACTTTTTTGTCTTTTGTATAGCCCATAATACGTACGCCCCATCTTTAGTTTTAACAAAATGAGCAATTGTAGCGAAATAAAATTTAACGGCAACATCGCATAGAGGTAATAAAATAAAAGGATTTATACGCGCTACTTTTACCGCTACTTTCGAAGTAACACTAAATTTAACGTTAAGATTTAACGCAAAATTAATCATATTATAACGTTATTATTCCGTTAAGTTACCAAGTATCGCTACCAAATTGTATCAATACCTAAGGTATCTCTACGGAATTACCGGTAATTAACGTTAATTTAAATGTGAATTGGTATCGTTAACAAGCCCTGGTGGGAGCACTCTTCAGTGGCGAACTGGCGAGGAGTCAATAGACTACTCGCCAGTTCGCCACTCGCCAGCCTTAGCATATGTTCTTTATCGCCAAGGAGCGCAGACGCCGGCCGCCTTTATCTGCATTCCGAGAGTCCGAGAGTACATTCTATATTCTACTAATCCGCGACATCGCCAAGCCACAAGTCGTGTTTCTTCAATAGTAGGTGTGTGGACTACATCATGTTTTTAAATAATTACCTACACTGCTTTGCGATATTTTAATTATTTTCAAATTAAATATATTTATTAAATAGTGCGAATAAACAAACTTGACCTAGTGTTCCATTATCTCGATACACGATGACCCGTTATATTTCTTCTTTCTTCTACTTTAGTTGATATAAGTGATAAATTAATTGTGTATTTACTGATTCATTTTTATTGCTATGAAATTGTTTCTTTATCAACGTAATGTTTTATCAACGTAAGTATAATTTTATTTAATGAAAAACAAGAATTTCTTTTTAAATAAATAAGATGTTGACCTTTGACCTTTCTCTACATTTTTTAAGAGTGGTTTTTTTGATTCTATAATAATTAAACTGGGGATTAAAATACTTATTTGTAAAATAAATCTAACTTATGTTGTTGTTGTTGTTATTAGCTACTCTATCTCCACATTATTAAAAACCTATATCAGTAATTAAATTATCAATAATAAATTGGATTACAAACGGCTAGCACCTAACATAAACAAGCAAACGCGATCGATATACGTAATAATGTGATTCTCCAAACAACAGAACTATTATAATGTGATCAAAAACTGAATCGTAGCGATAGATTAATTACATACTTTTTAACCGCTTTTTTAAATATTATTTTTAAATGGGTGAACGAGTTTAAAGTATCATTAAGTGCCATATGTAGTCTAATAGCAGAGTAGGTAGTAATATATAGGAAGGTGCTTTAGGAGCGTGCTCTATTTATTCACTACCTATTCATTCACTCGTGTGGGGATCGAACCCACAACCGTCGCGTTACAGTCACACCCTTGTACCGCTGCGCCACGACGACCTCAAAGGTAGTTCAAGCGTTCAAAGCCGCGAGCGGGGCGCTAGTTAGTATATAAATACACTTTATTTACATATTCAAAATAAATTATTTTAAACTAGAAATAAATGTTAATAATATTTTGCGTTATATTTTAATATTTACATTTTACCGGAACTGACTTTTATTAAATAGTTTTTTAGCTTCACGCTATATCCCACACAAAGCAGGGTAGGCAGAGGGAACCTAGAGTTAAAATACTCCGCACATAATGGGGACATTATGTGCGGAATTCTGGAGACATCGCGTGTTGAGTGGCAGAACTAAACGCCGCGCTTTGCCTCGACATAAGAGCGAAGAAATGGAAATATAAACATAAATAAATATTTCACTTCCTCGAGTGGGGATCGAACCCACAACCGTCTCGTTACAGTCACACCCTTGTGTGAATTAAAAGGCTTATTACAATCATAATAATGTGAGACTATCAATATTACCTATAATGGTATTGGATTTTACATATATATCTATTTAAAATTATAAAACAAAATAATAATAAATATAAACACACGTGTACATTCACACTTAACTTATCCTAACTATACTTATAACTAACTTAAATTAACATAATATTTACCGAATATAATCGCGATTTACGTTCCGACGCGAAAACTTACAAAAAAATACTTTGTTTAAGCTCCTTCATATATAATTACGTGGCAAATCACTATATTTAATATCCTATCTTTTTCCCATTGCGCCTTTTTTTTCTTCTTATTGTGTATGTGGGCCTTGATGATTGTCACGACTATATATTTAATATTTGAAAGACACACAGATTTATTTATTTTTAATGTTATCATTCTATAAGTATAGGATCCTATATAAGTTTTTTTTTTAATTAACTTCATCTTGACTATATAAACAAGTGTTGTTAATTTACTGTTAATGATAACTCGAGCTTAATTGTCTTTATATAAATTAGAAAAGCAATATTCCATATCTACTTATTGTTTCACATACATATTCATATAAACATAAATATTTCCATTTCATTCTCATAAGTAACACATACTTAAAAATATATATAAATTTGCGAGTATATAAGATAATATTATGACAGTGAAAGCGGCCGGACACGCGGCCAAGCACTTCTCACTTTCTCCGCCATGAAGGCTTCGCCTGTTTCGCATTCTCGTCTTGCACTACAAAGCGCCATCTTAAATAATTATCTCAGCGTGGGTTATTCGATTTATTTTTTCGACTGCTTTATGTAACCAATGTAAATGATGTGTAGCATTTATCATAAGATAGAAAAAAATATAAATAAGCTCCAAAATATATACAAAATATTTTTAGAAATGAAATTTTAAATATTGAAAAAGTTTGAGCTGCACTAACCCTACCATTTTAAGCGCACCTTTAATGACGTCAAAGGTCATTTACCGCGAGTGTTCCAATCAGATCATGGTAAAATGCTAAAAAAATAATGTACTGAAGTGCAAACACTAATAAATATACACCCGATAAAGGTTTTTTTTGTATTCCAAGCGATGCGAAAGTACGAATACAATGGTGTAAAATTATAATAGTATTCAAATAATTTAACATGAAATTTATATTATACTAGCGGCCCGCCTGCGGTTTTACCCGCGTGAACTACGTTATTATTAATTTCCTTGAGTACCTACGTCCTATAATTGACGTTCATGCAAAATTTGAGACTCCTAGCATTTAGTAACGAATGACAAAGACAAATGTCATTAGTAACGAAGTTTCATACAAACTTTCAACCCCAAAAACAAACCCTTAGAAGTTGAATATTGCAAATTCCCGTCTTAGCGAGCACCTACGTCCTATAAATAACTCCTATGCAAAATTTGAGATTCCTAGCACATGTAGTTTCTGAGATTTCGTGATGAGTGAGTGACCTTTCGATTTTAGATATATAGATAGATTACATACATGACACTTACTTTAGTTTTTGTTTAAAACCTTCCGATAAATGGTGCTAAAAAAGTAGTCTATTTAAAACGCAATGAATTAAATAAAAAAATAACAGTAGGTAATTGGCGAATTGAGATATATGCGTAATGTTTTTATTAAAAAATAAATATATTTACATATTTTTGTATGTATTTTCATAAAGTTTTATTAATTTTAGCTTAATTTTTCGAGACAACATAACGCGTTAGTGGCCGAACAAACAATACACTTTTTCAATTAGGAATCGAACTCACAACTGCCACGCTTGATTACAATCACCCTATTACCCAGGGGCCTCATACTCATACACATCATTTACATTAGGCTTCACTATAGCTCGTACAAAATTTTCAAAACAACAACAGAACAGAAGATTGTGGTGGCGCTGTGGCACGAGGGTGTGACTGTAACGCGACGATTGTGGGTTCGATCCCCACTCGGGGAACTGAAATATATTTAAAGTTATTTACGTTTTATATTTCCATTTCTTCGCTTTGGTGTCGAGGCAAAAATATTTAATTGTAAAACTACTATTTTTTTCAACTTCACGCTGTATCCCACATTTATCAGGGTGGTGTTGAAACACTGCTCCAATTTTCCGCCCAATTCTGGAGGAATTGCGTGTTGAGTGACGAGACTCTACGCCGCGCTACGGATACCAGACCGAAGGAATGAAAATATTAAATAATTAATTTCCTCGAATGGGAATGGAACGCACAACCTGTCGCGATTACAATTACACGCTTGTGCCCCTGCGCAGTCGCGCACCGACTGGTCTCAGAAATGACTTGCTTGCGTCATATATTATTTATAATATTTTTTATCTAAGATGTGAAATTTACAATATTTTGTTTGTCCCTCAAGCACGAGTCACCGATTCTCACACCGGCGGGTCGGGGCTCGCGCCGACGACAGAAGAAGAAGCAGCAGTAAGTGTAAGTTTAACTGTAGCTTCCTTGCTACTAAAATGTAAATGTAAAACACGGATAGATCTATATTCATTCAATCAGAAAACGATTAAAATTTATTATTATATTATTATTGAGTTCTCCCGCCACAATCAAAATTAAGAACTGTGTTCTTAATTTTTTTCATTATAAAAACTAAGTATAATAAATTCATTACTTCACCTTAAAGCATATTTTTTTTAAATCATCGAACATTAACATAATAAATTGCAGTAATAATTAATTCTGGTGTTGGTTCTCGTATAACAATCAAATTATAACTTAATTAACGTTTTTGCTGAAGCTATAATAAAATTGAATACTTAAATTTAATGAATAGTTTATAAGATTGTAAAAAGATCTCTTTAAGGTTCCAAACCATTAAGGAAAAAAGAAAGATAGTTCACGCTTTCAGATATGGAGTTGAAATTCAAACCATATACTCAGATCTACGGTCGATGGTTTCCAGAAAAAATCGTATTTATCTAATACTTAATTATCTTAAATCTATAAAATACAATTAATTGGTTTTTTTTAGCTTACGTTCGCAAATAGAGGGTAGGCAAATGGAACTTGTGAACCTAGTGTTCGTAAGGGATTACGTGTTGATTGGCGGCATTTTGCCTCGATACCAGAGCCAGGAAATGAAAATATTAAATATTCAATTTCCAAAGTGGGAATCGAACCCCCAACCTGACGGGTTTACTGTCACATACGTGAGACCCAACAGTTGAGGCTTGCGCCACAACTGGCCTCAATACATACTACTGTGTATATATATATCTATATATCATATATATATATATTCAAATTATATATTTGTCCGACTGGCTATCCCATAGCAGATCCCCACAGTAGATTCTTATATGATCACACCTGAACCTACATCATCATATTTCTTGGGGTTATATTTCAACTACAAACAGGTGGAACTAATATAAAACGGAATGATACTTTTAAGAAAGATTAATTTTAATTTATATATGTTCTAGCGCTTATAGCACAGTAGGCAATATATAAACAAAGTACTTTGTTGCAGGACAACTGTAAAATGGCTGCAATTGATGAGTCAACGTAAGTATAACGTCTTATATAATATTACGACTAAAATATTATCATTTATGAGTAAATTATCTTTTATGACAACGAAAATGATCACTTACAAGTAGGGTAGACTGGGGTAATGTAGGAACGATTCGGCTTCTTTAGTTCATAGAATTAATATATTCTATGAACTAAAGCGAATAAATATATTCCATTGAATAACATAGGTTTAATTGTGAAAGTGTATTTGTTTTTCTCGATATTTTTAAAATATTAGCAGATTGTTTTTAATTTAACCATCCCTATACCGGTGGTTGTTGAAGCAGTTATATGTTTATTTCTATGTTTAAAGATTATATTCCTTCCAGTGGTCCTATAAGCTTAAATGAGGCGTTAGAACATTGCCAACACGCCATTACTAGATTCTTCAATAACGATCTCACAGAAGCGGCTCGTATTATGACACCATGGTAAGTCAAACTTTTTTAATAACATGTTTACTATTCATCAAAAAAACCCGCACACAGCAGCAGAGTAGACAGAGGAATCCTTGTGTTAAGACACTCCGTTCTCCACTTTCAGCCGAATCCTGGAGGCTTTGCGTGAAGAGTGACTCAACGCCACGCTTTGGTTCGATCGATACCAGAGCAAAGAAATAGAAATATACATTTAAATAAATATTTCATTTCCCCGAGGGGGATCGAACCCACAGCCAGTCGCGTTTACAAATCACACACGACAGGCCTACTATTAAGCAAAATATTGTAAGTTGTACAATTAAATAGACAATTTAAGATTTTTGATATCTAGTTGTTTAATTTACAATAAATAATAGGAAGAATGGCATAAATATGTAGCAATATTGTGTTTTACCATGTCGTAACTTACTTATTCCAATATAAGATTACATTTACTTTGTCATTGCTCTAAGAATTGGTGAACTATGTACTATAATTTTAGAAATTGATATGTAAATATAATTCTAGTGCATAAATAACTTTATCTACCTTTTGGTTGGTTGGTCCATTAGTACCTATCTAATATTTTTTTTTAATATTTGGAATTTCCTCATTCCTTTCCTTCAGGAAACATGTGTCAATGTATCACGCACATGGTGCTACAATCTTCGAATTTATCCCAGCTCTGTTGACTCGCGAGCCGACACAAATGCAACGAGCTCAAGGGGCCTTGAACAAAACTTTTGAATTATGTGAGAAACAACGAAAAACCTACAATTTCGTCCAGTCTATCGGGGCCATCATAAGAAAGGTAAGGTTTTTTATTTAGCTTCAGGTTGTAGCCCGCACATAGCAGGGTAGACAAAAGGAACCCGCGAACCTAGTCTAAAAACACTCCGTTCTCATACTATATAAGATACTTCAGTTCTCCTCTTTCCGCCGAATTCTGGAACCATTGCGTGTTGAGTGGCGAAACTCAACGCCGCGCTTTGCCTCGTTAGTTGTTACCAGAGCGAGGAAATGCAAATATTAAATATTTCATTTGTTCGAGTGGAAATCGAACGCACAACCTGTCGCGCTTACAGTCGCACGCTTGCAACATTTTCATTTATTTTTATATTTTCGTCTGTCAAATATGATTTCATATTTATGATTTGGTAACAAATGTGCAGCCTAACTACGGCCTGTACACTGAAGAGGAGGCTCATGCTGAGCTTATATACTCAGAAGCTCTACTGCTGCAAGCGTGTCTCCTAATTCTCGACGGCGATGAAGTTAGCGGACTCCTGAGGGCGTCCATGCGCGTCAAGTCATCATTTGATTGCTATAGGTACAGAAACTTGATCTTACTATAAAAAATAAGTTGTTGCTCCTAAAATAGACTCTAAAAATATTATTAGTCTCTCTAATTTCTAAATGGGTAGGAAATTTCATAAATTTCAAACAAATTAATTTTAATAATTAATTTTTTTGGAAATTATTATTTTTTAATTTTTGAATCTACAGGCAAAACTTTGTACTGTGTGAAAATGTAGATAATTATGTAACTTGCATCACTGAATCATCACGGAGCATAAAGGAACCAAATATGAAAATAATTTCCATCAAATAGATTTATTTGTAATTGGTCTTCAACTGGTCGCCATGTTTCGCTATACTCACATACATACATTCATCATGTCTTTAATATAAAATACTTATTAAGAATTAGCACCAGTACTAACTTCTGCGCGTGAACAAAAGCAAATTCTAGCACCACTCGTGACTAAGAGTAGTTTTTAATTATGAATGAATATAAGAAAGAAAAAGTAATTAAACTCTACATATTATAACCTATGTCTTAGGACCTGTGCCAAAATACTTGAGAAGAAACGATGGGATAATGAGGATTCTCGAACACATTTTGAGAGCGGTGTTCGTTTAGGACTTGCAACTTTCAACATAATGATTGCAATGCTACCGCCGAGAATTATAACTTTATTGGAATTCGTCGGTTTCACTGCTAATAAGGTATAATAATTATACATAATTATATAATTTAACAATATAAATAAGACACAAAAAAATTAATAAACCAAGACTAGTTATAAAAATGTTAGTATTCCACCTCAACTATTATTAATTAGTTGATTAGAATTATTATTATAATTATATGTATTTTTTGTAGGAGAGAGGCAGATATGACTTGATGGTCGGTGCTTCATCACCCGGACTTCGCTCCGTGCTGTGCCAATTGACATTACTGATCTACTTCTTAGTGATCGGCCAGTTTGCAGCAATTCCACCTGATTTTACCGCAGTTGAAATTCTTATCACCAATGGCTTACGGGTATGTATAAGATATTATTACATATTTATGAAAGGAAATGGTATCTTACTATTCTTGATTTTTCATCTCAATTTAATATTTACTTATTAGTAAGTATTATAAACAATTATTATTTTTTTTTTTCGAATCGTAACAATTCACGTGCGAATTATATTTTTTTTTGTATAAATATTTTCTCACGTGCAGAATGCTTTGTTTATAGTCAAGCCCAACAATTGTTGCTAACATCGTCTAAAGTGTTACCTAATGATCCAAGCAAAAACTTTATCATCATATAAATAATAATTAATAATTAATTTAATAACATTATAATTATAAATTAATAATTATGAACATAACGGTAGCGTTTGTAGCTTAGAGACAAAATAATTAATTTGATTTGTTTTGGTTGACAAATGAAAAAGCTTTTAAATATATTTTAGTAAAATCTCCTATTTTCAGCAATATCCAAGTAGCGTATGGTTCATGATGTTCAAAGCCCGAATGCAAATGTTGAAAGGGAAGATAGAGGAGTCCGTCATCACTTACAAAACTGCAACAACTATTACTGATATGTGGCCACAGTTGAACCACCTTAATTACTGGGAACTTATTTGGGCACACGCGTAAGTTATCATTTAATTTTTATTTTAAAATTGTTATTCCACATTTAGGAAAGGGATTTGGACCCGTGCCTCTTGGAATCCCTCCACGTTTGCTAAATTTTTACGTATATTCTAAAAGTATGATTTTTTTCTTACCCAGGATATATGTATAAACCACTTTCGAAAAATCTAGTTTACAATATAAAAACCTTTTAATTGCGAGTGGGAATCGCCCAACATATAAATGAAATGTTCCATAAAAGATAAATTCTGTTTTGTAACATCTTAAGAAATTTTTTATCGCTTATATAGCTAGCTATAAAATGAAAATTCATAAAATTAAGAGGATAATTGAAAAAGTGAGGCATCAATGTCATCATTTATTTTGTATGAACTCGTATAATGTTCGTATATATCGATATCTAACGTTCCGCAGAATGCTGTTAAAGTGGAAGACAGCATCGGAATACGCCAACTATCTAGGTGAACACAGTAAATGGTCAAAAACCATTTATGACTATACGGAAGCAGCATGTCTAATGGAACTCAGAGGCTTGAGCACTCCCGACGATCGCAATCGCTGTGCTTATCTTTTAAAGTAAGTTTTCACAAAAAATCTATTATTACAAATTATTAACCTTCCGTCTATTTGTATATCAATAATTATAAAATAATTAGTTTTCTTTCTGCATCTCATCTTTGGAATTTCTTTTACTGTCTTAATGTTATAAAGACAATAAAACATGGAAAAAATAAGAGCATTGTTAAGAAATGACGTGGCAAAAATTAAAAGTGAGGCCGTCGTGATGTAGTGGTACAAGTGTGTGACTGTTAACGTGACGGTTGTGGGTTCAATTCCCATTGGGAATAGTGATTTACTTAATATTTTTATTTTCTCACTCTGGAAACTTAGCAAAGCGCGGCGTTCAGTTCCGCCTCTCAACGAGAATGGAGTGTTTTAACGCTATGTTCCCTCTACCTACCTATCCTGCTATATGAGGGATAAAGCATGAAGCTAAAAAAATCGAGTAGATATATACATATTGCCGAACAATGGTTAGGGTACTTCGTAGTAATATTCTACGAGTAAGTAGAATTGTTGATAAATAGTAATTATCCTTAATCGTACAGCATTGACCGGTGGAGACATATTACATGCACTTTTTTTCTTTTAAATTGTATGTTGAAAACTTTGCTCACATCGCTCTTATATGTATATTCTATTGCATTTTATGAGAATACGAATATTTTTATTTTTACCATTCCGTGCTTGTGTATTTATAATTTTGTTGAGTTTTATAGTCGTATTATGATAGAAGAATTTGATTGTTATTACTGCATAATGGTATGTTTTTTGTGTTTTTTTCTTTGCTTTTTCATTTTATTTACTTCGCGATATTCTTGTCCACTACATGACAGGAACGCGTCGCGTTATAGTCAAAAGATACTTGGAAGATCTCTGCCAATGGAAAAATTTGTTGTCCGGCGATGTGAGCGTTGGGCCAAACGAGGGTACCTAATACTCCCTGGGGTCGAGCTACTCTATTTGTGGAACATATTTCCATCTCTGGCCATTCAGCCAAATTATGCTGGTGATTTACTAAGGGTAAATGTTTTTGTTATTAATTATTTTTCTTTTTATTATATAATATCCTCAATTCCTGCAATAAAAATATATGAGGTCAATAAATAAGTGCTTATTGCTTATTAAAGATATTTCTGCTTTACTTTTAGAACCCGTCCGCATAGCGCTATTTCACTTCTAGATTTTTTTCGATATTCTGTAACACATAAGTAATGTTGCAAATTGAACGTGATGCAGTTTATTTCCGCGCGAATCGTGATATGTGATGCAGTGTCAAGTGAGGGTATTTCCGCACTGATGAATTCGCGGGTTTTGCTTAAGATGGACTTCCGCCAGATACTCGGTCACGCAGGGGTTACTAGAAAATGACGATATTGATGTGGAGCAATGCAATGGAAAAAACGTTTTCATACGTCTGTTACGTCGCCTTCGTTTTAGATAAACTAATATTTTAGTTAGGTTGTCAATTTTAAATGTGCACCTTAGCCGAGAACTGAAATGAACAATTGAAAAAATCATACGAAATTTTAATTTCGCAGTGCGTATTAAATGTAATTCCACTTGCGGCCCTTACTTCAGGTGTCTGTCTACGAGTATGTATATGAATTAATTTTTATTTTTACAACATTCACTTGTCGTGTCTTGTCCACAGCTTCTAGAACTAACCTTTGACGAAGTAATAGACAGTATGTATTCAAAGTCTGCAAAGGAATCAGAGTGGCGACTCACTTCGCATTGTAAATATGATTTTGACGACTTGGCGTTAGTGTACTTCCTTCGTGGAAGCTTTTATGCGGCTATGTCTTTAACGCGTTTAGGCCTTAGGGACTTCGAAGATCTTATGCAGTAAGTTTAATATTTAATAACTGTCACATATGATATTTTATTGCTTTTTTTTTGAGGAAACTAAATAAATTCTTTTCTTTTTTTACCAAAAGTACAATGGTCATATAATACGTAAAGCTTATTATTATTTTTTTAAATGTGAATCTCAAGATTTATAAAGTTTTCCTTTTCAATGTATCTTGTTTTTCAGACTGGAAGATCGTTTAAAAGATAATACACACCTTGTTCCGTACGCTTCAGTAGAGATCGCCATGTGCTATTACGCATTAGGAGATCAGAGAACGGCTGCTATACTCCTAAACGAGGCAAGGTAATTATTACAGTTATAACTTATATTTAGTCTAATTATAGTTGGTAAAATTACACAACATAATCAAAAACTATTTATTAGTTTGACATTAATACGTTATTAGCATGTCCGCTTGCGTGGACTTCTGATATTTGTCAATTAAAATTGATTTACCATTCTGAACAACTTTTGCTAAGGCGGAATTTCATTGCTTCTTATACTTTTGCTGGACAGTTATTTTTGTATGTCCATGCAAAATGCCCATCATATCTAGCAATTTTTGTTAAGGAGCGCATTTAATTATTTTTTATAGTTTAACTGGACCACTTTGGTTATACATCGGTGAGCCAGTCTTCAAAATCAAACATACACTTATCTTAAATCCTGCTCAGGCCTAATACCTTTAGAACAAAAAAGATTCAAATCCCTTCAGTAGTTAAGGAGATGTGCACGAACAAACAGACAGATGAATAATTTAAAAAGACATACATATATATTTTGTGTTCTATTACTTGTTTACAGCATCTTGAATGATTTGTTTGAAATATTGTTTAAAGTTTATCATCACTTTTTTGTATTGTTTTATTATAGTATAGAATACGAATAACTGAATTTGTCACAAGCTAATTGTGTAGCTACACATAGAATGTAGGCAGAGCACTTAGAATCGTATCAACTAACACTGTAAAAAACACTATTACCGCATCTACATATTATTAATGCATGCTCATCTTGCTGCATGCACGTCATCATCGTGTGTGTTACGCATAACTCAACATTATATAATATTTATTTCAGAAAAAAGTACTCCAGATATTTATTAGAATCACGACTCCATTTCCGTATTCATGCGAAACTAGAGATCGTGCAAGGTCTCCCGGGGAGTGGCGCAGTGGCGGTGTCCAGCGAGAGCGTGCTGGCGGCGGCTGGCGGGATGGGCGAGACCGGCGGAGCGGGCGAGGCTAGCGGGGCGGGCGAGGCCGGCGCGCCGGGCTCGTGAGGCCGGCGCCGAGGCAGGCGGTGGTTCACCCGCGCTGCCCTGCACGCGGCCCGCTTCTTCCTTTGTTCAGCTTTCAATCCTGCGATGAGACTTGAACGTTATATTATATTTTTACCAAATAAACCAAATCTTAACGAATTTCACAATTTTATAAATTTACTATATATGTCTTGTCCTAATTAAAAGGTTATCTGTATTTCAATGTGTATAATACTATTAGTTTACTGAATTTGTAAATAATATGATATAGGTTATAAAATAACAACAATTTCTTTGAAGTATAAATAAATGATAAAACAACATATGGTTGGTGTATGTGTTTGGTGTATGCATACGGTATATTATATATGTGTGATATAATAGGTAATAAGATATTGTAAAACAATTTAAATTAAACTGTATACTTAGATTGATTGTTGGATTCTGAAATACAATAATAAAAAAGTATATGTAAATATTCTTAAATATAAGCATATGAATTTGGAATATTTTCTTAATAAGTAAATATGACCTAATTAATATTAATAAAAATTAATAATTTGATAGTAAATATGGATTTATTTAATAAATAATGTTTGGTGTATGCATACTGTATATTATATATGTGTAATATAATAAGTAATAAGATATTGTAAAACAATTTAAATTAAAATGAATACTTAGATTGATTGTTGGATTCTGAAATGCAATGATAAAATATATGTAAATATTCTTAAATATAAGGGTATGAATTTAAAATTTCTTAATAAGTAAATATGACTTAATTAATATTAATAAAAATTAATAATATGATAGTAAATATGGTTTTATTTAATACATAAGTACTTATAATATATAATACTTTTATTTATTTTTTATGTAAAAACAAATATTATTTTTTTAATCAAATATCTGTCTTGTCAATACTTATTGCTTACATAAGTTAAGAGTAACATCATCATCATGTTAGCCATAAATAAAGAACCGAACCGAACCGATCATCATGTTATATTTACGAACAGCAACTAACTCAGTGCGCTCTCTCGAGGTCCACGTGGCGTATGGAACGCTGCAGCTCATAAGGGCTGGCAGGGGTCGCTGCGGACAAACTTTCCATCGTGGACCGTGTTTTTTATTAAGTAACAAAAAATATCATAGCATAGCTCTATCAAATCAAGTCGGAAAATTAAAAATATTTCTTTGAGTATGCATAATTAGAAGTTTAATAAGTGCCTATAACAGTATATAAGTTAAATATTTTATAAGTTTAAAGACAGCGTTCTTACTGCTGAAACAACACTATTAAAGTTCAGTTGTTCAAGACAGCGGATCGACCATATAATATAATAAAAAATCATTAAGTTGTTTGTCCTTTATTTTGGATTTATAAACTGATAATAAAATTATGACTTTTTTATAGTTCAATTATTGTTAAGATTAGTTTATTTTATAAACTGAAATATTATTATTTTAGAATTATGTGTATCACTCATTTAGTACACGTATTACAAACTATAAAACAGAAAGGCCACCTATGTCACATGACTTGCTTTTCGAAGAGCGTAATTCTTACTTAAGTATGCACGTATCACATTAATGTGAATATTTTCAATTACTGTTATGAAGAGAATTTCAGTTATGAAGAGAATAAAAATAATAATATACATATATTGTTAATTGAAATAAAAGAAAGCGCCATCTGTACCCAATTTAGGTGAACTTCTTACAAAGCACAAACGTTTTGTTAATCTTTCCATGTCTTAAATATATCGCCTCCACAGTTTGTTAATTCACAATAGATGGCGTCAGAAGAAATTTAAATAAGTATTTGCTATATATTAAAACAATTTTTCTACAAAATAAGAAACTCATAGAGGGCAGTACTCGACTTTAATGTTACGTTTTTTATGTTACGTTTGTCGAAGTTTGCCGAGTATTTTGCCAAAGACTGGTATATAAACTAAAATATAAGAAACAAGTATATTATTTTCTTAGATACATAAAAACCCAAAGTCTATTTACGTTCAATATGTATGCCGGGTGGAAGAGATTGCGCTCCTTTTACGGGAGGAGCATAGTAGGATAAAATATTTTAAACCTGTGCCTAAAAATAATAACGATTAAACGTATTATTATAATTTTCATTTCATGATTTTTATCCGTACTGTATTACGTGTAAGGCAGTTATGAATACCCAAATAAACCAATAACGTAAACACTCATTACTACAAAAAAGTGTTTTTGTATTAACTAAACCTTACTGATCTGTACCATTTCATTCACTAAAAACATACCCGAACGAAAAAGGAATATCTCTCGCTCTATTTTATGCAATTATCTATTTTTTATAATAAACCAATTTGGTGAATAAGGCGTTTACGTCATTCTTAACAAACGGCATTTTATTTTAAAACGACAATTTTATTATTTATTTAGTTAAAAAAAACCCTTTTATTTTTGGCAAAATCTCTTTCGTTTTTCGTATTAAGCTTTTATAGAGTAGTTAAAACTGTGGTTTAATTTATAGTGGTCAAGATAAAATCACTTTGTATATTAATTTATTTTAATATTTAACACAGTCATATCTACGTATATGTTACTTCTATCATGCCTTTTTATACTAATGTTAAACTTTCGGCAGAAAAATATATTATTTATTATATAAAAAATATTTTTAAAATTCAAACTAGGGTGAAGCGTAAGACAAGAGTTGATATAATTTTCTGTAACGTAAGACTAAATGGCATTCAAGTGTTTGGGAAGAATTGGAGCTTGTGGTCGCTTGCCAAGCTTCAGCAATCTTGTAAGCATAGCATAAGTTATGTCACATTGAAAAAATTTTTTGTTGCCACTGGGGTTGACACATAGATATCAACATATTATGTTAATTTACTGGTAAAAGTTAACTTTAAAGTAATATGAATTCTTTTATAAAGGTATATGAGAGTATTTTACGGGTAGGTACATGTACCTACACAAACGTACGAAAATAGAAATTGACGGAAGATTTCATTACAGTACATTAAGTTTTGTGTCTAATGAACAAGCTACACTGCTTGCTTCGGTCGCTCATCTCGGCTCGTTTCGCCGGCTGTAAAATAAGAAAATGCTCTAAAGAATAAAGATATAATTTTTCTTTATATAGTAGCACGTAATATGACAGCGCTTCCTCATAGACCGAGATCCCAGGGCCCCCAGACCTACGTCATTTTAGCAAGGTGAAATTTTGAGCATACTCTCTAACTTGAAAGTAAATAGATATTAAAATATTGTTAACCTGTTGTAATCATAGTAAAAACTTTCCCACTCCAACCCCTCATTGTCGAAGGTACGCTCCTCACCTACACCCACTTCTTCGACGCTCGCAGACTCTTTTGGATCCCGACGATCCAATTATTGTCGCAAACTCCCAATATACAGGCAGAATTCACTCCTCAGTTTCACGACACACTCTCCGCCGCCGTAAGAGGCGGCGAGGCCAGTCCCATCTCACGGCACGTAGGCGCCTCGGCGCGACAGGGCCCAAAGGACTAACTCTCTCTGATTAACGTACGCAGGGCATTCCCGAGCGAACCCTTCACGAGCGTCCATCAAGCCCGGTGACGCTGTCAAGACCAGTCCAGGTCCACAGCAATAAAGTGTCTCTGGTGAATGAGCCTAAACAAAATCATACAAAAGTACATGTACCGGCCAATTAATAAATTATATCGCAAACGCAACATATTTATATCTACCTATCATTTATTATTTTTAGTGTAATGTAAACTCTTATATATTTTTACTATTATTATCTTGATTTTTTTTTATATATTTAACTACAATTATATTTTCATATATTAAATATAACTGTAGTAAATTATGCATTTTTAACTTAGAAATCAATGAAACCAGGACAACCGTAACAGGATGTTTAAAGATAAGTATACTGCATGCATAACCCTTCTAGATATTTGTGTATGGAAAGGGTTGGCTGGGTCAAAACGAGTCTGGACCAAATATCAAAATTCAATATTTAAAACAGTTTTGCATTTTGAATGATAACCTATATTCAGTATAGATGCAATATATATCAATTTTATTTAAGTATTTCGGAAATCTAAGAAAATATTGATTTCTTGAATTACGTACGTACTTTGACATCGTGCCTAAACTATTAAATCAGATAAAACTATGATTTTATAATGCCTTGACATGGGATCCTTACGGTTTTAAAATGGAAACGAAGAAATGCAAATAGTACCTACCTGGTACAAATAGTACCTGGAACTGAAACGATCAATACTTATATAAAATTCAACCATAACTATATCAAAAAATATTTACATAACGTCCAAAATTACAAAAAACTTTATTTATGTTAATAAACTTTTGAAATTTAAAATAACAAAAAATTGAAGTATTTATTTACGTTTATATTTCCAATTCTTCGCTCTGGTGTCGAGGCAAAGCGGGGCGTTGATTTCTGATACTCTACACGCAACGCCTCCAGAATTCGGCAGAAAGTGCGGAACGGAGTGTCTTAACACTAGGTAGGCAGAGGGTGCCTACCCTGCACTGCGCGGGATAACAGCGTGAAGCTAATTATTTCTTTGATTAAAAATATATATATTATATATACAGGGTGGAAGAGGCAGCGCTTCTTTTATTGAAACTGCACATAGGGTAATATATTTCAAACCCACACCTAAGAAATTAATCAAGGTACCTCAACAGTTTGGACGTAGGAATTTTTTTTCATTTCACGATTTTTATCCATACCTGTATTTCGTGTGACGCACACATACGT